>SJYX01010264.1:656768-715283 GCA_006410675.1 Oreotragus oreotragus
ACTTGATGCTAATAGTCAAGCCAATAGAACATAGACCTCAGAATTAGAACATTCTTTTGTAAGAACTGTTTAAAAATAGTTTGATTTATAAATATATTGTAAAATGTGTATGTATTCTTAATACAAGTGTCTATTTTATTTAGTTTCATATGATAAAAACCAAAGCTCATTTAAAATGAAAATTGAGAATTGTATGGGCTTAAAAATTGGTGTCCTGAACAGGAAAAATATATACAGTGTGATCAGATTTACGAAGATTTACAATTTGCTGGATTCTAAGATAAAGCATTTCAGATGATATTGAGAAGTATTTGATGATTTCTCTTTCTACTTCAAACAGTAAATCTATCATCATTAAAATTAAGATTTTAATGCTAATTAATTGTGGCAAGCTATAATAATCAAAACTAATAAATTTGCAGCATATAGAGTTAATGATGTTATTCTATGAATTTTTTTATTAATTAAATTATATGGTCATTATGTGGAAGGTAAAACACCCTGTCTTAACTAGTGGGAAGATAAAACACTCTGTCTTAACTAGATGTGTATAAGAGACAGGGTTTAAGATGACATAGTACAAATAGTACAAAAAATAATAAGAAAATATATACAGTTACCATAATTGGTCTGATGATGAATGGATGTCAAATAGATAAATACAGAATCTAAGAAACACAGAACAAATAGATATCCTGTATTAATCTATAAATTCTCTTTAAAACAAAATAAAATAACTATCAGGGCAAGTGTGACGAATCCACTTTACATGCATTTGTAGGAAGGATTTTGGGAATTCCCTCAATACCTTTTTATTTCTTAGTTTTATATGCTCCTCTGAAACTATGGACTTTGATGGAATTTTTATTAAAAATTGCAGATACTATATTGCGTGGTTTTTGTAGTTATTAATGAGATAATATATTAGAAGAAACATCTAATATTAACTCTGGCACATAAATATAGATCCACAAATGTTAATTCCTTTCTTTTTTGCTTTACCATATAAAACTTATAAAAAAATAAGTGTTTTATAGTTCACTGATAGAGATTTTTTTCTAGAGGTATTAGTTATTTATAATATATTGCTTATATTTGATCTATTAAGACCACTATGGATATTTATAATGAATCAATACAAACAAACATTTTATAGGAGTTTTTTCCCCCCAATGGGACAAATGTTCATAATTGGCTGAGAACACATTTTATGAAGAAATTATAACAACAACTTTTTGTTATATAAGATACTACCAACTAAAGAATGTCACTCGCTATTCAGCTCTACAAGGATTAGGTCACTAGTCACAGCGGGTGCTGACTTTTAACACACTCTGAAAGGAGTTTGCTTCCCAGGTGGTTCAGCAGTTAAAAAACAACAAAAAAAGATCTGCTTGCCAATGCAGAACATGCTGGAGACATGACTTTGATCCTTGGGTTGGGAAAATCTCCTGGAGGAGAAAACGGCAACCCACTCCAGTATTCTTGCCTGGGATAGTCCATGGACAGAGGAGCCTGGTGGGCTGCAGTCCATGGGGTTGCAGAGGTTTGGACACAACTTAGTGACTGAGCAATGCACCAAAAGGAGTTTAGGGCAGAGATCAGGAATGAATCACTCTGTGCTCTCGGAAAAACTGCCAGAACAGGCACTCAGATAATTAGATATTTTCAGGAGGAAATTTTAAGAACCCAATTTCTTATATCTTCTCATAAGCATTAAAATCATTAATGGTTTGCTCCTTGTGACTAGTAGCAACCTTCTACTGAAATGCATGCTTGATTTCATCCTTTCACCAAAATCATATATACACCGACCTCCCCCACCACCTCTTTGGAGCAGATCCCCAGAGCTACCTGAAAGGCTGCATCCTGGGCTATATAGTCTTCAGTAAGCCCCAAATAAAACTGAACTCATAGCTCTCACATTGTATATTTTATTTTTGTCTTAGTTGACAATATGATAACAGGCATTTATGGTCGATTTGATAAATTTATTGAACCTACTCTTTTTGTAATTTGGAAATTGATACCATGGGAAGCAAAAAAGATATTTCCATGAAATTAAAGTGCTAGCTTAAAAAACTAAAATAGGAAATTATAATAGACCCGGGTGCATTTGTACTAAGTCACTTTAATCTTGTCTGTCTCTTTGTATCCCTATGGACTGTAGCCTACCAGACTCCTCTCTCTGTTCATGGGATTCTCCAGGCAAGAATACTGGAGTGGATTGCTGTGCCCTCCTCCAGGGTATCTTCCTGATTCAGGGATGGAACCTACATCCCCTATAACTCCTGCATTGGCAGGTGGGTTCTTTACCACTAGCACCATCTAGGAAGTGGTGG
This sequence comes from Oreotragus oreotragus, assembly GCA_006410675.1. NCBI lineage: Eukaryota > Metazoa > Chordata > Mammalia > Artiodactyla > Bovidae > Oreotragus > Oreotragus oreotragus. The sequence goes on from SJYX01010264.1 coordinate 659,111, forward strand.
TAGGAATCCTCTGGGCAATGACAGTAAATGACAGAGTATTTTAGTTAATAACATGCTTTTTTTTTTTTTCCTATTTATAGTGAGCCTCCCTGATGGGTCAGACGGTAAAGCGTCTGTCTGCAGTGCGGGAGACCCAGGTTCAGTCCCTGGGTTGGGAAGATTCCCTGGAGAAGGAAATGGCACCCACTCCAGTACTCTTTTCTGGGAAATTCCAGAGATTGAGGGGCCTGGTAGGCTATGGCCCATGGGGTTGCAAAGAGTCAGACACGACTGAGTGACTTCACTTATTTATAGTGAGCTCATGCCATACTTGTTTATATTTTTTCTTTCCCTGCAAGCAATGTTTGGCTTTTAGATGTTTTAACTGACTAGTTAATTTAGGAGATGGTTACTGCCTCAAACTGCTTACATTTCTTTTAGATTATCTTATTTGTTGATATATAATTATTTATCTTAATTCTTAGCAATTATATTTTTGAATATTGCCTCTCTTATTTTTATTTCCTATCCTCCTGGGATTTCATTCAACTTAGGTTAGATTGTCTCCATATCTTTGACATCTTACTCTTTCTCTTGTATTTTCTATAGATTAACTCTTTATCCTTTTTTTTTTCTAGATTTTTTTTGACCTATCTCTCATTCATTGAGGTCTTAGTTTCATTCATAACAGGTTTTAGATCTATGTTTAGTTCTTTCTAGATGATTCTTTCATCAACATGTGACACTCCTTTTTATAGNTCCATATCTTTGACATCTTACTCTTTCTCTTGTATTTTCTATAGATTAACTCTTTATCCTTTTTTTTTTCTAGATTTTTTTTGACCTATCTCTCATTCATTGAGGTCTTAGTTTCATTCATAACAGGTTTTAGATCTATGTTTAGTTCTTTCTAGATGATTCTTTCATCAACATGTGACACTCCTTTTTATAGTTTTAGCTTTAGAGACATTTTAACTGATTTTTGTGGCTATAACTATAATAAGTACAGTTAAAAAAACAAAGTTCTATCTCTGATAATTCTTTTCCAAGATGGGAAAACGGTGAGTGTGTTTTTGTTTGTTATTTATAGTGGTCCCTATTCATGTTATTATAGCTCATTTTCTATCTGATTAGGTTTGGTCATGTGCTGAATGTTGTGTTTGTGAAATTATTCATCTAAATAAGTTAAAGTCTAGGATGATGCTATAAAAGACATTTTCTTCGCTCTGCTACTACCAGGCATCCAGGGAACCAGCAATTCTGGAACATCTTAATCCATTTTCAATATGTCAGATCTTTCTGTGCCATTCAGATAACTCAGTGCATGACCAAAATCAATGTGAAGGCTGTTTTACTTTCAGTTTATCTTTATATCTAGGTTCCTGCCTTTTGACATCTTAGTCACAACCACAACTCCTCTAGACTTTACTCCCCAGTTCAGAGAGGCTGTCAGAAGATATAGTTCATCCTCTCAACCAGATTGGGTCAGATCAGAGCAGCAACTGGCCCCAGATCTGTATTTACCTCTTTGATTTTCAGTCTGATTTTGCCCACTAATTCCTTACTGTTTCATTAACTCTTCTATGCTTTTAGAAAGATTTTAGTGGTGGTTCACCCATATTTTTAAAGTTTATTTAAAGGATTTTAGAGTTATCAGTGGGACGACTGGTCTGAATTACTCAATCCACTATTACCAGAAGTGCAAGTCCCTCTACAATGCCTGCCCACATTGGAATTAAAAATATATCTCTATATAGTTCTTTGCAGGAAAATATGGGCAGTCAGTCAGTCAGTCATTCCAGCTGCTAAGTCATGTCCAACTCTTTGTGACCCCGTGGACTGCAACACGTCAGGCTTCCCTGTTCATCACCAACTCTGAGAGCTTACTCAAACTCATGTCCATTGAGTAGGTTATGCCATCCAACCATCACACCCTGTTTTCCCTCCTATTTCCACCTTCAGTCTTTCCCAGCATCAGGGTCTTTTCCAGTGAGTCAGTTCTTCACATCAAGTGGCCAGAGTATTGGAGCTTCAGCTACAGCATCAGTCCTTCCAGTGAATAATCAGGACTGATTTCCTTTATGATTGACTGCTTTGATTTCCTTGCAGTCCAAGGGACTCTCAAGAGTCTTCTCCAACACCACAGTTCAAGAGCATCAGTTCTTTAGCACTCAGCTTTCTTTATGGTCTAACTGTCACATTCTACTACTAGAAATACATGACTACTAGAAAAACCATAACTTTGATTATAAGGACCATTGTTGGCAAAGTAATGTCTCTGCTTTTAAATATGCTGTCTAGGTTTGTCATAGCTTTTCTTCCAAGAAGCAAGTGTCTTTTAATTTCATGGCTGTAGTCACCATCTGCAGTGATTTGGGAGCCCAAGACACTAAAGTCTGTCACTGTTTCCATTGTTTCCCCATCTATTCGCCATGATGTGATGGGACCGGATGCCATGATCTTAGTTTTTTGAATGGTTTAGTTTTAAGCCAGCTTTTTCACTCTCCTCTTTCACTATCATCGATAGGCTCTTTAGTTCTTCTTTGCTTTCTGCCAAAACGGTGGTGTCCTCTGCATATCTGAGGTTATTGATTTTTCTCCTTGCAGTCTTGACTCCAGCTTGTGCTTCATCCAGTCTGACATTTCACTTGATGTACTCTGCACATAAGTTAAATAAGCAAGGTGACAGTATACAGCCTTAACATGGTCCTTTTGAAATTTGAAACCAATCCATTGTTCCAGGTCTGGTTCTAACTGTTGCTTCTTGACCTGTGTACTGATTTCTCAGGAAGCAGGTAAGTTGGGCTGGTAATTCCCATCTCTTTAATAATTTTCTACAGTTTGTTGTGATCCACACAGTCAAGGCTTTAGCATAGTCAATGAAGCAAAAGTTTTTCTGGGATTCTCTTGCTTTCTCTATGATCCAGCAGATGTTGGCAATTTGATCTCTGGTTCCTTTGCCTTTTCTAAATCCAACTTGAACATCTGGTAGTTCTCAGTTCACATACTGTTGAAGCCTAGCTTGGAGAATTTTGAGCATTACTTTGCCAGCTTGTGAGAGGAGTGCAATTGTGCAGTAGTTTGAACATTCTTTGGCATTGCCTTTCTTTGGGATTGGAATGAAAATTGACCTTTTCTAGTCCTGAAGCCACTGTTGAGTTTTCCAAATTTGCTGGCATATTGAGTGTAGCACTTTCACAACATCATAATGTAGTGTTTGAAATAGCTCAGCTGGAATTCCATCACCTCCTCTAGCTTTGTTCACAGTGTTGCTTCCTAAGGCCCACTTGACTTTGTATTCCAGGATGTCTGGTTCTAGGTGAGGGATCACACCATTGTGGTTATCTGGGTTATTAGGATCTTTTTTGTGTAGTTCTTCTATGTAGTCTTGTCACCTCTTAATATCTTCTGCTTCTGTTAGTTCTGTATAATTTCTGTCCTTTATTGTTCCTATCTTTACATGAAATGTTCCCTTGATATCTCTAATTTTCTTGAAGAGATCTCTAGTCTTTCCCATTCTATTGTTTTCCTCTATTTCTTTGTATCGTTCACTTAAGAAGTCTATCTTCTCTCTCCTTGCTACTCTTTGGAACNATCTCTAATTTTCTTGAAGAGATCTCTAGTCTTTCCCATTCTATTGTTTTCCTCTATTTCTTTGTATCGTTCACTTAAGAAGTCTATCTTCTCTCTCCTTGCTACTCTTTGGAACTCTGCATTCAGATGGGTATATCTTTCCTTTTCTCCTTTGCCTTTCTGTCTTCTTTTCTCAGCTATTTGTAAGGTGTCTTCAGACAACCATTTTGGCTTTTTGCATTTCTTTTCCTTGGACATGGTCTTGATTGCGGCCTCCTGTACAGTTTACAAACTTTTGTCCATAATTTTTTAGGCACTCTTGTCTATCAGATCTAATCCCTTGAATCCATTTTTCACTTCCTCTATATAATCATAAAGGGTTTGATTTAGGTCACACCTGGATGGTCTAGTTGTTTTCCCTACATTTTTCAGTTTAAGTTAATTTGGCTGGGTCTCATTAGGGCCTCATGAGCTCCACCATGGAGCCTCTGAGCTGATAGCCCACAAACTGGAGAACAATTATATCAAAGAAGCTCTTGTATTGTTGCAAAGTTCTAGGGCCCACAACAGATTCCCCAACCTGGGGGTCTGGTAAAGGGACTGAGAACCCCAGGGAATTTGGCTTTGAGGACCAGTCAGATTTGATCACAGCACTTCCACAGGACTGGGGAAAGAGCCTCTTGGAGGGCACAAACAAAACCTTGTGTACACCAGGACCCAGGAGAAAGGAGCTGACCACACAATAGACTGAACCAGACTTGCCTGTGAGTCTTCGGAAATCTCTGGTGGAGGTGTGGGTCAACAGTGGCCTGCTGCAGGGTCAGGGGCACTGACTGCAACAGTCCTGGAAGTGTTGGCCTGTCCTTTTGGAAGAGGTCAGCACTACCACCATTACCCCTACCATAGTTTAACCTGAGGCCAAACTACAAGGGGGGACACAGCCCTACTCATCAACAGAAAATTGGATTAAAGATTTACTGAGCATGGCCCCACTCATCATAGCAAGACACAGATTCCCCCTGAGCCAGTCCCTCCCATCAGGAAGCTTCCACAAGCCTCTTATCTTTATCCATCAGAGGGCATGTAGAATGAAAACCACAGTCAAAGAAAAATAACCAAAGTGATCACATGGATCACAGCCTTGTCTAACCCAATGACACTATGAGCCATGCCATGCAGGGCCACCCAAGATGGATGGGTCATGATGGAGAGTTCTGATACAATGTGGTCCACTGGAGAAAGGAATGGCAAGTTCAGTTCAGTTGCACACTTGTGTCCAACTCTTTGTAAACCTGTAGACTGCAGCATTCCAGGCTTCTCTGTCCATCACCAACTCCTGGAGCTTGCTCAAACTCATGTCCCTCGAGTCAATGATGTCATCCAATCATCTCATCCTCTGTCATCCCCTTTTCCTCCTGCCTTCAGTCTTTCCCAGCATCAGGGTCTTTTTGATTCAGTCAGTTCTTCCCACCAGGTGGCCAAAGTATTGGAGCTTCAGCTTCAGCATCAGTCTTTCCAATGAATATTCAGGACTGATTTCCTTTAGGATTGACTGGTTTGATCTCCTTGCAGTCCAAGGGACTCTCAAGAGTCTTCTTCAGTACCATAGTTCAAAAACATCAATTCTTCAGTGCTCAGCTTTCTTTATGGTCCAACTCTCACATCCATACATGACTGCTAGAAAAACCATAGCTTCTGCTAGATGGACCTCTGTCACAAAGTAATGTCTCAGCTTTTTAATATGCTGTCTTTTCTTCCAAGGAGAAAGCATTTTTTAACTTCATGATTGTAGTCACCATATACAGTGATTTTTTTTTTTTAATGCCTTGAGAACCACATAAGCAGTATGAAAAGGCAAAAAGATAGGACACTGAAAGATGAACTCTCAGGTCTTTAGGTGCCCAATGTGCTACTGGAGAGGAGTGAAGAAATAGCTCCATAAAGAATGAAGAGGCTGAGCCAGCGCAAAAACAACACCCAGTTGTGGATGTGACTGATGCTGGAAAGAAAGTCCGATGCTATAAAGAACAATATTGCATAGGAACCTGGAATGTTAGGTTCATGAATCAAGGTAAACTGGAAGTGGTCAAATGGGAGATGGCAAGAGTGAACATCGACATTTTAGGAATCGTGAACTAAAATGGACTGGAATGGGCAGATTTAATTCAGATGACCATTACATCTACTACTGTGGGCAACAATTCCTTAGAAAAAATGGAGTAGCCCTCAGCTTCTCTGGGCTTCTCATAGTCAATGATAGAGTCCAAAATGCCATACTTGGGTGCAATCTCAAAAATGACAGAATGATCTCTGTTCATTCCCAGGCAAACCATTCAGTATCACAGTAATCCAGGTTGAAATTGAATGATTCTATGAAGACCTATAAGACCTTCTAGAACTAACATGAAAAAAAGATGTCCTTTTTATCAGAGGGGACTGAAATGGAAAAGTAGGAAATCAATTGATACCTGGAGTAACAGTGAAGTTTGGCCTTGGAGTACAAAATGAAGCAGGGCAAAGGCTAACAGAGTTTTGCCAAGAAGACACACTGGTCATAGCAAACACTCCCTTTCAACAGCACTAGAGATGGACATCACTCTATACATGGACATCACCAGATGGTCAATACCAGTATCAGATTGATTATATTCTTTGCAGCTGAATATGGAGAAGTTCTATACAGTCAGCAAAAACAAGATCAGGAGCTGAGTGTGGCTGAGATCATGAACTCCTTATTAAAAAAATATGGGCAGAGAACTAAAATTTTATTATATACCTAAAATTAAAAACAAATCACCATGGCTATATTTTGCTGCTTGTTTGCTGTTTCAACTTGAGATCTATTCTAACTCAGAATGTTTGAGTGGATGACTATGTGTAAATTTAAAGCTTTATAGGAATCTCTATTTCTGGTAAATAATTAACTTTTAAGGAAAAACACTAGTGAGTATATAGATGGCCATGCCGTTTTGTTAGAAATAAAATTTATAACACATGTTCAAAAATTTGAGTTAGATTTGAAGTCTTAATCTGAAACTTTTAAAAGATGAAATAATGTTGTGTCAGAAAATAGCATTACTGTAATTAGATTATGCCTAGTAAATATATTTAAATGGTTAGTTCTTATCTGCTGCTGCTAAGTCACTTCAGTCGTGTCCGACTCTGTGTGACCCCATAGATGGCAGCCCACCAGGCTCCCCCATCCCTGGGATTCTCCAGGCAAGAATACTGGAGTGGGTTGCCATTTCCTTCTCCAATGCATGAAAGAGAAAAGTGAAAGTGAAGTCGCTCAGTCTGCCCGACTGTTAGCGACCCCATGGACTGCAGCCCACCAGGCTACTCTGTCCATTGGATTTTCCAGGCAAGAGTACTGGGGTGGGGTGCCATTGCCTTCCCCGTAGTTCTTATCTAAGGTGTAAATTTTGATTTTACATCTTCCATTTGACTGCAATCATCCATGTACATTATAACTAAAATGTCAGTTATGATGAAGTACCATAAAAAGATGTATTTAGTTTTGTATTTATCTTATTTAGTTAAAAACCTATTATTTAGTTTATAATTTTTGTAGGTGTAGGAGCAATAAGAAAGGGTGAAGGAAATATTTCCTTAGTTGATGTTTGAGAGAATCTTATTCATTATCTTTTAGAGGGAGTGTATCTTTAATTTCATTGTTTAATGCCAAGCATTGTGCTCCCTTGTCCTGTTTCTTGGGTTGCATGGTATTTCATGAGGTTTTATGTGATTGCAACACTTATCTTCATTAGCAGAAGTGATTCTATAGGGCAGAGGCAAACCAGCCAGCAGTGTTTCGGGTGAGAAGTGGTTCAGCACTGCTCATGCTGTCTGGCTTGCAGTACTCTGTACATTATGCATTTGCCATGGGGGCCAATGAGTAGGGAACCAAGTAAGGCACACAAAGAAAAGATTAGAAAGTCATCAAAATCTGATAAAGACTTACTTGGTAGACATTTAAGCATCAAAAAAGTATCATTTCGAACATTCTAAGACCCATTTAACTTTTAATAATGAAACATTTGCGTCTTTTGGTTTCTTTTTCTTTCTTCTTTTTGTTTAGAAAGAATATTGAGTTAAAAAGCATTTCAGTCCTGTATTTCAGATTATATAATTCCTAGAGTTCTAAGGAGGACTTCTGGAACTAGACACTGTAACAGAGCAATGTAAATCTCTATAGGTAAAAAGGAGAAGATAATGGTTCAAGACGTTTGAAGGAAGCTTTAGGGGGAAACATAGCAAATAGGAAGAAGAAATGTTTAAAGTCAGCTATGGATAGTGCTGGGAGTAGCAAGAGCATATGAAAGAATAAGGAGAGTGGAGTAATTGGATCAGTGGTGTCCTGTGTCGTTTTTGCAGAAGACTGGAGAATAAAGAATAACAAAAGCAAGGGAATATGCCGGGAGATCCTTCAGTTGACGCCGTATCTGTGAATCTACTTTTTCAGGATTACAAATAAAGAAAGGACATCATAGACTGTGAACAGAGAGAATTCAGTGACTGATGGAAGTTAACTAGATGCTTGATTGTAGAAACCCAGGGATCGAACCCAGGTCTCCCACATGGCAGGTGAATTCTTTACCAATGGAGCCACAAGGGAAGCCCAAGAATACTGGAGTGGGTAGCCTGTCCCTTCTGCAGCGAAGCTTCCTGACCCAGGAATCAAACCAGGGTCTCCTGCATTGCAAGCGGATTCTTTACCACCTGAGCTATCAGGGAAGCCCAGTGCTTGATTCACGCTTTTGAACTGTGGTGTTGGAGAAGACTCTTGAGTCCCCTGGACTGCAGGAGATCAAACCAGTCCCTCCTAAAGGGAATCAGTCCTGAATATTCTTTGGAAGGACTGATGCTAAAGCTGAAACTCCAATGCTCTGGCTACCTGATGGGAAGAACTGACTCCTTGGAAAAGACCCTGATGCTGGGAAAGCAGGAGGAGAAGGGGACGACGGAGGGTGAGATGGTTGGATGGCATCATCGACTCGATGGACATAAGTTTGAGCAAGGTCCAGGAGTTGGTGATGGACAGGGAAGCCTGGTGTGGTGCAGTCCATAGGGTTGCAAAGAGTCGGACATGACTGAGTGACTGAACTGAACATATGAAAATAGGGCTTCATTGTTAGAGGACAGCTACAATTAGAGCTACAGATGTTTTATTTTCTTTTTCCGTCCTTGGCTTCTCTTTTAAGTGTTGTGGAAAAGAATATTGTGAAAAAGGTAGGAGGCCAGGCATCAGAAGGCCAAGAGCTAGTTCTTATTCACTAATTGAGTGACAAGCCAACCTCTGAATGGTAGTTTCTATAGCTATAAAGTGGAAATAATAATAACAACTATATTACTTTCTTATATTGCTTCCTTATTTTAGTATAAATCCTGGCAGTGTAAATCCTGGCAGAATCTTCTCCTCTTTTGTCTCATTATTTAATTTCTCTGATTAGAAATATTCTTATTTATACAATAAAGATATAGTAACTACCTTACAGGATTGTGAGAATTAAATATGGCACTGTTTGTGAAGAATCTAGTGGGGTACCTGGCACATAGAAGGTGGTAAATGTGAGCCCCTTCCTTTACATAGTAATATTAGAAATTTGCTCTGTGGCCTTTGGTCAACTTGTGTGGTTCTGTTTCTTTAGTCATTATTTATGCCTACCCCATTTGCACTCTAGGAGAAGGCAATGGCAACTCACTTGAGTACTCTTGCCTGGCAAATCCCTTGGACAGAGGAGCCTGGTGGGCTGCAGTCCATGGGGTCGCTAGGAGTCAGACACGACTGAGCAACTTCACTTTCACTTTTCCCTTTCATGCATCAGAGAAAGAAATGGCAACCCACTCCACTGTTCTTGCCTGGAGAATCCCAGGGACGGGTGAGCCTGATGGGCTGCCATCTCTGGGGTCGCACAGAGTCGGACATGACTGAAGTGACTTAGCAGCATTTGCGCTCTGATGTATTTTGTTTTTACATTCGTTGTAGCTATTTGCCATGCAGTATAGATAATTATCTGTATGTTCCCGACTCTGCTAGTAAATGCTAAGCTGCTGGAGGATATAAACCCATCTTGTTCACTCCATGTTCTCCACCATGCATAAATCATAGGCAGTTTGTCAATGTTCTGTATTGGAAGGATCACTATTAGGTTCTGAATGAAGCTTCTTTGCTTGGTAGTGTCTTCAACTTGACTCTAAAGAATGGTTAACACTATAATACATAAGGATGACTATTTAGAAATTCAACCCTGTGTTTGTTCATCTACTTTTTGGAATTTGTCCTCATGCATGTACCTGTAAGCAAGTGTCTTAAGTTGATACTTGAGTAGATGATTATTTTTGTAATGTTGCTACTTTAAGTCTATAATCTCTAGATTCTCTTTTAAAGGCTTCATTTGATTAGGTCAAGCCCTCCCAGAAAAACTTTTTGATTAAGTTGCTATTATTTAAGGGACCTTAATTGAATGTACAAAATCCCTTCTCCTTTGCCACATAACATAACACAATAAGGGGGTTACATGCTTCACTTCTGCCTATTCTCCGGGTTAGAAGCAGTTATAGGTCCTGCCCACACTCAAGGGTAGAGGATAACATAAAGCTATGAATACCAGGGAGTGGGAATCATGGGGGCCAGCTTAGACTTCTGCTTATCAAAGTGTTATATAAATTTGTGTCTCTGATTGTAAATTATGCCAACAAACAAACACTATGATTTGAGAAGTTCTGCTTAAAGGAGACCAGTCCTGGGTGCTCATTGGAAGGACTGATGCTAAGGCTGAAACTCCAATACTTTGGCCACCTCATGCGAAGAATTGACTCATTGGAAAAGACCTTGATGCTGGGAGGATTAGGGGCAGGAGGAGAAGGGGACAACAGAGGATGAGATGGCTGGACGGCATCACCGACTCGATGCGCATGAGTTTGAGTGAACTCCGGGAGTTGGTGATGGACAGGGAGGCCTGGCGTGCTGCAGTTCATGGGGTCACAGAGTCGGAGACGACTGAGCGACTGAACTGACTGACTGACACTTTGAAATTAGCGATACTTTAATTCATTACTGTGAATGAATTAGAATTTTGCATTAGGATTGTTTAGTTTCTTAGACTGAATCAATTACATTTTAGATATCCTGGCCCAGAAACAAACAAACAAAAAAATCAATTTAAAGAAAAATCCAGATGAACAAAAACATTTAGAATAAAAGATGGTAATGTTTGCCTTGCTTGTTTAATAGGTTCATGCCTTTTTAGTTTACTTGATAGAGAGCAGGAGATAGGAGTTTGTGAAGAATTGCTGGTTTTGTGTCTTTTGGAACTTATTTTAATGGTTTAGCAATTTTGACTGAAATTCTAAATATAAGGGGAACTGGAACTGTGTATAGCGTTGCAAACTTATGTTTAATTGATGATCATAACCACCAAGAAAAGGTATCTGGCACTTATAAAATATTTTTACTATGTCTTAATAATTTTATATATCTTTTAAAAATGAGTATTCAAAAATGGAATTGCTGGAGAAAATATGCTCACAAAAACTGTACAAGAATAATTATAGGAATGTTATTTATAATAGACAAAACATGTGAAAACTTGAATGCCTGTTGACTGATAAATGGTTAAATAAAATATAGTATATCCACATAATGAAACATTATGTGTCAATAAAGAGGAATAAAGTAGTGATACATGTCATAATATGAACAAACTTTGTAAACATTATGCTAGTTGATAGAAAGAAATCATTCACAAAACTCCACATATTGCATGATTCCATTTATATGAAATGTCCAGATTACACAAATCCATAGAGACAGAAAGTAGATTAGTGGTTGCCTGCTGCTGCTAAGTCGCTTTAGTCGTGTCTGACTCTGTGCAACCCCATAGACGGCAGCCCACCAGGCTCCCCCGTCCCTGGGATCCTCCAGGCAAGGACACTGAAGTGGGTTTCCATTTCCTCCTCCAATGCATGAAAGTGAAAAGTGAAAGTGAAGTCACTCAAGTTGTGCCCGACTCTTAGCGACCCCATGGACTGCAGCGCACCAGGCTCCTCCACCCATGAGATTTTCCAGGCAAGAGTACTGGAGTGGGGTGCCATTGCCTTCTCCTAGGGTCGGTGAAGGGAAGAGGGCTGACAGGGGAAGAAAAGGGACTAATAATGGACACAGAGTTTCTTTTTGTGGTGATAAAAGGATTTTGAAATCAATTGTTGTGATTGCATAACTCTGTAAACAGGGGTGACAATATACAGCCTTGATGTACTCCTGTCTCTTATACACATCTAGATGTGTATAAGAGACAGGTGCAACCCCATAGACGGCAGCCCACCAGGCTCCCCCGTCCCTGGGATCCTCCAGGCAAGGACACTGAAGTGGGTTTCCATTTCCTCCTCCAATGCATGAAAGTGAAAAGTGAAAGTGAAGTCACTCAAGTTGTGCCCGACTCTTAGCGACCCCATGGACTGCAGCGCACCAGGCTCCTCCACCCATGAGATTTTCCAGGCAAGAGTACTGGAGTGGGGTGCCATTGCCTTCTCCTAGGGTCGGTGAAGGGAAGAGGGCTGACAGGGGAAGAAAAGGGACTAATAATGGACACAGAGTTTCTTTTTGTGGTGATAAAAGGATTTTGAAATCAATTGTTGTGATTGCATAACTCTGTAAACATACTAAAGGCTATTGGATTTAAGTGTGCAGATTGTATGTAATTATGTCTCAGTAAAGGTGTAAAGAACATGGAGTTGCATGGAATTCTAGCATTTTGATGCAGCCAAATTATATACTGCTCTCCTTATCTCTCTTTACTTTGTTCTGAGCATTTTATTATGTGGCAAGTTTAATCTGCTAAAATTTGAGTATACAAAATTGAAAAATGTTATTCTGTATTAACAATTTTCAGTAAGAAGCAGTGGAGGTATGTGAGAGCATTATTGTTCAACTTTTACCATATTTTCTCAAAAGCAGTATACAATCCACTTGAATAAAAGTAAAGGACAAATGTACCTTGTGTATTCATTAAATACTTCTGTGTGTGCTGTGCTGTGCTCAGTTGCTTCAGTCGTGTCCGACTCTTTGTGACCCCATGGACTGTAGCCCGCCAGGCTCCTCTGTCAATGGGATTCGTCAGGCAAGAATACTGGAGTGGATTGCATGCCCTCCTCCAAGGGGATCTTCCCGACCTAGGACTCGAACCCATATCTCTGGCATCTCCTGCATTGCAACCAGGTTCTTTACCCACTGAGCTACCTCAGACACCCATTAAATCAGATATAAGCACTGATTATATGAATATAATTTCAGAACACTGCAGATCACATGTTGTCAATTTAAAATTATAATCTCAGCAATGTTCAATTTATATTAGTTTTCTTTTCTCACTGCTGCTCATTAGAATATTTCAATTTAATATACTTCTCTGCTAGTGTAATCATAGAAAGTCAAATAAATAATGTTCATTGTACTGGTTTTGCCATACATCAACATGAATACAGCACAGGTATACACGTGTTCCCCATCCTGAACTCCCCCACCTCCTCCCTCCCTGTACCATCCCTCTGGGTCGTCCCAGTGCACCAGCCCCAAGCATCCAGTATCATGATCTGGATACTTAGTTTCTGTTTGAAAATGCTTTATGAAAATTTCTTAGAGATACAAAGCCTCTGAGAATGTACTTCTTTTCTTCCTAGTAATGTTTGTTTATGGTTCTCTGAAGAATTCAATGAGTGGGTTGACATTTCCTCCCCCAGGGGATATTCCCGATCCAGGGACTGAACCTATGTCTCCTGTGGCTCCTGCTTTGCAGGCAGATTCTTTACCGCTTAGCCACTGGGGAAGACCAGTATTTTTGTTTTCTGTTTGCTGGTTTCATTCCCATTTTGAAGATTAAAGTACTCAAACTGCATAGGTCCGGTGATTTGTCCAAAGCTGAGTAGGTGGTATAAGTGTTGAAACATAAGCTTTCAGCAGAAAGTTATGTGTTTTCACTATAAATTCATATTTTACTTCAGGCAACAGAATTTTATTTCACCTTGTAATAATACTCATGAGCTAAGACCAAGACCTCATAGCCATTACTTTAAAAAAGCATAAATAGTAGTCTTAAGAAATATGCTTTATGAAGAGAGTCTCCTCATTAATAACTATTTTTATATTGAATAATATTCTGACTATATGTAGTCTTTAATTTTTTTCCAGTGCTATGACCTAATATGGTATGATAAATGCTGTATACATTCCTGATATCATAGATAAGTGCTGAAGAGACCCAGGCTCTTTCTGTATGTCTTGGTGGAATATTTTAGAGATTTTTTTTTTTAATAAAAAACATTGCTTAATTGTTCATATTTAAAAGTATGTCTAAAATAATCAAACCTCTTTATTCATTGTTTTGAGGAGGCAAATACAGAATGGCACTCTAGTCTCTTTAAAATTATAATTTATCTTAGTTTTTCTATAATTATTATAATTAGTTTAGGGTCTTCCCTTGTGGCCCAGACATTTAAGAATCTACCTACAATGCAGGAGACCTGGGTTTGACCCTGGGGTCAGGAAGATCCCCTGGAGAAGGGAATAGCAATCCACTCCAATAGTCTTGCCTGGAGAATCCATGGATAGAGGAGCCTGGCAGGCTAGAGTCCACGGGATTGCAAAGAATTGGATGAGACTGAATGACTTTCACATAATTAGTTTGTATTTAAAAGGAGAAGCAGTTTTAAAAATAGTCAACTGTCAATAATCCCTGTGACGAGAAATTATTCTATCTTATTGAAATAGTAGTTGTTGTTTAATTGCTAAGTCATGTTCAAATCTTTGCAACCCCGTGAACTACAGCACACCAGGCCTTGCTATCTCTATCTCCCAGAGTTTGCCCAAGTTCATGTCCATTGAGTTGGTGATGCTATCCAGCCATCTCATCCTCTGCTGCCTTCTTCTCCTTTGGCCTTCAGTCTTTCCCAGCATCAAGGTATTTTCCAGTGAGTCAGGTCTTCTTATCAGGTGGCCAAAGTATTGGCACTTCAGCTTCAGCATCAGTCTTCCCAGTGAGTACTGAGGATTGATGTTCTTTAGAAGTAATTGACTTGATCTCCATGCAGTCCAAGGGACTCTCAAGAGTCTTCTCCAGTACCACAATTTGAAAGCATCAGTTCTTTGGTGCTCAGCCTTCTTTACAGTCCAACTCTCACATCCATACATGATGACTGGAAAAACCATAGGTTTGACTATATGGACCTTTATTGGCAAAGTAATGTCTCTGCTTTTTAATGTGCTATCTAGGTTTGTCATAGATTTTCTTCCAAGGAGCAAGTGGGTTTTAATTTCATGGCTGCAGTCACCATCTTCAGTGATTTTGGAGCCCAAGAAACTAAAGGCTGTCTCTGTTTCCATAGTTTGCCCATCTATTTGCATGAAATGATGGGATCAGATCCATGATCTTCATTATTTGAATATTGAGTTTCAAGCCAGCTTTTTCACTCCCCTCTTTCACCTTCATCAAGGGGCTCTTTAGTTCCTCTTCAATTTCTGCCATTGGAGTGGTGTCATCTGCATATCTGAGGTTATTGACATTTCTTCCTGCAATCTTGATTCCAGCTTGTGCTTCATCCAGTCTGACATTTCGCATGATGTGCTCTGCATATAAGTTAAATAAGGGGTGACAATATACAGCCTTGATGTACTCCTTTCCCAATTTGGAACCAGTCTGTTGTTCTACGTCTGGTTCTAACTGTTGTTTCTTAACCTGCATACATGTTTCTCAGGAGGCAGGTAGGGTGGTCTGGTATTTCCACGTCTTTAAGAATTTTCCATAGTTTGTTGTGATCCACACNGCCTTGATGTACTCCTTTCCCAATTTGGAACCAGTCTGTTGTTCTACGTCTGGTTCTAACTGTTGTTTCTTAACCTGCATACATGTTTCTCAGGAGGCAGGTAGGGTGGTCTGGTATTTCCACGTCTTTAAGAATTTTCCATAGTTTGTTGTGATCCACACAGTTAAAGGCTTTAGCATAGTCAATCAAGCAGAAATAGAGGTTTTCCTGGACTTCTCTTGCTTTTCCTGTTGATCCGATGGATGTTGGACATATGATCTCTAGTTCCTTTTCCTTTTCTAATCCAGCTTGATCATCTGGAAGTTCTTGGTTCATTTGCTGTTGAAGCCTAGCTTGGAGAATTTTCAGCATTACTTTGCTAGTTGTGAAATGAGTGCAATTGTGTGGCAGTTTGAGCATTCTTTGGCACTGCCCTTCTTTGAGGTTGAAGTGAAAACTGACCTTTTCCAGTCCTGTGGACTCTGCTGAGTTTTTCAAATTTTCTGGTATATTGAGTTGTAGCACTTTAACAGCCTCATCTTTTAGGATTTGCAGTAGCTCAGCTGGAATTCCATCATCTCTAGTAGCTTTGTTCATGGTGATTCTTCCTAAGGCCCACTTGACTTCACACTCCAAGATGTCCGGCTCTGAATGAGTGATCACACCATCGTGGTTATCTGGGTCATTACGATCTTTTTTGTATAGTTCTTCTATGTACTCTTGCCACTCTTAATATCTTCTGCTTCTGTTTAGTCCATATCATTTCTGTCCTTTATTGCACCCATCTTTGCATGAAATGTTCCCTTGATATCTCTAATTTTCTTGACGAGATCTCTAGTCTTTCCCATTCTATTGTTTTCCTCTATTTCTTTGCATTGTTTACTTAGGANTTAATATCTTCTGCTTCTGTTTAGTCCATATCATTTCTGTCCTTTATTGCACCCATCTTTGCATGAAATATTCCCTTGATATCTCTGATTTTCTTGACGAGATCTCTAGTCTTTCCCATTCTATTGTTTTCCTCTATTTCTTTGCATTATTTACTTAGGAAGGCTTTCTTATCTCTCCTTACTATTCTTTGGAACTCTCTATTCAGATGGGTATACCTTTCCTTTTCTCCTTTGCCTTTCTGTCTCTTCTTTTCTCAGCTATTTGTAAGGCCTCATCAGACAGTCATTTTGCCTTTTGCATTTCTTCTTCTTGGAGATGGTTGTGATCACAGCCTCCTGTACAATGTCATGAACCTCTGTCCATAGTTCTTCAGGCACTTTTGTCTATCAGTCTAATCCCTTGAATCTGTTTGTCACTTCTCCCATATAATCATGAGGGATTTGATTTAGGTCACACCTGAATGGCCTAGTGAGTTTCCCTACTTTCTTCAATTTAAATCTGAATTTTGCAATTAGAAGTTCATTATCTGAGCCACAGTCAGTTTCCAGTCTTGTTTCAGCTGATTGTATAAAGCTTCTCCATCTTTGGCTGCAAAGAATATAATCAATCCGATTTCAGTATTGACCATCTGGTGATGTCCATGTGTTGACATAAATACATTAGACATATATATGTATTTATGTGTGTACATATACACATATTTTTTTCAGAGTCTTTTCTAGTATAGGTTGTTACATGATAATGAGTATAGTTCCCTGTGCTATACAGTAGATCCTTCTTGTTTATCTGTTTTATATATAGTAGTATGCATCTGTTAATCCCATACTTCTAATTTATCCTCCACCACTCCTCTCCCCTCTGGTAACCATAAGGTTGTGTCCTGTGTCTGTGAGTCTGTTCCTATCTTGTAAATAAACTTATTTGTATTGTTTTTGGGGACTTCCCTTGATTCCATACGTACATGCTATACAATACTTGTTTTTCCCTGTCTGACTTACTTTATTTAGTATGATATTCTCTAGGTTAATCCATGTTGCGGCAAATGACATTATTTTACTCTCTTTTATGGCTGAGTAATATTCCATTGTGTATATATACCACATCTTTTTTTTAAAAAAATGCATTTTATTGACATATATTTGATTTAGTGTTCTGTTTCAGTTGTACAGCAAAGTGATTCAGTTATACATATATGTATTTTTATTCTTTTTCAGAATTTTTCCTATACAGGCTATTACAGAATATTGAACAGAGTTCCTTTGTTGCAGTAGGTCCTTGTTGCTTATGTATTTTGTATATAGTAGTGGGTAAATATTAATCCCAAACTCCCAATTTATCCCTCCTCCCACCTTTGCCTTTGTTTACCATAAGTTTGTTCTCTGTGTCTGTAAGTCCATTTCTGTTTTGTAAATAGGTTCATTTGTATAATTTTTTTTTCAGATTACACATATTAAAGGATATCATATGATTTTGTCTTTACCTTTCTGAATTACTTCATTTAGTATGATAGTCTCTAGGTCTATCCATGTTGCTGCAAAATAGCATTATTTCATTCTTTTTATGAATGAGTAATATCCCATTATATACATATACTGTATTTCCTTTACCCATTCATCTGTCAGTGGGCATTTAGGTTGTTTCCATGTCTTGGCTATTGTAAATACTGCTGCAGTGATCATTAGGGTGCATGTATCTTTTCAAATTATGATTTTCTCTGTATATATGCCCACAAGTGAGATTGCAGGATCATATGATAGATCATATGATATATAATATAATAGATCATAATGTATCAGATCATATGATAGACCATATTTTTAGTTTTTAAGAAATCTGCCTACTGTTTTCCACAGTAGCTGTACCTACTTATATTCCTATTAACAGTGGAGAGTTTGCCCATTGTTTAAATTGGGTTGTGCCAGGGTCCAGCCCCGGTGGAACCAGGGTGATTCGAAGGTGAGACGGCGTTGGCGAGGAAAAACTTATTTATATTTTTTATTTTTTTTTATATTTAAGGCTCGATGTTGGAGCAGAACTAAATATTAGGATCGGGGTGTGAGAAAGATCCTGCCAATGGGAAGTTACAGATTTAAAAACAACAGACAATTCTGGAGGAAAATTTTCCTGCTTCAATATATCAGGAGTCTGGTGCGCTTTTCGAGTGGTTACTAAACAATTTGTTCGTTAAGTAGCATCTCAGTATTGGAAACACTGTTCAACTTGCCTTCTCTTCCTTTATCGCTCATTAATGCCTTTGCCATGGTTTCTTTATGGGGCATCCATTAAGGGTGTACACTAATAACAGTTTAATCCCACTACACCCAATTATATATCCCTCTTAACCAGTGTCTGCCGCCTTCTTTCCCTCTTCCTCTGAATCATGTCTAATAAAATAGAATATGCTAACAGAGAGGATTAGAAAGACAACAAACCTCTCCCTTCCCAACATTAAAAATTACAAATAGTAACTGTAATACAGCAGAAATAGCCAGAGAGTGGGCTGAAGTGGATAATGATGTACAGAGCGGACCACCGGCCCCTCACCCCATCTCCTGTCATTAATAACACCACACCTGACAAAAGACACTATCCGCTAGAACAAAACTACATAAGCACCCAAGATTTTATGAAACAACCTGTTTTAGAACTTAAATCATTAACCTGCATCTCCATGGGCTCTTCAAACGGGCTGTCTGAGAAAAATAATGGATTGTCTGCAAACTTTTATCTTCGCTATTGGCTCTAGAGTTGTGTTACTTAATTATTAAAATGCTGGTACTAATGAAACATGCAACCCTGGAAAGGAAACTACTTTTATCGTCACACATGAAAGGCAAAAACAAATGTAATATCCTGCATCTACTATATACACCCTAGAAATGTATTTGCATCCACCTTCCAAACAGCAAGCACCCCCAGCTTCCCTCCTCCCCTCCTTTACAGCTGCTCAATCTGCAAGAATGTGCTGAAGTAATTTATCTGAAATGGCCACTATTGTTCTTGATTCTGATTTGATTCCAAAAAAGCCAAATAATAGAAACCATTCTGAACATCTATTTTGTGCACCTGTTGTGTGGCACTATGATATTCCGCGATTTCCATTTACGTCACATCTCTCGACTCGCCTTTGATGCACCATGCTGCTGTGCTCAACAAAAATCCAGGATGCTAGAACCAGCCCCATCCTGATTTTATTAGCATAATGGCCGTGGTGAATGCTCCTGAATGTGAGCTCTGGAAGACAACAAGAGCCCGTCCATCTGGTTACCAGCCAGACGCCATTTAACCAACACTAAGTAGATTCAAAGAAGTTGAACAGCCTGAAGGGACTCAATAAAAATACACTATATTAATATCATTAATGATTATGTTACTCAGGCAAAACAATAAGACCCAGGTAGTTCCACGGTTCCCTTGTTTTGGTCCTTGGATGCAGTGCGAGTTGAGAATCCCAATAGTATTTCTTCTCTGACTCTACCTGTGGACCACTTTCTTTGTTGATCAACTCAGGGAGGCGTGGGATTCTTGGCTGCTTTTTATCTCTGTAGCATCTTCTTAATGTGCATTTCAATATTATGGCTTCAACATTTCAAATTCATCCTCAGTAGCTTCTTACCTTAGCCTCTCTGTATAATGATGCTGCAATTACATGAAGACTTACAGTGACCACAAAGGGTTGGTTGTGATAGTTGTGGGTTAGGGGACTGTAAGCTTTGCATAGCGCTGACAGACACGTGGATTTTCAAGTAGTGAAATACCCAACCCCCCTTGACTATCTTGCATGTTTGTTAACAAGCTTCTTCCATGCGGAGTGGAGTCATATAAATGCTCATGAAGCCCATGTATCTTTGGCCACCTTTATTTATGTCAAACAATGGCAATGCCAAGATTTTATGGCAGGGAGATGATCCCTTTAAAGTGACAATGTCGAGAATGTTGGTGTGCCTCCTAGGTCGTATTAATGGATCATGTAAAGTGATTCCTTTAAAAAATTTGAAGATAATGAAAATTGGCAGACTCATAGAATTGTAGCATGAAACGGGACCTCTAAAGCCATGTCTGGCTCTGTCCTAAAATGGGAATTAATCTCTCCTTCAACATCTCTGACAGATCTTCTTCCAGGTTCTGTGTGAACTTTCCATGGAAGGGTAAAGGCTGTGTAAAAGAGCTGGCTGCTCTATTTGTAAACGGCCCTAATTGTTACATTATCAATTCAATGAACATGAGTTTGAGGGAGCTCCAGGAGATGGTGAAGGACAGGGAAGCTTAGTGTGCTTCAGTCCATGGGGTTGCAAAGAGTTGGATACACGGAGCAACTGAGCAACAACTAATTGTTATCTAGTTTCCTTTTACCTTGAACTGAAATCTGGGCCTTTGGAAGCAGAATCAAATGACACACGGAAGTCAGTGGTGACAGAGGCCCCCTTTATGTGTGTAGGGTTTAACATTCTGCCATCATCCTCTCAAAATTTTAAGCCAGTTCTTATTTTTTTTTAAATGTGGACCATTTAAAAAGCAGAGACATTACTTTGCCAACAAAGATCTGTCTAGTCAAAGCTATGGTTTTTCCAGTACTCAGATATGGATGTAAGAGTTGGACCAGAAAGAAGGCTGAGTGCCGAAGAACTGATGCTTTTGAACTGTGGTTTTGGGCAGACTCTTGGGAGTCCCTTGGACAAGGAGATCAAACTAATCAATCCTAAAGGAAACCAGTCCTGAATATTCATTAGAAGGACTGATGCTGAAACTGAAGCTGCAATACTTTGGCCACCTGATGAGAAGAGCTGACTTATTAGAAAAGACTCTGACGCTGGGAAAGATTGAAGGCAGGAGAAGAAGGGGACAACAGAGGATGAGATGGTTTGATAGCATCACCGACTCGATGGACATGAGTTCAAGTAAGCTCCGAGAGTTGGTGATAGACAGGGAAGCCTGGGCATGCTGCCGTCCATGGGGTCGCAAAGAGTCAGACATGACTGAGCAATTGACCCCCAACAGCAATGTTACTTCTGTTTTATGTTTTGCATTTTGACTGTGAGGCACGTGGAACCTTAGCTTCTGGATCAGGGGTCGAACCCACATCCCTATGTTGGAAGGTGAAGTCTTAACTACTGGACCACCAGGCAAGTCTCTCTTCACTGTTTTTAACAAGGGCCCCCACAGGTTCATTTGACCTGGTCCCACAAATGACCAGCTGATTGTTTTTGTTTAGTTGCTCAGTTGTGTCTGATTCTTTTGTGACCCTATGGACTGCAGCCCGCCAGGCTCCTCTCTCTGTGGAATGCTCCAGGCAAGAACACTGGAGAGGGTTGCCATTTCCTTCTCCAGGGGATCTTCCTGACTCAGGGATCAGATCCACGTCTCCTGCATTGGCAAGCAGGTTCTTAACTGTTGAGCCGCCAGGGAAGCTGCCTGGAAAATGTGTTACGTGATTATAATTGGGTAATTTGCTAGAGTCTATTATTACGACATTTGTTATTGGATATGAATTTTGTTGATGCCTAACTTCAAATCTACATTTCTTCTACCAGTTGGTTAAATAAAATAAAGCTATAACTAAATTGCTATTGACAATAAAAATTGAACATTTCTTAAAAGATAAAATGAAATAATATGATTGAAAGTGTCCTGAAATTTTATTTACACGTCAAGTAGTATCGTTTTAAAAATAANACATTTGTTATTGGATATGAATTTTGTTGATGCCTAACTTCAAATCTACATTTCTTCTACCAGTTGGTTAAATAAAATAAAGCTATAACTAAATTGCTATTGACAATAAAAATTGAACATTTCTTAAAAGATAAAATGAAATAATATGATTGAAAGTGTCCTGAAATTTTATTTACACGTCAAGTAGTATCGTTTTAAAAATAAATTGCAGTGTTGCAGTCTACAGAAAAAAAGTATCTCCTAACTGAACATAAGAGCTGAGTATATGGATATTTAAATAATATATACACTCGATTTTTGACAGTAAATGTAAATGGCTTTGTACATTTCTCAGTAAGAGTTTTCTATAAGGAACAATTTTGGTATTTATGTCTGATGAATAACACCATATTTTGACTTTAAGGTACCCTAGCTGGTAAACTCTGGGAGATAGTGAGAGACAGGGAGGCCTGCAATGCTGCAGTCCATAGAGTTGTAAAGAGCTGGGCATCACTGAACAACAACAGCTGGTGATTTGGGGATTTCTAAGATGCTTGCTCCTTGGAAAAAAGACTATGACAAATATATATAAAAACAGAGACATCACTTTGTTGACAAAGCTTCATATGGTCAGAGCTATGGTTTTTCCAGGAGTCATGTATGGATGTGAGAGTTGGACCATAAAGAAGGCTGAGCACCAAAGANGTTCGATTCCTGGGTCAGGAAGATCCCTTGGAGGAAGAAATGGCAGCCTACTCCAGTATTCTTGCCTGGAGAATTCCATGGACAGAGGAGCCTGGAGGGCTACAGTCCGTGGCATTGCAAAGAGTCAGGGATGACTGAAGTGACTGAGCATGCATGCTGAGCACATTGATCGTTTGCATATGTGCCAATGCACGTTTGCATTGGCATGTTTACATATGCTGGCATTCCAGCTATTGGAAAGCACTGTTAATTTTGAAGTTTTAATTTTTCAAAGACCAAGATTTCAAGTACTTAATTTTTCAGAAATTAAGATTGTCAGGAGAAAGATCAACAACTTCAGTTAAACAGATGATACCTCTCCAATGGCAGAAAGAGAAGAGGAACTAAAGAGCCTCCCGATGAGGGTGAAAGAGGACAGGGAAAATGCTGGCTTAAAACTGGACATTAAAAAAACTAAGAGCATGGCATCTGGTCTCATCACTTCATAGCAAATAGGGAAAAAGTAGAAACAGTGGCATATTTTCTCTTCTTGGGTTGTGGACAGTGACTGCAGCCATGAAATTAAAAGATGCTTGCTCCTTGGAAGAAAAGCTATGACAAACCTAGACAGAATATTAAAAAGCAGAGACATCACTTTGTCAACAAAGGTCCGTCTAATCAAAGCTATGGTTTTTCCAGTGGTCATGTACGGATGTGAGACCTGGACCATAAAGAAAGCTGAGTGCCAAAGAACCGATGCTTTTGAATTGTGGTGCTGGAGAAGACACTTGAGAGTCCCTTGGACTGCAAGGAGATCAAACTGGTCAATCCTAAAGGAAATCAACCCTGAATGTTCATTGGGAAAACTGATGCTGAAGCTGAATCTCCAATACTTTGGCCTCTCATTGGAAAAGACCCTGATGCTGGGAAAGATTGAGGGCAGGAGGAGAAGGGGGCAGCAGAGGATGAGATGGTTGGATGGCATCATTGACTCAATGGACATGGGTCTGAGTAAACTCTGGGAGAGAGTGAAGGATAGGGAAGCCTGGCATGCTGCAGTCCATGGAATTGCAAAGAGTCAGACACGACTTAGTGAACAATTGCAACAACAACTTAATTTTTCAAAGACCTAGTTCTAGAAGCCCATTCAGATTGTTAGAGGAATTTAACACCGGGTCTGGTGTAGTGCAGGGTAGTAGTCTTAGGGACTAGACAGAAACTATCTTTTTTTTTTTTTTTTGGCTGCATCAGGTGTTAGTTTCGGCATGAGGTTCTTTAGTTGGGGTATGAAAACTCTTAGTTGTGGCATGTGGGATCAAGTTCCCTGACCAGGGATCAAACCCAGGCCCTCTGCATTCTGAACATGGAGTCTTAGCCACTGGATCACCAGGGAAGTCCCTAGACATAATCTTTTATGCTAGCCCACCAGATGACAGCACGTGGAACTGCTTGAAGAAGTCTCATGGGCGCCTCCTGGGAGTATTATTATTTTTCAGGAGAAGCAACTTGAGATTTATATGCTGTATGAAAATGCATTAGGGGGACAGACGGTATTTTAAGCATGAAGCATTTGGATCACGGATGGGAATAAAGGCCTGCTAGTGAATGGTAATTCCGCTCTCCGGCTCCTGATTGCCTTTGGGTTCTTCCCCCTGAAAGGTTCTGACAATCCGTTTTACCGGATGTGTCACTGTCGCTGCCGAGCTGCTGCATATGCTCTGCTGCACATCTGGGATGACTGTGTCAGGTTTGTGGAACTGATTAAACAAAGAAATCCTCTCAAGTCTGCCTTTAGTGTTCTGCAAGGAGCGTGCTCACCATCTGTTTATTTATATGCTCTCGTGATTGTTTTGCACATTATCAATGAGTAGCATGAAATTACATCATCATAATGGCAAGTAGTAAACTGAATTCCCAGCAGGGCATTTCTAGGGGAAGAGATGTACAGTCCTAGTGCCCTGAGGGGACTCCTCAGTTAGACAAGCCAGTGGCTCCAGGGAGATGAGGGCCCTGTGGTCAATCACTGAAGCCTGGGGTATGCTGGCAACCCTCATCAGGTCATTAGGCAGCAAATCTCAAAGGCTGATGGGACTGCCAGACTGAGGATTGCCAAGAAGACCTGTGTGAACCTCTCTGCATTTCTGATCCACATTATTCAAGATAAACCTCCCTTCTGGAACTGACACTGAAATAGAATGATCTGACAATCCAGATATAATTAGAATCTCATTTGTTCATTCATTTTTAGAAAACAGCTCTATTGAAATATAATTCACATACCAAAAGAGTCGCCTTCTAAAGAGGATACTTCAGTAGTTTTTAGTAGGTGTAGTTTTCAGTTTTAGTAGTTTTCTGAACCCCTGGAAGCCACAAATCTACTTTCTGTCTCTATGGATTTGCCTCTTCTGGACATCTGAGATAAACAGAATCATACAATATGCAGGTTTCTTGTTATTGGCTTCTTTTAGTTGGTCTAATGTTTGGTGCATTCATACTGCAGCATGAATTAAAAATTTTATTCATTAAAAAATTCGTTCATTAAAATTTTTTTAAAGTTACGATAAAATACATTTAACATAAAATGTACCATTGTAGCCATTTTTGTGTGTAGTACTGTTAAGTGCATTCACATTGTTGTACAATCAATCTCCAGGAGGCTTTTCACCTTGCAAAGCTGAAAATCAATACCCATTAAAAAACAGCTCTCCATTCTTCCCTCCTTCCAGCTCCTGGCAACCACCAGGAAAAACCAGCTATCAGAAACCCATCTGCTGTCTCCATGAAAATGATTATTCTAGGTACCTTATATGAGTGGAATCATCCAGTATGTATCTTTTTTGTGACTAGCTTCTTTCACATAGCATAGTATCCTCCAGGTTCATCCAGGTTGTATTGTGCCAGAATTTCATTCCTTTTTTAGGACTGAATAATATCCCATTCATTCATTCTCAACAGCCATCTGACATGTCATGCTAGATGAGTTGAGGGCAGGGCGCTGTCAGAAAAGAAAACATGTAAGCAAGATAGTAAACGTACTCTTTGCTTCAGTCTTTTATTAAAATTTTTTTAAATTTTAATTATTTGGTTTAGCTGGGTCTTGGTTATGGCACAAGGAATCTTTGATTTTCTTTGAGGCACGTGGGATCTTTAGTTAAGGCAGGCATCGCATCTTTAGTTAGTTGCCACGTGTGGGATCTAGTTCCCTGCCCACGGATGGAACCCAGGCCCCGTGCATTGGGAGCACAGAGTCATAGCCACTGGACTACCGTGGAAGTCCTCACCCGTGCTTCAATCTTAGAATCCATTTAGGGAAGTAAGATGATAATTTTAACTTCAAGATTTTAAATTAATTACTATGTGCCAAACACTGCCCAGTTCTTAGTGTGTTTTCTCTCGTTTAGTCCTTCCAACAGTCCTGTGAGGTAGATACAATCGCTGCCACCTGAGAGGGCAGGAAACTGAGGCATGCCAGGGATTTACCAAACATGGCCGGGCCAGAGTTCAAAGCCTAGGTGAGCTACCTTTCATTCTGAAGCCTCTTTGTTAATCAGAGGATGAAGTTAACCTGGTCTTGCAGGGCTGGAGGGACGGGCTCCACCTTCAGAGGTAAAGAACAGACAGTGCCAGGGCCCACATCTGACACATTAGCTGTCTTCTATAATACCCTTTTACTCTGCTATCTAGAACTGGAGCAGGATTTGTAAGTAGGAAGGGACACAGAATTCACCTAGATGCCTTCCATCCTCTCCACTGCTATTTTCAGAGAAGAAGGAAAAAGGAACCCAGGCCTCTAGCTTTTGTCTTAATAAGCGCTGTACAAGGAGACAGAAAGAGGTGGGGGCCAGGAACTGAATGTTGGCCTATTGACAAGGCTGATTTTTGCTTAATCTAGGACTGTATTGCTGATTCATGCTTCTTAAGCACTGGACCACCAGGGAAGTCCCTGACTTTTTGGTCAGCTATCACAGAGGTACCCAGAGAACTGCGATGGAACCCATCTCCCTTCTTCAGGATGAGACTAGGGTTGGGCACATGACCCAATTCCAGCTGAGAAGATATAGGGGAAGTCTTTTGATGGGCACCTGGCAAATGTTTTTCCTTTAAGAAAAAAATTGGAGCCTATCTTGCAAAACTCTTTTTTTTTTCCTTATGCCTTCTACTTTCCTTCTCAGTGTACTAGTGTGAAGATACAGAGCTTGGAGTTGTAACAGCTACCATGTGACTGTGAGGTGACAAACTTATGGATAAGAAGCCAAAAGGATATTAGATAGAGGCTGTGTCCTTGATGAGAGCAGATATCTCTGAGACCCAGAACTGGCTCCAGGACTGTGGGCCTCCAAACTTCTTGAGGTTGAAGATAAACAAAGATCTAGGGGACTTAAGCCATCATTGATCAGGAATTCTGTTTGCACTCAAATACATCCTAACTGATTCATTACCTAGCCAGGTTTTAAATTTCCTGAAGTCAGGATACTGTATTTAATATCTTTGTATCTGTCATAATACCATGGAAGGGTCTCGTCCATAGAGTAGGCACAAATTTATTGAACTAATACATGAATACGTAGAAGAGTAAATAATAGCTGTCCACAATGCTCCCTCTTAAAATATGGGTCAGATTGGCCATGGATTAGGTGGAGCGTCCTGCAATCAGAGACCATATGCCAGTAGGCTCATGAAATCAGAATCTTAGAGCTGGAAGAGATCATTCCCAGATTACTGGGTGGGCTTCCCTGGTGGCTCAGACAGTGAAGAATCTGCCTGCAATGCAGAAGACCCAGGTTCCGTCCCTGGGTTGGGAAAATCCCCTGGAGAAGGGAATGGCAGCTTTGAACAAGATGGCAGTGGAGAAGGCATGAGGCTTCTTGCATGGCACTGCAGTAATTTTTCGGCTAGACCCAACTTGAAGGCTGAAGCTCACCCCCCTGACTTTGAATGAGTAATAAAGACCAGCAAGCAGTGAAGAGCAGCCTTGAACAAGATGGCAGTGGAGAAGGCATGTGGAAGGCAGAAGCTCTCATTAATCTACAGGCTCCCCATGCTGCTGCTGCTGCTGCTAAGTCACTTCAGTCGTGTCCGACTCTGTGTGACCCCATAGATGGCAGCCCACCGGGCTCCCCCATCCCTGGGATTCTCCAGGCAAGAATACTGGAGTGGGTTGCCATTTCCTACTCCAATGCATGAAAGAGAAAACTGAAAGTGAAGTCGCTCAGTCTGTCCGACTGTTAGCGACCCCATGGACTGCAGCCCACCAGGCTACTCCGTCCATTGGGTTTTCCAGGCAAGAGTACTGGGGTGGGGTGCCATTGCCTTCCCCGACAGGCTCCCCATACCCAGACCATTACAGAGAGACTCCCTAGAAACAGTTGCCTGTACTTCAGCTCTGATTCACATCCCATTGAATCTAGTCCTATTCCACTAGGTAGGAATTTAGGAGTGCCCTGATATTCAGTCTTATGTTTCAACCTAAATAGGTCATGTCTAGATGAAACACCACTTTAGATGTTATTGTAAAGGCATTTTTAAAGATGTGATTAATGTTTAAATTGGTTGACTTTGAGAGCATCAAATTACTCTCCATAATGTGAGTGGGCCTCATCCAGTCAGCTGAAGGCCTTAAGGGCAAAGACAGAAATTCCCCAAAGAAGAGGGGATTCTGCCTGCAGTCTGCCTTTGTACTCAAGACCGCAGTATCAGCTCTTCCCTGGGTCTCTAGCTTGCTTTGCAGATTTCAGACTTGCCATCCCCTACAATCGTGTGTGCCAATTCCTTAAAATAAATCAATCTCTCTTTCTCTCACTACACCCTCTCTCCCTCCCTCCCGCTCTCTCTCCACACACACAGACACACACACAGACACACACACACACACACACACACTATTGATTCTGTTTCCTTTGGAGAACCCTAACACAACTACCATCAAGTCCAAACATACATGGCCTTTCTATAATTTGGTGTCGGTGAGGATATTTATAGCTGGTGGGGGTGGCTTTGCTCTCAGGCCTGATCTCATTGAGGATAAGCCTGCAGGAAAAACCAACAGGAGGCATGGGAGGAAATAAAATGCACACTGACAGCCCAGTTTAAACAGTACCAGGAACCTTTATAGCAGCCTGCTTTGAAAGAACCTTTTTTTAAAAAAACTGTGTTCTTTCCCCCATTATAGCTTTCTGTCTATTCATCCTTCTGACGCTGTTCGTTTCTCCCACTCTTGTGGGGAATCTGCCATATAGCAGCCCCCCTCCCAGACTTATTCATGGGGTAGATAGTCAAGGCAACAACAGCCCATGTCTGTTCTATACCAGAGCTCATCACCAGGCCAGCTGTATGGGAGCAGCAGGGGAAGTGCTATACGGATGCTCAGAGGCTGGCTTAAGGCAATTGAAATTGATGCTCCTGAGAGGAGAGAGCCGCAGAGCTGGAGCTGCAGATAGAATCAGTAGGGGAGGGGACTGGGCTAGAACAGGGACAGAGGGAGAAGGTGGGCCTGGTGGGCCAGGGCCTCCTTTTGAGCAATGTGATTACCTAGAAAGCCATGAGACAGGACATAAGGGCTGCAGAGAGGGATAGGCTGACAGGCAGTTTCTCCCCTTGCACATCCTCTCTGGTCACAGAGACAGTTAAGGGACCATTATCCCTATACCATCATGGATGTGAGGTGCACAAGACATGATACTAATCACTTTCCTGCATCCAGTGAAATGACTGTGTGGAAGCATGTGAAGCTATACCAACACCATCCATTTTACTATTGGTACCCAGAGAAAACTAACTCCTATAGATGGGTTGCCATAGCAACATACAAGTACTAGCATGCTTAGTTGCTCAATCCTGTCCGATTCTTTGTGACCCCAAGGATGGTAGCCTGCCAGGCTCCTCTGTTCATGGGATTCTCCAGGCAAGAATACTGGATCAGGTAGCCATTCCCTTCTCCACGGGATCTTCCTGACCCAGGGATTGAACCAGTTCTCCTGCATTGCAGACAGATTCTTTACCATCTGAGCCACCAGGGAAGCCCAATACTACATTTATCTTCTTTGCCGAACTATGCTGCTGCTGCTGCTAAGTCACTTCAGTCGTGTCCGACTCTGTGTGACCCCATAGATGGCAGCCCACCAGGCTCCCCCATCCCTGGGATTCTCCAGGCAAGAATACTGGAGTGGGTTGCCATTTCCTTCTCCAATGCATGAAAGAGAAAAGTGAAAGTGAAGTCGCTCAGTCTGTCCGACTGTTAGCGACCCCATGGACTGCAGCCCACCAGGCTCCTCCGTCCATTGGATTTTCCAGGCAAGAGTACTGGGGTAGGGTGCCATTGCCTTCCCCGTGCCGAACTATATATATGTATATATATATTTTTTGAATTTCTTTGATGAACTATATATATATAATTCAGCACTTAAAAAAATTGCCATCTATCTGATGATTTTCATTGAAATTCCCTGAATTATAAATTTTAAAAGATAATTACTTGTAGCCCTTGACATCACTTTTCAGACAAGAAGGACAGGATGAGGGGACATTTGTGGGTGAGGTTTTGTGGACGGAGAGGGATGTGGTGTTTGGAAGTCTTTGTGAAGGGCCCCTTTATAGCAGGGCCTCTCCATCCTTCCTCCTTACTAAGTCAGAAATCTCATATAATATATAAAAATAAACAGTTGTAATATTCTTTTAGATATCATTTTAGGATGACTAGAATGAGTTACTATGCTGTGATATGACATGGAATGAACGCTATCTCTTTTCTTCTCATTCAGAATTCACAGGAATGTCCTATGACAAGTTACTCTGCTGAAGTCAACCAAAGCCTTGGCAACCCCCCAAAAGTGGAATTCTCAAGCAGAGACTATCCTACCACCCCTCACCACAGGGGGATGTTTGGCAATGTTTGGAGACATGTTTTGGTTTTTGTGACCCTGTGTGTGTGTGTGTATACTCAGTCCTGTCTGCCTTTTGTGACCCCATGAACTGTAGCTTGACAGGTTCCTCCATCCATGGGATTCTTCAGGCAAGAATGCTGGAATGGGTTGCCATTTCCTTCTCCAGAGGATCTTCCCCACCCAGGGATCAAACTCTCGCCTCCTGTGTCTCCTTCACCCCCGAGCCACCTGGGAATGCACCACTCATGACTGGGGGAGGGATGCCACAGTGAGTAGAGACCAGAGTTGCTGCTACACACCCGGCTGTGCCCAGCCCCCACAGCAAAGAATGATCTGGCCCTGTATCAACACTGTCAGGGTTGAGAAAACATTCCCAAGAACAAATTCTTCAGAGGGGCCCCTCTTCCCGGCCCTTGCGGGGAACATGATCTTGAGTGTAATTACAAACATCCCTGGCTTCTCTCTTTCTCCTGCATTCTTGGCCCCTCTTCTCCTTTCTCCAGGACAGCCTCCTCAGGAGAAATGGCACGTTTTTAAAAGAAATAAAAACAAATACTCCTATTTAGACTTTGCTAACTTTAACGCTTGTCTTTTCCAGCTTGCTTTGTTTTGCCCCTGAATCAACCAATGAGTGTGCACAGGCAGTCCAAGGGGTCAAGGTCACACGGGTGTGTGAATGGCCAGGCTTCCTATACGCCTCCTTTGGCCCTCAAAGAGATGCGTGCAAGGGTCCTGCAGGCCCCAGTGCAGGGAAGACTCCATCAGGCTGGGGCTTCCTTTTACCTTTCCTTTTTTTTAAAGGCACTTGAAATTTGAGGAATGTGAACTTAAAGCAAATGGCAGGAGACATCCAGCTTTTGTTTGAGGGCTCCCCTGGGTGAAGGGATGCCTTGCCTCATCAAAACTGTCATTCTTGCTGTTCAGTTGCTCAGTCGTGTCCGATTCTTTGCTACTCCGTGGACTATAGCACACCAGGCTTCCCCATCGCCGACTCCTGCAGCCTGCTCAAACTCTTGTCGGTGGTGCCATCGAGTCGGTGATGCCATCCAACCATCTCATCCTCTGTTGTCCCCTTCTTCTCCTGCCTTCAATCTTTCCCAGTATCAGGGACTTTTCTAATGAATCAGCCCTTCACATCATGTGGCCAAAGTATCAGCTTCAACATCAGTCTTTCCAGTGAATATTCAGGGTTGATTTCCTTTAGGTTTGACTGATCTCCTTGTAGTCTAAGGGACTCTCAAGAGTCTTCAACACCACAGTTCAAAAGCATCAATTCTTTGGTGCTCAGCCTTCTTTATGGTCCAACTCTTCACGTTCATACATGGCTACTGAAAAAAACCATAGCTTTAACTATATGGATCTTTGTTCACAAAATAATGTCTCTGCTTTTTAATATGCTGTCTAGGTTTGTCATAGCTTTTCTTCCAAGGAGCAAGCCATCTTTTAATTTCATAGCTGCAGTCACCATCTACAGTGATTTTGAGGCCCAAGAAAATGAAGTCTGTCACTGTTTCCTTTGTTTCCCCATCTATTTGCCATGAAGTGATGGGACCAAATGCCATGATCTTCGTTTTTTGAAAGTTGAGTTTTAATCCAGCTTTTTCATTCTCCTCTTTCACTTCCATTAAAATTGTCTAGACTCAGAAATAAAGGTGTCTGTCAGGAATCAAGATGGAGGAAGTTTGACAAAGTACAATATCTTTCTTGATGTGGCTTAGGCCTTGCTGTACTCCTCAGAGCCTAAGCAAGCCTTGCTTATCTAGAAGCTTCCAGGGCTGAGACTAAAAGTATGAGAAAGTGGTTTGCTTAGGGCACAAAATTCATGGAGACACTCGCTCTCAGGGTCCTGAAAGCTCAGGTTCAGTGCAGCACCAGCCTGAGAGTGCCCCAGGCACCTCTCTTATTTCATTCTAGTCCTGACCCTGAGATTGCCCAGTCCTCACAAGGGCCTGGAGCTGTCTCATGCCATTGGCAGGACATAGGAGGATGCAAAACGTGAAATTCCCCAGGATTGTGAGCGACTGCAAACCTCCTTTTCTCCAGCTTTGGAAATAAACCCTAACAAGGTCTCTTAGTCTCACATTCTTCCTCCCAGCTCTCAGCCAGCCTATTCTTAGTCCAGGATTATTTTACTTGGTTCTCTAAGTTGTCTGTACTATCTTTCCATTTCCGAATCATTTATATACTCCTCTTTCTGACTGTCCAAGCAATATCTTTCTTTTAACCCTTCTGAATCCCTGTAGTTTTCCGTTTGCGCCTTATTTAAGGTACTTGCCAATGTTGTCATCCTCTTTTTCTTGGCACATTATTGATTTCTAACTTACTATTTGTGGTAGGTTAAATAATGTCCCTTGGACTGCAAGGAGATCAAACTCGTCAATCCTAAACGAAATCAACCCTGAATATTCATCGAAATGACTGATGGTGAAGTTGAAGCTCCAATACTTTGGCCAACTCATTGGAAAAGACCCTGATGCTGGGAAGGATTGAGGGCAAGAGTAGAAGTGGGCAGCAGAGGATGAGATGGCTGGATGGCACCGCCGACTCAGTGGACGTGAATTTGAGCAAACTCCGGGAGAGAGTGAAGGACGGAGGAGCCTGGTGTCCTGCAGTCCATGGGGTCACAGCGATACGGAAATGACTCAGCAACTGATCAAGAACAACAGAATAATGGCCGTGTCCTAATCCCTGGAACCTGTGCCTTTTACCTAAGTGGTAAAAGAAGGGATTTGCAGATGTGATTAAGGATCTTGAGGTGGGAGTTTATCCTGGATTATCCAGACGGGGCTCCTAAGATGATCTCAGATGTCCTTATAGAAGGGAGGCAGAGGGAAATTTGACTACAGAAACAGGAGATGCGATGATGGAAGCCAGAGGTTGGAGTGATTTGAGCAGGAGTTATGAGCCAAGGAATGTGGGCAGCCTCCAGAAGCTAGAAGTGAGGGAAACAAGGAAACAGATTCTCCCCTCAGAGACTGCAGAAGGGAGCTGCCCCGTCAATACTTTGACTTTAGCTCAGCGAGGCTGATTTCAGACTTCTGGGTTCCGAAGCTACAAGAGAAGACATCTGTGATTTTGTTTTTAAAGTCTTATCTGTCTTTAGCTGCACTGGGCCTTTGTTGCCGTTTGCGGGTTTCCTCTAGCCGTGGTGAGCGGGGCCTGCTCTCTAGCTGCCGCCAGTGGCTCAGGCCTCTCATTGCGGTGGCTTTTCTTGTCGCAGGGCCCAGGCTCAGTAGTTGTGGTGCCCAGGTTTAGTTGCCACACGGCATGTGGAATCTTCTCAGACCAGGGATCAAACCTGTGTCCCCTGCATTGACAGCTGGGTTCTTAACCACTGACCACCAAGGAAGCCCCAATCTGTGTTGTTTTAAACCCCTAAGTTTATGCCTATTTTTTATAGCGGCATCAGGGAGCCAATACACTATCCTTGAAGGTTTAAGTTTGAAGGTGAAGTCGCTCAGTCGTGTCCGACTCTTTGCGACCCCGTGGACTGTAACCTACTAGGCTTTTCTGTCCACAGGATTCTCCAGGCAAGAATACTGGAGTGGATTGCCATTTCCTTCTCCAGGGGATCTTCCCGACCCAGGGATCGAACCCGGGTCTCCCGCATTGGAGGCAGACACTTTAACCTCTGAGCCACCAGGGAAGTTTAGTAAATAGTACACATGGTGTTGTAGCCCATGTACACTGTGAATCAGCATAGCCCAGAGTTAAAACTACTGGTTTAGGAGCAATCAAACCTGGGTTCCAATTCTGGCTGACCCATGCAATAGGCTTTTGCAAATAACCTGCCTAAGGGGCTTTTGAACTTTCCTCCTTCATAAGGCAGACAGTGTAGGGCGTGCATTTTCCACTTTCCATTACAACCAGAGCTCTGATTTTGTATACGGTGGTAAATGTGACTGTCTTAAAATTAAGCACGCTGCACGGGTCTCTCTCAAGGCTACAGGCAGCCACGGATACTTCTTGCCAGTGGTCATTTCTGAGAGGGACTTCAGAGAAAGCGCTTTAGAAGAGAAGTTACGGTTGATTTGCCTGGCATGCTCCTTTGTCCTTGCACTTATCTTCTCAGAATGCCACATGCTAAGAGTGGTGGAGGGGAAAGGTAGACTTACCTTGGTCCCTGATGGAATCATAGAGTGTTCTCGCCCTGGTCTGCTTACCTCTAGGCTTCTTGCTTTGTGAGAAGAATAAGCCCCTTCTTTGGTTAAGCCCCTGTTTTGGTGCTCTGTGTTTCGTTAATCCTATGATTCGCTGTTTGCTCCACTCTTGTGGGACTCACTCTGTCTTTGATTCTAGTGTTCTAGTACAGTGTGCACGGACCTCTCATTGAGTCCTAAACAACCTGAAGGAGGTGTATTACCAGCAGGTAACAGCACGGCTCTACGGTGCAATAGACCTGGTGTGTTGGTCGGGGTGCGTGGCGCTAGGGACCCAGCAGGTGGAACTCAAAGTCTGTGTGGTCTCACGCGACAGAAGCACGCTGTCATTCAGGGAACTAGGTCCTTACCATCTTGTAGTTCTTTACGAATGCCTAATCTCGTTAGCCCTGGAGGAATGCATGGCGATCCACTCCAGTATTCTTGTCTGGAGAATCCCATGGACAGAGGAGCCTAGTGGGCTACAGTCCCCATTTTTCAACCCCATGGGGTTGCAAAGAGTCAGACACGACTGAAGTGCCTTAGCGGTCTCGTCAGAGTGGTTTTCTGGTGTATGTAATTATGAACTTGGACAGACAGAGGTACTTATTAGATTCAGCTATCAGAAACTGACATTTGAATAGAAAAGTAGTCTACAAAATAGCAGTTTCATGTGATTCTACCTAATTTTGCTTTTAAGCAAAAGACTCTCTACATCCATTTCTTTAGCTATAAAATGGGATACTAATACTCCCTCCTTCTAGGGAGCTTATGAAGATTCAGTAAAAGGACTTTGCATAGTATCCAACATATAGTAGGAGGCTCAAAGAGTTAAACATTTTTTACCCAGTTCCTAGTACAGTGTCTCTGGCACATACTGCTGCTGCTGCTGCTAAGTCACTTCAGTCGTGTCCGACTCTGTGTGACCCCATAGACGGCAGCCCACCAGGCTCCCCCATCCCTGGGATTCTCCAGGCAAGAATACCGGAGTGGGTTGCCATTTCCTTCTCCAATGCATGAAAGAGAAAAGTGAAAGTGAAGTTGCTCAGTCTGTCCGACTGTTAGCGACCCCATGGACTGCAGCCCACCAGGCTCCTCCGTCCATTGGATTTTCCAGGCAAGAGTACTGGGGTGGGGTGCTGGCACATACTAGCCACTCCTTAATTACCTTAAAAAAAATTGAGATCCGTATAATTCACATACCATAAAATTCACCCTTTAAAGCATACAGCTCAGTGGTTTTTAGTGTGTTCATAAAGTTGTACAAAAATCACCACAAACTCCAGGACATTTTCATCATCCCACAGAGAAGCCATATACCCAATTAGCAGTCACTTTAATTATCTTTTGAATGAATAACCTTTATCTCAGAATGGCTGAGAATATCTGGCTCATAGGACCCACTCAGTATTTATTGATTTTATTGGCCCTTACTAAAGAGAAACAGTCCTTGTTTATTCAACAATTTGATAACCTAATTTAGTATGAGGGTGTGCGCATGATCACTGGTGTCCCACATTTAAGCTCAGGATATCAGCTTCCCCCACCTGAGAGTAATAAAAAGA
The DNA here is from genome assembly GCA_006410675.1 of Oreotragus oreotragus. NCBI lineage: Eukaryota > Metazoa > Chordata > Mammalia > Artiodactyla > Bovidae > Oreotragus > Oreotragus oreotragus. Next base: position 695,270 of record SJYX01010264.1, read on the forward strand.
CAAAATAATAACAAGCCCCATAATGACATTGGTAGTAATCCTGGCTGTGTATTGAAGACGACACGAGGGAGCTGTTGCAGAGTGGTGAGACTGTGGGGCTCTTCTCCACGGCAGGAGAGGATTCCCTGGGGAGTTTGGGAGGCAGAGCTCCGATTTCCACCTTCCTCTCACCTGCACTGACCTCCTTCTTGTCCTCCTGCTGGCAGTCGCTGCGGCTTTTATGGCTGCAAGAGAAGAAGCAGAACCAGCGTTCTGGAGGGTGCCTCGAAAGCTCCTCACTTGTATTAACCGTTTACTTCAGAACATTTTATAAATAGCTCTATTTTGGGCACATACAAAGAAGGGCAAGTCAAAGTGAAAATAGCCTACTTCTTCTTAGCTAAGAATGCCTATCTTCCACGCCTGTCCAACCAAACAGGATGTGTCATACGGGGAGTTGGTCTGATTCTGTTCAGATTGACAGCTGCAGAAGCAGATACATCTTTGCCTACTTTACATTCTTAAAAAAAGGTCATCCTGGAAGACAGCCCAGTTTAGTATTTGTGTTACTCTGCTTGGCTCATTGTTTCCAAAGGTTAACCACCGTACTGTGCTTATGCTGGAGACGGTTCATTGCTCTGACTCTGAAACAGTCCAGCTCTCTTTGCACCTGCTGCGGCTACAAGGGCATCCTTCCGGCTTGGGTCCTTCCTTAAGGGTGTGAACTGCTGTCAGCTTAGAAGGAACAAGAAATAGTGTGCACTGCATCAAAATCGGAAGATAGGCAGACCTCAAAAGATATTTCATGTTCAGTTCCAGACCACTGCAATAAATTGCATATCACAATGAAGCAAGTCATGTGAATATTTTGGTTTCCCAGTGCATATAAAAGTTATGTTCACACTAAGAGAAAGCCGCTCAGTTGTGTACAACTCTTTGTGACCCCATGGACATGGAATTCTCCAGACCAGAATACTAGAGTGGGTAGCCTTTTCCTTCTCCAGGGGATCTTCCTAACCCAAGGATCGAACCCAGGTCTCCAGCTTTGCAGGCAGAATCTTTACCAGCTGAGCCACCAAGGAAGCCTAAGAAGACTGGAGTGGGTAGCCTATCCCTTCTCCACTGGCTCTTCCCGACCCAGGAATCGAACTGGGGTCTTCTGCATTGCATGTTAACATTATACATAGTCTATTCAGTGTGCAAATAGCATTGTATCTCAGAGAAGGCGATGACACCCCACTCCAGTACTCTTGCCTGGAAAATCCCATGGACGGAGTAGCCTGGTGGACTGCAGTCCATGGGGTCATGAAGAGTCGGACCCAACTGAGCGACTTCCTTTTCACTTTTCACTTTCATGCATTGGAGAAGGAAATGGCAACCCACTCCAGTGTTCTTGCCTGGAGAATCCCAGGGACAGGGAAGCCTGGTGGGTTGCCATCTATGGGGTCACACAGAGTCGGACATGACTGAAGTGATTTAGCAGCAGCAGCATTACATCTGAAAGGGTACATATCTTAATTTAAAATACTTTATTGCTAGAAAAAAAATGCTAACCATCTGAACCTTCAATAAATTGTAATGTTTTTGCTGGTGGAGGGTTTGAAATATTGTGAGAATTACCAAAACGTGGCACAGAGACATGAAGTGAACAAATGTTGCTGGAAAATGGCATCGATAGACTTGCTCACTGCAGGGTTCCCGCACTTCAGTTTCTAAGAAATGCAATATCTGCAAAGCACAATAAAGTAAAATGCAACAAAACAGGTTATGTCTGTAGTTCTATTATTTTAACACCCGATGCCTGAGAATGAACAGATACAGGAAAGAAATGTTTAATTGTGGATGTAAGTAACTCAGTGGCAAAAACATTAAAAAAAAAGAAGAACAATCAAAATAAAACTTACTGGCAGAATAAAGAAACCAAAACGAAAATATAAACAGCCCATTGGTTACAATTGGTTACACAGTTGTCTTGAATCACACGGAATATTTAGTCTGACCTTTGACAGAACAGGAAAGTGAGGGTCAAAGAGGTGAAATGACTTGGCCCAGCCCTTCTCCGGGCAAGACCGCTTTTGGCCTCTGGTCTCTGCGCGTCAGCATTTTTCTGTCCCCCTGTGCAGTCCCCCACATGTCAGTTCTGAGCGACAGTGACAGAGCTCAGGCACTTCTAATCCTCTTTCTCCTCACATGTAAGTGAGATCTTTTGATATTTGTTGTTCTCTTTCTGATTGACTTAGTTCGATAATCTCTCGTCCACCCACGTTGCTGCAAATTGCATTATTTCTAAAGTAGCCTTTTACATAGGGCGAGAAAAAGTATTTATTCGTGTTTTTCATCAAAAATAAATAAGACAGAAATGATGGTGTTGATTTCTTCACTTTGCTATGTCCCTTTGTGTGCAGGTCATGTTTTCCTCATTGGTTTTATACCCTGGTCAGACTTATACATGACTTATACATACGTACACGTGACTGTCCACATTTAGCATTACTAGGGATATAAAACTAACAGTAGCCTAGGCCCTACTAGGGAAGAGCAACACTATTTCTTGCAGTCTAGGCCAGATGATCTAGCAGAAGTCACTGAGGGATAAGCATGTCCCATATAAAGTGTTACTAAAAAGTAGGCCTTTTAAAAAAACAGAGACACCAGAAGCTATACACTTGTCTTACTTGGTTAATCATAGTTGAATTTTTGAAACGGAAAGTACTAAGCTGATTTTTTTTGAACAATATGTTTACTAAAGAGACTGTACTTTGAAAAGACCACAGTTCTGAGTGAGGGAAAGTGGCATTGTCATCTTGACCCTAGGCTGTTGGTTTCTGTGATGGTCTGGAGTCAGACATCCTGAACTCCAGCATTCTAAAGTATTGCCTGATTGTTCTTAGTTTTTGTTTTTTGTTTTTTGAGTTTTCTCAACACAGGCATCATTTAGGTCTTGGGTTAAGTGTCTTTAACAGGGTTCTTGGTGGGTTGAGTTCTTGTTTCAGCAGAGACCTTGACATATTGGATTGTCCTTCTAATCACTGTGACTAACGTACTGGTTCCTATATTCGATAGTTCATGTGGTGCTTCTGAACAGTCTCCCTACGGATGTGACGGTTACCCAGCCAGGTAAACTCTTGCATCAGACCCCAGCTAAAGAGGAGAACACTTGGATTAGATTTTCATATTGGTTTCATATCCCACAGGCATAGCAACATAGGATGCATGTTAAGTTATGAACAATCCAAAAAATTTACCTAAGCCAGATGATACCTATATGTACTGTCTGCCATAGCAGTCTCCTTGGGAGGTTATGCACTTGTTCAAACAGTAATAACATATTTACACACACCTCTTTTTTTGAATTGTCACCAAGGCAAACTAGTGATCCATATAAAGACTTCATTTTATAAATGTCTTACTCATCCATCATGAATCTGAGACATTTTTTTGGTTTTCACAAATAGAAATTGACCTCACTTGGACTTCTTTGGTGATCCAGTGGTTAAGACCCTGCACTTCCAATGCAGGGTTTGTGCATTTGATCCCTGGTCAAGGAACTAAGATCCCACATGCCCTGTTGCGTGGTCAAAAAAGAAAAAGAGATCATACTGTCCGGTTTTTGTCCTTCTTACTTCTTCACCTTGGCATTTGTTGATATGTTCTTGGTTCTGTCCACTCTATTCACATCAAGGCTGGTGAGATCTCTTTGTCAGGATCTTCTGGCTGTTGGTGCCGCATCTTTGCTGCTCTCGGCGAGTGAGGAAGATACCCTTGCTGAGTGCTACAGCACCCTGGGGGGTTCCAGGATTCAACGAGGCTGCCTTAGGCCTGCCATCCTGGACGTGTCACAAAGACATTTCCATGTACACCCTGGGTGTGCAGAGGACCTCCGAGAGGGTGCCCATCTGGAGAGCTAGGCGATGATTTGCCTTGCTCCCAATCCCCAGACTCTCTGCGGATCTTCCCCCAGGGCTGGCCTGCGGGCAGAGAACAGCTGCTTCTCAAAGGCACCGGAGACATTCCATTTCTCTTCTGTCGCAGACTAGGGAAAATCTCTTAGTGGGAGATTTCCCTAGTGGGAAAATCTCCAGTGGGAGTAGGGGCAGACAGGTTAGAATGTGACTAATTACATGTTATTGTAAATCTATAATTTATGCCTGGAATCCTAAGATTTTGAAAGCGGAAAGCCAAGAATCTGACCCCCTTGCTCTGCTCTGACATTCTTCTCTTTGTGGAATGATGGGAGTGAGAAATTCAGGGTGGGAGAGAGGGAGGGTCAGGAGGGAGGAAGTGCTGGGAACTGGAGCCACAATGGGTCATGTTTCAAAATAATATCCTGCTGCTTGTTTAAACCTTTTCCTGAAGTTTTGGGAAGAATGAGTAATGGAAGGTATTAACAGTGCAGTGAAGTGTGAGGAACCATTTGAAGGTTTCCCCAAACTCTCTAGCAGGTCTCCAGGAGTTTCTCTATAGCCGTCTCTTCCTCAGGTTCTGGTCCTTCGTGGTCACTGAGTGCCTTCCCTAACTCTTTTTCTTCTCCTCTCTCCTCCCCAGACTGCCTCCCTTTCTGGTCTACCTACGATACTCCAGTTTCAATTCATCTCTTTAGCCGTCTTCTCTTTCTCTTGGTGGCACCACCAGGCATGTGGGATCTTAGTTCTCTGACAAGGGCTCGAACCCAAGCCCCCTGCCCTGTAAGTTAGAGTCTTGACCACTGGACCACCAGAGAAGTCCCTAGCCTCCTCTTTCTATTTTGTAAAATTTTAATTTATTTGCTTGGTTTCGGCTGGGCTGGGTCCTTGTTACTGTGTGGACTTTCCTCTAGTTGTGGTTAGTAGGGGCTACTTTCTAGCCGCGGTGCGAGCGCTTCTCATTGCAGTGGTTTCTCTTGGTGCTGAGCTCAGGCTCAGGGAGCAAGGGTCAGTACTTGGTGGCATGTGGTCTCAGTAGCCGTGGCTCCCAGGCTTGGTTGGTCTGAGGGAAGCGGGATCTTCCCAGACCAGGGATTGAACCTGTGTCTCCTGCACTGGCAGGCAGGTTCTTTACCACGGAAGCAGAAGGGACGCCCCCTGGCCTTCTTTTTGCATTATCCACTGTTTCTAGACTCAGATTTGAGCCAGGAACTGGAGTCCTTTCATATCCAAAGATTCCCTCTAGCAATTTTTTGTGAAAGGAGGAACTCCTATCGCCATCCTGAAGAAATACATGCAGGTTTTGCTTCCCTCTTGTTGGAAGCAACTGCAATCCTATTTTGCTGTAAATAAAATTTCTCCTTTTTCTTTTACTCAAATGTAAAATTTTTTTGACATTATATTTACTTAAAAATAATAGAAGTCACTTCTGAACAAAGATCTCCCAGTAGCTTTGCCAGGAACCACAACCCAGGAAAATGGAACCAGCTAAATTTGCATGCAAAGTATCATATCTCCCTGCTTCTAAAAATTCATACTTCCTTAACCATTCTCCACCTCCTGAGGCTCAGAGAAATGAAACCCAAACCTACCACAGGCACACCACTTGGTCCCCTCAGTGACACAGACTGAATGAAAACTTCTGTTAAAGGGGCAAAGGATGGAGGTGTAGAGGATTCTATGTTCATTTATGCCTGCTTGGTTTACCTGGAACATTAAGCATGATTTTGAAGGAGGCCAAATATGTCATCCCAAAATATGCTTTAATATTGACATCAACATTATTTTGAGCTAGAGGCACTTGAAAAAAACAAACAAACAAACAGAAAGTACAAGAAGGATGGACTTCCCTGGTAGTTTGGTGGAGAAGAATCCTCCTGCCAATGCTGGAGACTGGCAGGAGACATAGGTTCAATCCCTGGATTGGGAAGATTCCCTGGAATAAGAAATGGCAACCCACTCTGGTATTCTTGCCTGGAAAATCCCATGGACTGAGAAGCCTGGCAGGCTGGCAGGCTGTAGTCATGCATGGTTACTGTATTTCATTATGATTCAGTTTCATAAAGTATGTTTTTTTTAAGGAATTAGTTTGTATTTTTGTCTATACTTTTTAAAAAGTCAAATTGCACTAGAAGGGGGAAAAGAGTTTGGGGAGGGATGTTTTCACATTAATGCTCAGACTTCGACGCCATCTTCAGTAGTCTATTTGTCCCTTAAGTCTTCACACAGACCATCTCCTGTCTGATTCTCCCAAAAAAGATTTAACTGCCTTCTCCTTCAAGGGTGGGCTGGGTGTGCACCACGGGCCTAATTGCTCCACTGTTGTTGATCAGTCACTAAGCCGTGTCCAACTCTGTGACCCCAAGAACCGCAGCACTCTGGGCTTCCCTATCCTTCACTCTCTCCCTGTGCTTGCTCAAACTCACTCCACTGAGTCAGTGATGCCATCCAACCATCTCATCCTCTGTCATCCACTTCTCTTACCTTCAGTCTTTCCCACCATCATGGTCTTTTCCAATAAATCGGCTCTTTGCATCAGATGGCCAAAGTATTGGAGCTTCAGCTTCCATATCAGTCCTTTCAATGAATATTCAGGGTTGGTTTCCTTTAAGATTGATCTCCTTGCAGTCCAGGGGATTCTCAAGAGTCTTCTCCAACACCACAGTTCAAAAATCATCAGTTCTTCGGTGCTCAACCTTCTTTATGGTCCAACTCTCACATCCATACATGACCACTGGAAAAATTGGTCACCTTTTTTTTCATTCCCATCCCCTGCATCCCAAGACTTCCATGCCATTTCAGGTTTGTATTCTGAACTTTTCAGGATTCTGCTTCTATTTTGCCAAATCCTTGAACATCCCTCCACTTGCCCTCCCTCTTCATATTTTGGACTTCTGCACCCCATACATTCTCTGCGATAGTGGCCCTGAGAGGACGCTTCTTGGACTACTTGCTGCAGGGAGCGAGATGGACCCAGGGCCTGCTGGTCACTATGGAATGCTGTTTTTACCGCGCGTCATCCTGCTGGGCCCATGGCCTCCTTTCTCTCCTAGGTATATGTCCTTTCCTGTTGCATATTGGGACCTAGGAGTCTATTTTTGGTGGCCGCCTTGAGCCCACACAGTTCCACAGCTGTGCAGTAATCAGTGGCAAAGAAGGAAGGTTGCCTCTCTCCTCTCCGCATTCAGGCAAATGAATTTCAAAGCAGACTTATCTGGACCCAGTGGTTTAAGTTGAGAAGAACAGACCTTCCTTGCCCTTATTACTCCTACTGCTCCCTCTGTTGGACCTGGACAGGTGCACAGATAACTCAGCTGGCATGCATGCAGGCCAGGTTGGCTTCAGTCATGTCAGAGTCTTTGCAACCCTATGGACCGTAGCCTGCCAGGCTCCTCTGTCCATGGGATTCTCCAGACAAGAATACTGGAGTGGATTGCCATGCCCTCCTTCAGGGGATCTTCTTGACCCAGGGATCGAACATGCAACTCTTCCATCTCTTGCATTGGCAGGCAGATTCTTTACCACTAGGGCCACCTGGGAAGCCCATCAGCTTGGGCCAGGTCCAAATGAAAGTGACTTTGATATTCTAGGAATTCATCATGTCTTACCATAACAGAACCACCTCCTCTATAGTGTATCTAGTTTCCAGTTCTTTCCTCTTTTTTCAGCCTATCAAGGAGGGGAAATTTCCCCCTTGTCCCTCTTGGTTCTTCTGGCTGGTCTAATAATTAAATTGACACAAGACAGATTATTAGGAGAAAACCAAATTTAATTTGTATGTGCAGGAGATCTCCTATAAAGGAGATTTAAAGAAGTGACCAAAGCGGGCAATTTCTTTAATCCTTTTTAGACAAAGGAAAAATAAATTTGTGAAGACCTGACAAGACAAAAAAGTTTGGGCTTGGGGTAGTGAATTAGTAAAGATGTAGCAAGGTTTTTTCCTACAACTTCTTGGCCTTGAAGTCCCTGTCTCTGGTAATAAAGGATGCCTCTTTATCTCTTGCTCCAGGGAGGGTACTTTTCACATGGGAGATTTATTTCCTACTCACAAGGGGACAAAGGAGGGTCAGAATGTCCTTCATGTATTAGCTGTTTCTGAAGTAATTTCAACTTAAAGTAATCCATGTAACAAAGTGGCACATTTTAGGGCTGCCTGCCCTGAACCCCAAACCACATCTCAGTCCTTTCTTTTTCCATGTGATAAAATCCAAACTCTTTGCACTTCATTAAGGGCCCTCTGCCATCTGGCTTCACTCTGCTTTTCCAGATGAATTTCCTATTGTTCCTCCATGCTGTTTTTCTACACTGATAGAATCCACTGCTCATAGCCTCTCAATGTACCTGACTCATTTTGTGGTCATACCTAGCTCAGAGTCTTCCTCTATTCCCACATCAAAGGTTCTCTCTCCTCTCCCTTGGTCAAGCTTAAGGCTATTTTCCTCTTCAAAGCATTCTCAGTCTATTCCAATTCAGAGGCCCAGGTCTCTGTGAAATTTTATAGTATTTGTGGTTGTAGTTTTCACTTGACAGTTGCATGGAGTCTTGTACCATTTCATGTATGTGAAGTGAAAGTTGCTCAGTCGTGTCCGATTCTTTGCAACCCCATGGACTATACGGTCCATAGAATTCTTCGGGCGTTCCCATCTCCAGGGGGTCTTCCAAACCGAGAGATTGAACCCGGGTCTCCTGCATTGCAGGTGGATTCTTTATCAGCTGAGCCACCAGGGAAGCCCAAGAATACTGGAGTGGGTAGCCTATCCCTTCTCCAGCAGATCTTCCCGACCCAGGAATCGAACCGGGGTCTCCTGCATTGCAGGCAAGTTCTTTACCAGCTGAGCTACCAGGGAAGCCCATTTCACATATACTGATACCTCAAAGAACAAACTCTTGGCTAACACAATCTGTTCCTCTGGGCACAGAACCCACAGGAGGGAAGCTTCGGGATTCCTTGGTGCTGATTAAGAGGAGTGATGGGTGAGGAGGGAGAGGCAGTGGCTCCATCGTGGATCTTGGAGAAAGGCTAGAACTGGGCTCTGGTAACTCTGCAGAGCCGGCATTTCCTGGGGCTTGGGCAGCCCTGGCATTGAGCCTGGGGAGCTGCTGTGTGGGCTCCCCCTCTGTACAGCCCATGGTCTCCAGTGGAGTTCTACGTCAGGAGAGTATGCTGTTATTTAAACTCATCTCAACCTTGGGGCCTTAACACATGCTGCTTTCTCTGCTTCGAACCCCCAGCACCTAAATTTTAGCCTGGCTGTCTCTTTTCATTAGGGTCCCTGCCTGAATACTCCCATTTCACCCGTTTCAGGGTCTAAATTAACTTCACCTCAACACTCTTTACTATTTCATCTTGTTTTTCTTTTATTTTTTATAGCACTTATCTGAAATTACCATCTCTATTTAATTCTTTACTGGCTTATTGTCTGCTCCATGAGTTTACAGTGAACCAGTCAGTTNTTTCAGGGTCTAAATTAACTTCACCTCAACACTCTTTACTATTTCATCTTGTTTTTCTTTTATTTTTTATAGCACTTATCTGAAATTACCATCTCTATTTAATTCTTTACTGGCTTATTGTCTGCTCCATGAGTTTACAGTGAACCAGTCAGTTTTGTTCATTCCTGAATTCCCAGCACTTAGAGCAGTTCTGGCATATGGTAGATGCTCAATACACAGTTTATGAAATGAGGGAATAAACTGGGGAAGGACCTTTGGGCAGTTTCCTGCACTTGAGTACAGAGAGGTGTAGCTCTTTCTATCTTGGAGGAGTGTGTGCATGCTAAGTGACTTCAGTTTTGTCCCACTCTCTGTGACTCCATGGACCATAGCCCCCCAGGCTCCTATGTCCAAGGGATTCTCCAGGCTAAGATAGTGGAGCAGGGTTGCCATTTCCTCCTCCAGGGGATCTTCCAGACCCAGAGATGGAACCTTGCATCACCTGGTGGGTTCTCTACTGTTAGGGCCACCTGGGAAGCCCGTCTTGGAGGGGAGGGAGCAGATACCGTGAGTCAAATGACTCCCCCCAGTTTCCTGGACTCTGTCCTTCCATAGCCAGAGAGAACCAGAGCCATGGCTCTCAGCACCCAGGCCACCCAATGATTCTCTAGTTACCCCACTACATAAGCTCAGTCCAATCAAACACCTCCTACAAAGCCCCAGGGCACTGCTGGCCCCAAGGGAACTCTAGTTGGCTGGTCGTAGTCAGTGAGGGTGTTTCTCCAGCTACCTTCGGCTGTGTAAATTCCAGGCTCGTAAGCTGCCATGCTGTAACAGTGGTTCCTGAGTGAGTTTCATCTTTTTACAGTTTAACTTTCATATTTTTATTTTTGACTTTTTCATTTTTCTCATTGAAGTCGATCTTATATATCGTAAGATACACAAGTATCAAGTGAAATTTTACATCTGAATGGGCTTCCCAGGTGGCGCTAGTGGTAAAGAACCCGCCTGGCCAATGCAAGAGACAGAAGAGACGCAGGTTTGATTCCTGGGTTGGGAAGAGCCTCTGGAGGAGGGCATGGCAAACCACTCCAGTATTCTTGCTGGAAGAATCGCATGGACAGAGGAGCCTGGCGGGCTACAGTCCATGGGGTTGCAGAGTGGGACATGACTGAAGCGACTTAGCATGCACGTGTGCAAGCATTACACCTATATACGCCTATCTCTACCCCACTCCAGAACTCTTGCCTGGAAAATCCCATGGACAGGGGAGCCTGGTAGGCTGCAGTCCATGGGGTCGCAAACAGTCAGACACGACTGAGTGACTTCACTTTCACTTTTCTCTTTCATGCATTGGAGAAGGAAATGGCAACCCACTCCAGTGTTCTTGCCTGGAGAATCCCAGGGACGGGGGAGCCTGGTGGGCTGCTGTCTGTGGGGTCGCACAGAGTCGGACACGACTGAAGTGACCTAGCAGCAGCAGCACTCCTATCTCTTGATGAGGGTGAAAGAGGAGAGTGAAAAAGCTGGCTTAAAACTCAACATTCATTATACAAGTTTCCTAGAAGTCTTTGTGCCGTCACAAAACAGAACAGGGCTCATTGGCTTTAAGAGACTGTAAATGAAAGAAACATTTTGAAAACCAAAATGGAAACAGACTACAGCAAGACTCAGACTCAGCAAGATGCACTGAGAGAAAAATAAGCTACAATAAAACATCATTAATTAAAAATTCATTATGGCAAGGCAAGTTTGATTAGGTGAAAAATGCTCATAAATGAAAAAAAAAATTTAAACCCTCCATTAAATATGTGTGTATGTCTATCAGGTATAAAGAGCAAATTTACTGTATCTAAATAAAGGTGTGGCCACATAAAGATACTTATGGAAGGTATTTTAATATAATTGACGAGAGTGATTAGAAACTACGCATATCAAGTGGGAAAAGGGTGATTTTTAAAGAGCATTTAAGTAGTTCAGACCCATCAGGCTTCCTTACGTACAATTAATTTGCTTTAGCAAACCCTTCAACTTTAAGTCATTATCTTCAATTCCAGGAGGAATCAACGAGGTTTTACTGTAAAAGTAGAATAACATTTCAAATGATGAGTCCAGCATCACCCATACCAAAAAAATTAGTCACGAATCTTTAGTTTGGAAAGCTATTACTATACAATATAGCAAGAACCAAATGTTCACACAGCTGGAAGCAAAACCAGGTAAGGAGCAGGAAATCCTCACAGTGTTATACCACTGGTTCCTTTACTCATTAGAAATACAACTGCAATTTACAATCAAGCAGTAGAACCACTGCTTATTAAGAGGCACTAAATTGTAAGCATCTCAGCGGGGAGACAGAGAAGTATTTTTGAACACAGTCATAGTGGGGAGTTGCAGAAAGGGGTTAGTAGGATTCAACACGACATATTAGGAGCAACATTCGTCTGCACTTTAGGTTTCTGAATGATGTGATTACAGGCACAATCGAGCAAATAAAAACCAGAACAACCAACATATGAACCCTGAGCTTCCACATTTCCCTTTCAGGTGAGACACTGACACAGACCATCATTATCTAGGAGAATATGGCTTTCATTAAATCTCAATGTGTCTTCCAAGTGGAGTGCTTATAAAATAAATTATTCTAAACCATGTACATTTAACTTTGAAATGGAGACACACAGATACATGTAAACATCAAAACAGTCACTCTGTTCCACGTCTGGGTCCAAACCAGTCCAGGCTTGGTGGAATATTAAGAGGCTGGGGCCTGATTAAACAATGAGGATGCAGGAGCCCAGAGGGTACTAAATAAATCAATAGGAGACAATCAAGAAATGGCTTGTATATTAAACCATTTCAAAAAAACAAGTTTGACTAAATACTTTCAAGTTTGTCTTACTTTAGAAAAGCAGAACATTTAAAATCAAAATTATCTGAGTGTATTTAAAATTGCCACCCTAGTTCATAGCAATTTTCTATTTTATTACTTTTGGGCTAAGGATTAAATATTTTCTTAGGCAAAAAATCTCTTCTATGTTCTCAATTATTATGCTGTAAACAATTTTTGTTTCATGGTTCTTTTTGTTTTTTTATTACTTGCAGTTTTGTTCATCTTCCTTGAATTTCATATTTGAGAGACTCTTGTCTTGATTGAAATAAATTTGCACGACCATTGCTTTCCTCTGGTTTGGAGATAAGACTCTTACATGGCCTTGCGGACCTCCTAGAGAGCACGGTGCAATGACCTCCACCCTTAGATTGTAGTAAAGGGGAGAATGTGAGCCCTTACTTCCTCAGACATGGGTCAGGGAGCTCAGCAGGGCCCTGTCTTTTGGAGTGACCCCATAGGGACTTCATTGTTTCTTTCTGACTTCAAGAATAAGGATCCATTTGGTAACTCCTCAGAGGAACTGTTCTTTGGCTCATAACTTATTCTTTTCTCCATGGATTACTTTTCTTGCCTTAATTTCACAGGAATGTACGCTTCAGGAGCTCTGTAAGGGGTGAGGTTTTTGTCTGTTTTCTCTTCTGCTGTATTTGTGCCACCAGCATCTGGGTCAGTGTCTGGTGTACAGAGTAGGTGCTCAATAAAAATGTGTTCAGTGAAGTTCTAAAAAAAAAAAATCAACATTCAAAAAAACGAACGGCATGGCATCCAGTCTCATCACTTCATGGCAAATAAATGGGAAAAAAGTGGAAACACAGGCAGACTTTATTTTTTTGGGCTCCAAAATCACTGTGGATGGTGACTGCAGCCATGAAATTAGAAGATGCTTGCTCCTAGGAAGAAAAGCTATGGTAAACCTAGACAGCATATTAAGCAGCAGATACATCACTTTGCCAACAAAAGTCTGTATAATCAAAGCTATGGTTTTTTCAGTGATCACGTACGCATGTGAGAGTTGGACCATAAAGAAGGCTGAGAGCTGAAGAATTGATGCTTTTGAACTGTGGTGCTGGAGAAGACTTGAGAGTCCTTTGGACAGCAAGTAGATCAAAACAATCAATCCTAAAGGAAATCAACCCTGAAAGTTCACTGGAAGCACTGATGCTGAAGTTGAAGTTCCAATACTTTGGCCACCTGATGTGAAGAGCCGACTCATTGGAAAAGACCCTGATGCTGGGAAAGATTGAAGGCAAGAGGAGAAGAGGGCAGCAGAGGATGAAATGGATAGCATCAGTGACTCAATGGACATGAATTTGAACAAACTCCAGGAGACAGTGAAGGACAAGGAAACCCGGAGTGCTGCAGTCCATGGGGTCACAGAGACGGACATGACTTAGCAACTGAACAATGCCCATCTAACTACCACCCAGACCAAGATATATTCAGCATCCCAGCAGATTCCTTCATACTCCAAGTGATAGTCCCCTGAGGCTAACCTGACCTAGATCGCTATGGATTATTTTTGCTTTTTTTGTGCTTTGCATAAAAGGAACTAGACAGCAAGTATTTCATTTTTAAGAAGTAGTCATGTAGCCTGATGTTGCATGCATAGAAGTGGGCTAGAGCGTTTGAGGTCTCCCTCAGTCTGCAGCATCCAGGCTTTGAATCATGACTCATTCTCTGTATCACCTACAGCAGAACTTATTTAACCTTGTAAACCCTTGGTTTCTTTATAAAATGGAGAGAACAATCATTTCTACACTGGAAAGTGCTTATTAGGACGAGTGTTATATGTGAAGTGCCTCACTGCAGTGCCTGGAACATAGTGGATGCTTGACAAATGTGTATTGAATATGTATTCTTGGCTATAGTAGGCATTCATTAAATATAGATTCAAAGACTCTATGAGTCATAGTCCTGCTTATAGCATGGATATCTCTTGCCTTCTGTGAGCTCACATTTGCAGAACTTTAGGTACTTTTTTTTTTTTTGCCCCACAACTTGCAGGATCTTAGTTCCCTGACCAGGGACTGAACTTCAGGCATCTGGCAGTGAAAGTGCCAAGTCCTAACCACTGGACTTCCAGGGAGTTCCCAGAACTCCAGTTTAGGAATAAGTGTGTGGGTGTGTGGTAAGGACTTCTGGGAAGACTCTTTTGCACTTTCTGGAATTAAACGTTATGACTGTGGCTTCCTTCCTTGGAGTTCTACCACCCAGGATCAAATGTTTCTTTCACACAAGAAACATTTACGGAACAAGTGCAAAGCATCATCAGTTCGGTCGCTCAGTCATGTCGGACTCTTTGCGACCCCATGGACCGCAGCACGCCAGGCCTCCCTGTCCATTACCAACTCCTGAGTTTACTCAAACTCATGTCCATTGAGTCGGTGATGCCATCCAACCATCTCATCCTCTGTCGTCTCCCTCTTCTCCAGCCTTCAATCTTTCCCACCATCAGGGTTTTTTCAAATGAGTCAGTTCTTCGCATCAGGTGGCCAAAGTATTGGAGTTTCCGCTTCAGCATCAGTCCTTCCAATGAATATTCAGGACTGATTTCCTTAAGGATAGACTGGTCCGATCTCCTTGCAGTCCAAGGGACTCTCAAGAGTCTTCTCCAACACCACAGTTCAAAAGCATAGATTCTTCGGTGCTCAGCTTTCTTTATAGTCCAACTCTCACATCTACATATGACTACTGGAAAACCCATCGTTGCTCGTCATTCATGTTTAATTCGTTCCCTCTTTCACTTGACGCCGTCCCCACTCCCCGCAGCCGGGGTTCGGGCGGCTTGCTGGCATGCCGGGACCCGCTTCCCCCGTTTGGGTGCTTACCACCCTCGTGTTGTACCGAATTCTCGTGCTCTTTAGTTGTAGTTTATCTTTATCTCTTATTTTCTAATCCTTCTTCCCCCAGGCCTTTATCAAAAATCGAAGATTTCTTTTTTTTTTTTTTTAAGCTGTGTTTTGAAAGATACCATCTTTCCCGGTATCAGTTCAGGATGAGGGGCGGGCCCTTTAAGGCCCTGGAAAGGGTTTCGCTGTCGGTTTCTGGCGAGGAAGCCACGCCCCATCGCGTGTGCGTAGTCTCAGAGGGGCGGGGCCGGCGTCTCTCTGCTGCCGTCACTTCCGTTTCTCTGTCAGTCGCTAGTGGGAGAGCAGGAGGCAGTTCGGCTACTGGAGCGGAGCGTGAGTGCACGGGACCCCGCCCCCACCCCTACCCGTCGAGGCACAGCTCGGCCGACCCCTACCTTCCCGGCTCGGCCGCTCTCCGCCTGACGCCCGGGTTCCTTGTCGGCCACGGCCGCAGGAAATGGCGGCGCTGCCTGATCTCCCCCTTCCCTTCCTCGGCCTCCCCGGACCCACTCCTCCGCCCCGGACTACGAGCCCCACGGGTTTCAGGCCCCTTGGCGCCTGAAGCTGGCTCCCGGGATCGGCCCCGGGGTAGCGGGTGAGGCGATCTCGGGCGGCGGGTGCAGCCGGGCGGGGCCGAGGAGCCTCGGGAAGGGGCCCGGGGCACCCCCGGGACAATGCAGCAGCGGCCCGGTCCCGGGCGGCGGCGCGTGCGGGGTGCGTCTCTGGGGTCCTCATCCTTGCTCCCCGGAGCTGGGACGCTCTAGGGGCGGGAGGGAGCGGACCGGGTCGGAGGAGGCCGGGGGTGCGGCGGGGGGAGTCCGAGGGTGGAGGAGTGAACGGCTGGTGTGTTGGTGGGGAGTGAGCTCTTCGAGGGAAGAAAATGGCGCTTGGTGCAAGTCCCTCCTCTTCCCACTCCGTCTCCTCTGCATTTCGCCGCCTTCTACGCCCCCTCCGACCAACCTGTCTCCCACCGCCCCAGCCGTTGCGGGTCCCGGGGTTCGGGCAGCTTGCTGGCAATCCCGGGACCCGCTTCCCCCGTTTGGGTGCTTACCACCCTCGTGTTGTACCGAATTCTCGTGCCCTTTAGTTCTAGTTTATCTTTACCTTTTATTTTCTAATCTTTCTTCCCCCAGGTCTTTATCAAAAATCGAAGATTTCCTTTTTTTTAAGCTGTTTTTTTTTTTTTCTGTATATTTCGCATGAGTATTACTCGTAATTCAGTATTACTTTGCCTGAATTACGAGCCACGCCGAATCCACTCCCCGCTCCCGAACAGTAAAGGCTCATTAAGTAAAAGTGAAAATATATTTTGTTAGTAGTTCAAAGAGTAGTTTAGTTAGCATTATCTGGTTTTCATGACGGAGGGACTTACTTGGGTTAAACACGAGGTGGTTCTTTGAAATGATCTTAGCCACCCCGGGCACCTTTAATGAGCAGATGGTGTAGTTATGCTTGACCGTTTCAAAGTGAAAAATAGGTTATGTTCAATTTAATTACCTTAAAAAAAAAAGCTTCTTGGCATTATTAGCAGCTAGCATACAGAAACAACTACATTGATTTTGGAGATTAGGCTGTAAAGTGGAGCAGTAACTGGATTAATGTATAAAATGTGGTTGTAAACGTTGCTGGCTCCCCTCTGAATTTACTCTTCTTGTTATCAAGAAATTGCCAGTTAAAATCAACATGGCTGGGTGGAGCATGGTTTGAGCTTTTTGAATTTAGTGGCTAGAGTAGGGATGGCCCATTTCTTTTACCTTGACCTCCTCTTGTGAGACACATTGAATGCCATTGCTATGCAAGTTTAGTCCACAGCTGAATTATTTATGGTCGTTTGAAGTCTTTTTTTTCCTCTTTTATTCAGCAAACATTTACAGTGTCTGTTGTGTATATTGGGCCCTTGAGGGCATATAGAAATTAATAGGGCTCAGTCTCTTCTGAATTGGAGATGTAGGGAGCAAAAGATACTTGCTATGAAAATACATGGAGTTTTACCACTTGGTATTACAAGTGCTTTGAAAAGAGGTAGAGCATGAAATTGCTTGAAATTTGGGAAACATAGAGGCACAAGACTCTGCTTTAGGTTCGGGCCTCTGTAAACTTCACAGGGAAGGCACTAGCCTGTGTACCTCTGTCTGGGGGGATCTCCAAAATCTAGGGAACTAGGGTCATAGTAGGAATTGGAGGAAAGGATTTACCCCTCCCATAAGCAGGTTCTTCGAATTTTAGTTATATTTCAGATTAGAAAATCAGTGTGAAATGTAAGCGAACGTTAATTATGTATAACTTTGAATCAGAACTTGCTCTTTTGATTGGAACGGTCAAAACGAAAAAATTAAGAACCTATACAGAACATGAAAAGTATGACTATAATGGTAAAACTAATTAGATACAGACAGCTGTGTAGTACAGTTGTCCACCATGCTATGTGTACATTGGGATTAATTCCTGCAATGAATAATTGTATGTAAGTCTCATTGGTGGGAAATAAAAAGCAATATGAGAATTGTTCATCTTTCTCCCTGGTTTGACGGTGATTGCTGTCAGCTGTCTCTTTGCAATGTACTCTATCTGTAAACATCTAACTCCTATCCATAAGCATCTAACCCTGCTAAAATGAAGTATAAAAAGACCCACTGACTTTGAGAAAGCAAGAGATGCAGGAGAATGAGATGTGTATGACATTTAGTTCTTTGCTGGGTTTAGAACTCTTCCCTCTGCATGTTATTTTCAACATGGAAGAGCTTTGGATTAAGAGCATAACTTCTATAGCATTGTGCTCAGTGTAACAGTTCCTGTGCCCCACAATGGTAGAATGAACTGTGGAACTTCTTGAATCTTTGGGGTAGAGTTAAGTTGAAGGTTATGAAAAAGTTTATGAATTATTTACATAATGTATTTTTCTTTCAGAATGCCTAAGTCAAAGGAACTTGTTTCTTCAAGCTCTTCTGGTAGCGATTCTGACAGTGAAGTTGACAAAAAGGTGACTGTTACTACACCAGGTCATTTTTGTGATACTTAATTCAGCAGTATTGGTTCTGAAGGACAGCAGAGCGTCTCAGAACCTTAAAACGAGAGCCTGGATGGATGTTTCTGAAAGTGCAGGTGGCCCCTGACCCACTTGACTGAAATGCCTAGATGCTTGTGGTATACAAGCAGGCCACACCCTGGAGTCAGACTTGAGCAAGTTTTCTGACTTCAGCAAGTTTCCTTTTGAGGCTTTTTAGGAGCCTTACAACCTCTACCTCAGACCCCGGGGGAATAGCACTAAGTTTAGGCCAAAGCCACTCTTAGCTATTGCTTAGCAGACTTCTTCAACTGTAGGCATTCCTTATAGTGCCTGTGCATTCTGAGTCATGTCTGACTCTTTGCAACCCCGTGGACTGTAGCCCGCCAGGCTCCTCTGTCCGTGGGACTTCTAAGCAAAAATACTGGAGTGGGTTGCCATTTCTTCCTCCAGGGGATCTTCTCTACCCTGGAATCAAACTCTAGTCTCCTGGATTAGCAGGCAGATTTTCTACCTGGGAATCCCATTCTGTATAGTAGTTGAGCCATATTAATACTAACTTTTTGAAAACAGAAATCAGTTTGATAGTCTTCTTAGCCTTGTTTATCCAGCCTCTGAAGATTACATAAAATTTGGTTTGGTACGTTTTAAATTAGAATGTAATTTACTCTGATCCTCTCCTTTTAGTTAAATCAGCACTCAACAAAGCTAGCATGAAATTACCCATTTTGATACAAAAGGCTTTTTCTGCATTAGATGATAATTGTGCTGTGAGCTTAACTGTGCGTTCTGCTTAACTGAAGATCTCACACTGTAGTGAGGGCTTCTTCCACACAGAGCTGTCCTTGATCTCCTAGTAGCTTACATAGTTGTGTCTCTGAGCTCAGTTAATAGTGTTAGTTAAAAGAGAGCTTCTATGAGAATCTTGAAATACATAATTTTGCTTGGAAGATTGAAAAAAGCTTCAAAGAGCATGCATAGCTATATTTGAGAAGGAAATGTCTTTTAGTTTTTAATTTGCACACAGTATATCATTTGAATACATTCATTTAACAGATTCTTTATTGAGCTTTTACATGCAGGGAATGTATCAGTCTATAGGGACTATACAGAACTGATAAAAAGAGTAATTGCTTCGTGAGCTAATTTTTGCTATTTATCCCAAATAGTACTGTTAATCTTGCAAGTACTTCCATTAGATGAATCCACTCTTTAAGTTTGTGTACATAAATATATACATTTTATTTTGCCTAGTATCATATAATTTGGTAAAACAGTAATAATTTATACCTTCCACTAAGGAACTAAGGAGCTTCCCTGATAGCTCAGTTGGTAAAGAATCTGCCTGCAGTGCAGGAGACCCCTGCATTCCCTGGGTCAGGAAGATCCACGAGCCGAGCCGGCAAAGGGATAGGCTACCCACTCCAGTGTTGGGCTTAGGGAACCAGGGGGTGGCTCAGCTGGTAAAGAATCCTCCTGCAATGCGGGAGACCTGGGTTCGATCCCTGGGTTGGGAAGATCCCCTGGAGAAGGGAACAGCTACCCACTCCAGTCTTCTGGCCTGGAGAATTCCACGAACTGTATAGTCCATGGGGCCCCAAAGAGTTGGACATGACTGAGCCACTTTCACTTCACTTCGCTTCAAGGAACATGACTGCCCTCTACTGTTTGAATTGGGAACTCTACCGATTTTCATGGACTGTTAGCTCTTTTTCAGAATGAGTCCATATAAAAAGCTTTTACAGTAATGCTGCTTTTAAAACGTTTTGATTTTGAGTGCTAGTCTAACACATTGCTGTCTAAAGTGGTTTTTTTGTGATGAGGAAGTTTTGTGATGAGTTATTGACCTCTGGTCTCCAGTACAAAATAGCTTTCTTAGCTTTCCCTACTCATAAACTCCCTGAACCAATTTAAGTCCCTTTTGGTTTTCTCATCCTTTTTTTTTTTTTTTTTT
>SJYX01010264.1:724374-780652 GCA_006410675.1 Oreotragus oreotragus
TCTTCAGCATTACTGGTTGGGGCATAGACTTGGATTACTGTGATATTGAATGGTTTGCCTTGGAGACGAACAGAGATCATTCTGTCATTTTTGAGATTGCATCCAAGTACTGCATTTCGGACTCTCTTGTTGACCATGATGGCTACTCCATTTCTTCTGAGGGATTCCTGCCCGCAGTAGTAGATATATAATGGTCATCTGAGTTAAATTCACCCATTCCAGTCCATTTTAGTTCGCTGATTCCTAGAATGTCGACGTTCACTCTTGCCATCTCTTGTTTGACCACTTCCAATTTGCCTTGATTCATGGACCTGACATTCCAGGTTCCTATGCAATATTGCTCTTTACAGCATCAGACCTCGCTTCTATCACCAGTCACATCCACAGCTGGGTATTGTTTTTGCTTTGGCTCCATCCCTTCATTCCTTGTAGAGTTATTTCTCCGCTGATCTCCAGTAGCATGTTGGACACCTAGTGACCTGGAGAGTTCCTCTTTCAGTATCCTATCATTTTGCCTTTTCATACTGTTCATGGGGTTCTCAAGGCAAGAATACTGAAGTGGCTTGCCATTCCCTTCTCCAGTGGATCATGTTCTGTCAGCCCTCTCCACCATGACCCACCCATCGTCTTGGATTGCCCCGCAGGCATGGCTTGGTTTCATTGAGTTAGACAAGGCTGTGGTCCTAGTGTGATTAGATTGGCTAGTTTTCTGTGAGTATGGTTTCAGTGTGTCTGCCCTCTGATGCCCTCTTGCAACACCTACCATCTTACTTGGGTTTCTCTTACCTTGGGCGTGGGGTATCTCTTCACGGCTGCTCCCGCAAAGCACAGCCGCTGCTCCTTACCTTGGACAAGGGGTATCTCCTCACTGCCGCCCTTCCTGACCTTCAACGTGGGATGGCTCCTGTTGGCCCTCCTACGCCCACGCAGCCAGCGCTCCATGGACATAGGGTTGCTCCTCCCGGT
The DNA here is from genome assembly GCA_006410675.1 of Oreotragus oreotragus. Classification (NCBI taxonomy): domain Eukaryota; kingdom Metazoa; phylum Chordata; class Mammalia; order Artiodactyla; family Bovidae; genus Oreotragus; species Oreotragus oreotragus. The sequence continues at coordinate 725,341 of SJYX01010264.1, forward strand.
TGCTGCCCTGACCTCGGACACGGGGTAGCTCCCCTTGGCCGCCACCCCTGACCTCGGACGCAGGGTATCTCCTCTCGGCCGTGCCTAGTGTGCCGGCCGCTGCCTGTGCTTAGTGTGTGCTATATTAGTGCTGGATATATTAAGGGAGCGTATACAAAATGCACAGTAAGTTTTGGTTACAGTAAGTTTCAGAGTTTGGTGGAGCAGCATCATTCTGTGTCATCAGGCTTTCTTTTCCTTTTCACCCCCACAGTTCTTTGGTGCTGGTGTTCTCTGAAGCATTTTTGCCAAATTTTATTGCCAGTTTATTGATCTATACTTTTTCCCTACTTAAATAATTTATTACAATCATAAATTATTTGAAAAATGTTTAAGAACTTCAAATTGTAAAATCATAAAGGTTTAAATATGTGATGGTCAGCCATGTTTGGGAGGAAGAAAAAACCTCTTTAAATTCATCTTTGGCAAACAAAAACAATTATGCACGTCATTGAAATTGTGGATGAGGTAGCCTGTGAGAAGTTTCTAGCCATCGAGGTAGAAGTTGACATAGCTACTAACAGTGTGTAGTGTTAACAGTATTGTACCATGCTGTTTACATAAAATAACTGAGTATTATTATTAATTTAAGACTGGTAAAATGCCATTCATATACTTATATTGTCTTTTTTTAAAAATAGGTTGCTTTTGGTCTAGATCTTTAACTTTTTTTCCTAGTGAGATTTTAAAGTTGTAACCGTTTTCTACCTCAGATTTCTCAGGAATAGAAGGAAGATTTGCAGAAGAGGTGGTGTTATTCTCCTTTGTTTTTCTTTCTCTTTTTGGTTCTTATTCCAAAGACCTATATAGAGGCTTCAGAATTCTCTTACTGGCATTTCAGGTCCTTTTCAGTGTTCGCTCCAACTATTCAGCCTGTCCTTGACTCCCTGATCAGTGTTGTGTCTTTCTCCTTTCCTTTGTCTGTTTCCTCATCACTTTTTCCTTAAGTAATGGCTTGTGGTTTTTCAAGGTCAGATTTCACCACTTGCAGTCTGTTCTACTGCTCAAGCTCACACTGAATGCAGAGTTGACTTAACCTAATCAGTATTAATCTTGGAGGTTTTTAGTGTATTTTAATTATATCTGTTCATCTGTCACATGGGCTTACCACAAAACCAGAATGAAATGGTGTTCACTTCAGTGCTGTAGGTGCCTAAGATTGCATATTCGTTTAAGTCAATATTATAAATCACTATTGGGAGTTTCACTGTGATAATTATTTTGGTCTTATTTAATTCATCCATTAAAACAGTTTGCTGGGAACCCAATATGACAGGCACTAGGGATACAAAGAGGACTGTAAAAAATAAGCCATTAATATTGACAGTAAGATCACTGGTAACTTTAGAAAGGGAAGATGGAACATGTTTGGAAATGGCAGATACGAAACCAGGGGAAAGGGGAGGAGTGCACATACAGTGCAGATTTGAACTGCCTGGGCCCAGTCATACATGGACAGTTTTCAGTACTAAATACTTCATGCTTTGCTGTTGGCTTAATCCTCAGATGTGGAGGGCCTGGCTTTAATTTATGCTTGGGTTAACCCCCTGAGTTGTTCCAAGGGTCAACTATATATGCAAGAAATGGGATACAAAAGGTATAGAACTTATGAATTCATGATGGTGTGGGCAAGAGATTTCAGGCATTTATCCATACTTAATGGACTGTATTTTCTCCACAAAGCATGAGACATACCCTGCAAGTAGGGGTCACACCAATAGGATAAGAAACTTATTTGAGAATGAAAAACTAAAGCAAAATGAATAATATCTGAGATAAGAAAAAGCAGCTTGAGAGCATCACAGGCAAGATGAAAGCCGTAAGTGTGTACTTGTGTTAGCACAATCCTGATAAAAGGGATTAATAATGAAGGGACCCAGATTTGTAAGGAAAGCAACTTTTTGATGTGTCTTAAGCACAAAATTCCAGCTAGTATTTTAAATTAGTAAGAGTGAAGAATAGGTTTAAAAATGGGTAAGAGGTAGGTGGAGATAGAGGTTTTGACTAGAAAGTGTAACTTCTTAGCTTACGTGCTGGACAGTACATTACAGCAGCATAAGATGTTGGAAAGTGCTTGTAGACACTGTTGAGTAAAACCTTTTCCTTCCCCGTGCCATTGGTAGTTAGGCAGCAATAGAAGATTTTTGAAAAATAGTTTTCTATGAAAAGTTCTAAATTCTCAGTTTGAGACTGTAAGTAGAATGTATTAAAATGTCATTTGAAATGAATGTCTAAAAGAAAAAGCTCTCTTGTTCCCATTGACTGGAACTCTGGATTCTTATATTCAGCATGGTTGCTAAACCAGCATAGCTGGGCGAGTCTGTGGAGTCCTATGGTTGTAGTTTTACTAGATTTTGCTTTCTCGTGATTTTTATTGTAAAAGAAATACTTAACATAAAACTTAACCATCTTCCCCATTTTTAAGCATACCGTGATGTTAAATATTTTCACATTTGTTGTGAAACAGATTTCCAGAGCTTTTTCATCTTGTAAAACTACCACGTAACAACTCCCCCTTTCTCCCTGTCCCTGCTGCTGCTGCGCGTCGCTTGTTGTAGCCGACTGTGCGACCCCACAGAGGGTAGCCCACCAGGCTCCCCCGTCCCTGGGATTCTCCAGGCAAGAGCACTGGAGTGGGTTGCCATTTCCTTCTCCAATGCATGCAAGTGAAAAGTGAAAGGGAAGTCACTCAGTCATGTCCAACTCTCAGTGACCCCATGGACTGCAGCCCCCCAGGCTCCTCCGTTCATGGGACTGTCCAGGCAAGAGTACTGGAGTGGGGTGCCATTGCCTTCTCCCCTCCCTATCCCTAGCCACCTGGTAACCACCATTCTACTTTCTATATGGCCTGACGACTCCAGGTAGCTCATATTAAATGGAATCATCCAGTATGAAGCTTTTTGCGTTGGGCTTATTTCACTTAGCATAAGATCTCAAGGTTCATGCATGTTGTACCACGTGACAGTATTTCCTTCTCTTTTAAAGCCAAGTAACTTCATTAATGTATGTCCCACATTTAATGTAAAAATGATTGTAAATGTGACATGTACTTTGTTTCATCTTCTTAAAAAGATATCTTTTTTAACAGTGATAGCTCCTTTGATGTAGTGTTGATACCGAGAACTAATTATTTTTGTGTTTAGAAGTAGAGTGAGTGTGCAGCAAGTGAGAATATAAATATGGATATCATTGTTGAACAGCTGTTTTATGTTTTTTTTCCTTTTGTAGATTGGGAAAATGAGGTATGTTAGTGTTCGGGACTTTAAAGGGAAAGTCTTAATTGATATCAGAGAATATTGGATGGATCCAGAAGGTGAAATGAAACCAGGAAGAAAAGGTAAGTTTTAATTTCCTAAATTTGGTCTTAATATTGGGATTATGTAAACCTGAAATTGTGTGGACTCTATTTGAAATTGGAATAATGTTGGCAGTGAGTAGGCCCTGAAAGTTTCTCACGTTGATTCTCTTTGTCTTCTGTAGCCTTTTTGACGTGATATTTAACTTACTTTATGAGATGTCTTAAATATAGCTGTTGAAACACCTCCCCCTCCCCCAGTAATACCCCTAATATCACTTCAGTTGGCTGCCACTTTATTGTTAATTTGAATGTATCTTTAAGAAGATTACTTCAGTTCCGAACTAGAGTGGGGACACTGGGAAAGTATAGCAGCAGGAGTGGGAAATCCTGATTTACAGTGTTGACTTCTGATTCATCTCCAAAGGATATTCTTTAGGGTGACATCCTTTCACCGCTTTGTCCTCCATTTGTGCTTCATCCAGTCCCAAGCATGGCATCATCACAAAAGCACACTTTCTTTCTCGAAGTAGCAAGAGAACATTTGTGTACCAATAGAAATCCTTATATTTGGCTAGTTAGCTGCTTTAGGTTGATCCTTAGCTAATGAAAAATGCCTCCTTATTTTTTGCTATTTTGCTTGCATGCCATTTCGAAAAGCACCATGTTTGCCTCATTGAATTTTGACTTTATTAAACTTAAAACCTTTGTTCTCACACCCTTTTCTTCTTCAGGCTACTTTTGGATTGATCATTCAAGTTGCCCCATTGTAGCCAATGGCAAATTTCTTGTTACTGTAAACATTTACTAAAGTGATTGATTAATGCCTCCTCAGTGTTGTCCGAATACGTTCTCCTCCTTCTTCTCAATTCCACGGCCTCCTAGCAGTTTTCTGAGAAATTTATTAATTCTTCCATTTCTAGTTTCTCTCTTTGTTTGTGTCAAGGAATAGAACACTAGAAGTTTAAAGTACAAAGTATTTTCTGTTCATACTTATATGTCTTAAATAGGAACAGCATGTTATTAGCTAAGTTTTAAATGTTTGTCAGGTGATATGCTGAAATTTTATTCACTTTGGCTAATTTTTCACAACAGCTATTTGCGTTATAAGCATCTTTTTACAGGTGAGGAAACTGAGGTTTAATGGAGTTAGTGACAGTGAGGCTGGTATTTGAACCTTGGCAGCATGACTCCAGAGTGTACTCTTAACCCAGTACGCATGCTCTAACAAGTTCTGTTTGGGCCATGTCTCAGGGATTTTTCCAGAGTGAAATGAGTGCTTCTGGAAGAAAGCACAAAGTCATTCATGCTGAATTCCTGTGGAAATTGCGAGCAAATGTTGGAAACAGCTGGTTGTAGAAATGGGGTGTCACAAACCAAATATAAGCTTGGCCACGTAGCCTGCTAGTTTGTAAGCATTTGTGAGCCAAATCTTCAAATTCTTATTTGTTCTCACTGGGTATAATAGGCATTATGTAGGATGTGGTGTTGAAAGTAAAACTGGATAGAAGGATGGACCTACAAAGGTAATTGTGATGAATATGACAAATAAATGTAAAAGATTTGATTCTTAGTGTGCCATTGTGCCTTTTGAAATGGCAATTTTAATAAAACAGTATTTTAGTTGGAAGTAGAAAATCCTCAAAAGACCTTAGGTAGATTTTTTTAACTTTTGATTTTTAAACATTTTTTTAGGTATATCTTTAAATCCTGAACAGTGGAGCCAGCTGAAGGAACAGATTTCTGACATTGATGATGCAGTAAGAAAACTGTAAAATCAGAGCCATATACAACCTGTACTGTTCTAGTTGTTTTAATCTGTCTTTTTACATTGGCTTTTGTTTTCTAAACATTGTTTTCCAAGCTGTTGTATATTTGGATTGCAGAACAATTTGTAAGATGAATACTTTTTTTTAAATGTGCATTATTAAAAATGTTCTGAGTGAAGCTGATTGTCAGTTTTATTAAGGAGGCTTGCTTTTGTGTCCACCACCTAGTGTAAAATAAAATCAAGTAATACAATCTTAACTGTTGTGGCCTTCTTTGATCAGAAGAGTTGGTACTGTTTAAGGCCAGAAATAACAGTTTATCTACCTTTTAGTTTCAGCTCACTTTCCGTTCAAAAGGGTTTGCTCTGCATTGAATTTATAAACTTGTGATTTGTGAAATTCATAGTTGATCTGTTCTAATCAGATGTCTGGACTTGTTTGATTTTTTTTTTCCCCCCTGACCTCAGTGATATTTCACTTTCCCCTTTTTTCTTCACTTTTGTTTCTTTCTAATAACTATCTTGTCATGTTCAATTTTCATTTTGCCTTTGCTCTTTTTCTTGAACATGTTGTGCTAATTTGGAAAGTCTGAAACTGTCAAAATGTTAGTTATCTCAATAACGTACTTGTAAGTAAAATATATGAGAACTACAATTACTAATTCTACTGTGTTAAGTATTAGGAGATACAGTTTGATAAACAACATGGCTTGTCTGAAAACTCCGAGCAAGTAAATGTGTCATAACCTATAGTATTCTGTGTAGCTGTTATCCTATTGCTTAGTCTGCAGAAAATAATAACTTAGGTGTCTGATTTGCTTTCACTTATTATACATACTCACCATGGGAGGATGTCTATAAAGTCAGATATTGTTACATTAGACTAGGATTTAATAGAAATCATGAAAGCTTACTGGCCTAACGTTGTATTTTATAACATTGAGCATGGATTATGGGCAGCCAGAGATACCACTGAGCTTAACTGTCATAGTAAACGCCAGTTTTTAGGGCAAAGAGCATATTGAGCACATATTTGTGATTTTTGGCCTTTGCTTCAGTAAACTTGGTTCTTTTGCAGTTTATCTACTGGACAATGGCATTCTAGACTTAATGTTACTAAGTTTTAGCAGGCACTCTGAATTGATTTTCATTGAGCCATAATGATGAAGCAGAAATAGGCTGAGGCACAGATTTCAGCGGTTTTGTAGCAATAAGTAGGGCATGATGTGCCTTAGAATGTAAAGGAACTGTAACAGATTAAGGCGGCAGTGAAGAGGAAGGAATTCTCTTCACTCTAGATGACATACTGATATTTTAATCACATTGACAGGACATAGTTCTAGATAGAACAGTTAAAAAGAAAAGTTTAAAGATGTGAAAAATTGTTTCTGACATTTGGTAGCAAATAGCAAATGGTTACTGCCATATCAGAGAGTTGCACTATAATACCAAGTTTGATTACTACATCTAAAACATTTTATAGTAGAATTGTCAAGGACTTATTTCAAAACCATCTGCCAGGCCACATGGAGTTACTAGTTTTTTTCCTGGCAGCTATGTTTCTTTGACATTTTAAAGATTTTTTTAGAAATATTTTTAAGCAGTAACCCTAATATGTGCATTAATTGAGGAAATAAATCCTCCTTTCTGATATTTTAGCCTATATCACATAATAGGTACCAAAGTGTTCAGAATACGTATTTTAGACAAATCATACTTGTTTGAAAATTCCCCCTCATTTGGGAACACAGTAACTGAATTGAGTAGATGTGTAAATTCCTTATTATATATACAGGAAGGGTAGTTAGAACATATCACTCTGATTTTGGTATAAACGAAAAGGGAATAATGGGTAACTTTCCTAGGTTTATGTGAAATTAGGAGGTACGTGCATTTTGAAACAATCTGCTCGTACAGTGATGGTGTTGAAATCTGTTACCTAGGCATTTTCTAGCTGTTTAACATTGTCATTAACACTTTTACCTAAGGAGTGTTTCTCTGGCAGATTTTTGGTAAGGTTCTTGGTAAATTCATTTTGATACATTACTGAATATATAATATACAGAAATTATCAATCTCGTGTGTAAGGGATGAGAACTGGGTTAGAAGAAGAGAAAACTTGTGCTAGAAAGAAGAGATAGGATAATGTTTTCTGTTTCAACTTTACCTTCTTGGTAAGATTTCTTCCAGGAAGAAAGTATGGCATTTTGAGGCAATGGTTTCTTACCTAGTAATGCCAAAATTAATTGAATTCACATCAGCCCTTGAATGTGTGCAGTAGCAGGGCCTCTCTAATGAATTTTTCCTCTGTGTCTTTTTAAACTACAAGTAGCATCTGACCAATTTCCAGTGCTCTTGGCATTTTATTTAAAGAACAACCACTAGAAAAAAAACTCTTATATTTTTGTTCTTGTTTTGCTTCATAAATGCCTAAGAACTTCTTTTGAAAGAAGAATGCTCCTACCTCATTAGCCAGTCAAAATGCTGTGATGATCAGCCTATTCTACATAATGTGTTTAGGAAGAAAGACAGGAAAAAAGGGTACATCCTGGCTTGGCTATTGAGGGGAAAAGTGAAAGAACTGAGTATTGATTATTACGTGTTCCTGATGGGGGTATTTTAGAAGAGTACTATGAAATTCTGAAATTTAAAAGTGCTAATACTTAGGATGTCTCCTGAAATTATTTGCAACTCACTTTTTATGGAAATTCAGAGAAACACTCAAAACACTTTTTGCTTTTTTTTCTTTTTTAAAGTGGTGTTTTTCTAGATAAACTCTAGTGGTAAACATTCACATGGTTAACAAATATGTAATTCTGTACTTGTGGAATACCTGTCTGCTTTGTTTGGTACATCTTCCATGGAGATGTCGATGAATATAATACTGCATCTGTGAATATTTTAAATGTTGAAATAAAAACAAGAAATATGCCCTCTGTGTCATCCCAGTTTCACAAACCGGAAGGTGAATGGCAGAGTTATCCGTTGAATAGGTTTTGTTAACTAGGACACCTTTTCTCTGTGAATGCTTTGGAATGTGAATTAGCCTTTGAGTGTTAAACCATCTAAGGACTTCTGGGACTGGATGGTAAGGTCCTGTGTCTGTTTTCATTTACTTGATCCAAATGGAAAAATGAAAAATATCAAGGTATACATGGCCTCTTTTACCTGTATGAGTGCTTTGTGGTGTGATTATTCCTTTTTATAATTAATTTATAAAGACTGTTTTTCCCTTCTTGATTAGTAGTTTTGCTTAGTTGAGATCTCTCATTGTTTAAATTTCCATTTAGGGAAACAACACTGGGATAGAGAGATCCATGGAAGATTACTTATAACTCTTGTTCCACTTGATCAACTGTGAATTTTAATAAAACATTGACTCAAAAATCCAGTCAAGAAGAAAATAGTACTTGGAATCTACACAGTTAATCACTGACCTTGCAGTTTTGTGGTATGGCTCAAAGCAGTTATGGTATAGACAAGGAGTTTGAGAAGCATGAAATGTTAAAGTATCATGCAGAATTATTTACTATATAGCAGTTTATTCAAGACTTGTGGCCCTCTGTGTCAAAGATCTTGCTACACAGGACACCCTCTGACCTCATGTCAGTTCATCACAGAGTTCAAATCTTCCCAGACCTCCTTGTACAGCCATTTAGTCCTGGACTAACAAGGACCTACTGTTTCTGCCTCAAATGAAGCATTCCTCTCCTTATTTCACTCTCTGGCTCTTGATAGTTTGAATAGTTTTTTTGTTTGGTAACTTACTTTAGCTTGGAAATGATTTAGGCCACTTACTGTTTTAAAACTGGTAGAAAATAAGTACTTTCCCTGAGTCGCAGCAGTTGGATACTATATCCTACCTTGATAACAGAATGCTGTGTGCGAGGGGCTTCTACCCTCTAAGCCAGAACTTAGCTAAAATACTGTGTATTGTAGCTCCTGTGTTTCAGAAGTGATGTGAAGTTCGTTTGGCTCCCTTCTATTTCCCAAATAAGTTACTGCAAGAACAATACAGAGAATTCTCATATATCCCTTCACCTGGAGATTCCATTCAAATTTTGCCGGATGTTCCAATAACGTCTTTATAGGAAAAGCTTACAACCCATTTCGTTGTTAGTCTCCACTTTGACACAGTTCTTCACTTCCTTCCTTTCACTTTTACAACATTGACCCCTCTGGTGATTTGGTAGTTCGTAGGTCCTGAGTGATGTTCTCAAGGGTGGACAAGGCCTAGAAGCTGGATGACTGAGGAATTGGAGACAGCTTGGTTGTGAATGAAAGATGGACTGGGCGGCTGTGAAAACATGTGGATCAGGGGCAGATGTGTGACTGAAGGTGTATGCAGCGTCTGACGTACAACAGAGTTGGCTGGTTTCAGTGCACGTTTGAATTGACCTCAGCTGCGATTCCAATCACTTTCTGCTTTTGTTTTCTGGTGACTTACTCCTCAGTGCAACCTTAACTGAGTACTTTTAATAATTTTAAAGAAAAAATTTATTACATACTTCACCCTGTTTTAACATCAGAAATCTGATCATTTTGGCTGTCAAACTACTCCCTGCTACTGCCCAACACACACACCACACACACACTTGAGCTTCTCAAGTTTAGACTACGGACTTGTCCAACACTGTTTGGGCAGTGTGGTCAAACGGTGCACGAGCCAGTCTTGAACCTTCGAGGTCTCTGCCTCTGTTCACGGTTTGCCTTGGAATATAGAAAACGTTTTCATTTATTCACACCTTGAGTGATCTAAAAAGATGAAAGGGTAGTGAGAAGACATTTATAGCAGAAATCTGAGGATTTTGAGGAATTTAAGAATTTCAGCCCTTGATCTAGTCTCAAAAGTATCTTTTGGTGGTGAGGCTTGAAGGCTATTAACTGAAAAATAATTTTAGAAGCCATATGGTTTTCCTTAAAATTCTTGGTTCAGAAACAAACGTCTTTTGGTATCTCAGCACTAATAAGTAGATTCTTTTTTGATCTATGACACTTGTTTCCCTCTGAATATGGAGAAATGCTTCTTGCTCACTATAGAGTCATTAACTGGTAGGCAGAGAAAGCTCTTAGAAACAGTTGAGAACATTTTCAGTACATTGGAGTCCCATGACAATGGCTCTTGAATTTCTAAGTAGAAAGAAAGCTATTACTTGCTGTAAAAGAAGTATTCAAAGTAGTGTTGTCAGCAAGCTACTTTGACTAGAAAACTGCCTCCAGAAGGTTAATGGGTGTGATAACTTTAAAAAGAAATTTAAAAATACACTATAGTCTGGATTTTTGCAACCTTTTCAACTCTAGCAATCTGCAGGCAGGAAAAAAAAAAAAAAAACGAAAAACGACAGAGTCCTTACAGCTTTCCTGTAAGTATTGGAAGTTTATCCCCTTTAAAATGTCTCTTATTGTAAACTATCAGTGGCGTAATAACTCCCATTTGTTGAGTGCCAAGATGAAGAAGTATGGACAATGGCAGATACTGAGAATCTAATTTTTCTATTGAATAGTCATCGTTCCATGAAGAGTTACTTTTGTTACTCATAGGTGGAAATTGAGGTTTCCAGAAAACAGTTGATTTGGTCACAGCAACACAGTAAGTGCAAGAAGCAGAATTGGAATCCACATCTGGCTGATTCCAAAACCTGAGGTTGTGTTTACCTGTGTTCCTATAGTATAGGCCTTGGACAATGGCAGAATTGACTTGTGGGTCATTGAATTAGCAATGGACCCTCTCAAAGTAACCCTCATCTTGATTTTCACTGTCTTCATAAGGTAGAATTAGCGCCTAATCCAGCACATCTTGTTCAGAGTTTCTTAAAATCATTTCCGACTTCCTCAGAGCAAGGTTAAACTCTGATAAAGTTGGTATTGGTTTGCTTCAGTTAGATGTTGCCCCTAGCCACAGCTCCTCAAACAGGTAGGTTGAATTATTCTTGAGCATAGCGACTAGGATTTCCTGTTGGCCACAAACTTGAGGTACCATAGGCCTTGTGATCATGTAGGAAAAACTTATAATTTGTCATGAAGACACTGGGAAACTCTACCCAGTACTCTGTAGACCTTTATGGGGAAATAAAAAAGTGGGTATACGTATATGTATAACTTTGCTGTACATCTGGAACTATAGAACATTGTAAACCAATTAAAGATGCTGGGAAAGAGGAGAGAATTACGTAAAATCAGACTTGATTTTCTTCCTCCCACCTTTTCAATGGGCATGAAATTGGAACCTAGAGGCTCTTTACACTGCGCATGCACTATCTTCTGGGCACCTTCAGATCCACTCTCCACTCTGGCCCTGGTTGGCTAGCCTGGACGGACATGGTATCAGGCTCCCCTGCTTTCTGGCTCCTGGCCGACTTTGGCCAGTGCAGAACCCCACCAGGAAATTGCAGCCTCATGGACTGTAGCCCTCCAGGCTCCTCTGTCCTCCGCTACTTCCCAGGGTTTGCTCAAATCCATTTCCATTGAGTTGGTGATGCCATCTGACCATCTCATCCTCTGCTGCTGCCTTATCCTTTTGCCTTCAGTCTTTCCCAGCATCAGGGTCTTTTCCAGTGAGTCAACTCTTTGCATCAGATGACCAAGGTATTGGAGCTTCAGCATCAGCCCGTCCAATGAATATTCAAGGTTGATTTCCTTCAGGATTGACTGGCTTAATCTCCTTGCAGTCCAAGAGACTCAAGAGTCTTTTCCAGCACTACAATTCAAAAGCTTCAATTCTTCGGTGCCCAGTCTTCTTTATGATCCAGCTCTCACATTCGTGCATAACTACTGGAAAAATCCTGGGTTGGTGGTTCAGTCATTAAGTTGTGTCTGACTTTTTGTGACCCCATGAACTGTAGCATGCCAGGCTCCTCTGTCCATGGGATTTTCCAAGCAAAAAGACTGGAGTGGGTTGTCATTTCCTTCTCCAGGGGTCTTCCTGATCCAGGGATCGAACCTGTGTCTCCTGAGTCTCCTATTTGGCAGGTGGATTCTTAACCACTGTGCCACCTGGGAGTGAAAGTGAAAGTTTCTCAGCCGTGTTCGACTCTTTGTGACCCCATGGAGCATCCAGTCCATAGAATTCTTCAGGCCAGAATACTGTAGTGGGTAGCCTTTCCCTTCTCCAGGGGATCTTCCCAACCCAGGGATCGAACCCAGGTCTCCTGTAAGGCAGGCGGATTCTTTACCAACTGAGCTATCAGGAAAGCCTCTGGGAAGGCCTGAAAAAACATAGCTTTGACTATATGNACTGTAGTGGGTAGCCTTTCCCTTCTCCAGGGGATCTTCCCAACCCAGGGATCGAACCCAGGTCTCCTGTAAGGCAGGCGGATTCTTTACCAACTGAGCTATCAGGAAAGCCTCTGGGAAGGCCTGAAAAAACATAGCTTTGACTATATGGATTTGTTGACAAAGTTGTATCTCTACTTTCTTAATACGCTGTCCAGGTTTGTTATAGCTTTACTTCCGGGGAGCAAGTGTCTTAATTTCATGGCTATGGTCCCTGTCTACACTGATTTTGGAGCCCAAGGAAATAGAGTCTGTTGCTGCTTCTGCTTTTTCCTGTAGTCTACTCATGTTTGTGAATGGTCTCAAACTCTGCTCAAGTTGTGATTTGAGAGTACCACCTGCTTCCTGTTGGCACTGTGACTGCTACAGTAATAGGCTCCAGAAACGACCCCAGGAAACGGATACTCAATTGTATTCTGAGATGTGGAGAGGACGGGTGGGGGCAACGGGACAAGAGTCAACTGTATGTGGCAAGGCCACAACCACTCAAACTTAGCAGTGTGGTAGCATGGCAGCTTCTAGTCAGAGAGCGAGACTTCGTAGACCAAATGGCAGTGGCCCCTGAATGAATATGGCTAGCTGCGATTGTAAAGGTTTTGCAGACTCCTCACTTTTGACACTCTCGGGAAAGCACCTGTGCTGTGCTTAGTCACTCAGGCATGTCCGACTCTTTGCAGGCCCATGGACGGTAGCCCGCCAGGCTCCTCTGTCCATGGGGATTCTCCAGGCAAGACTACTGGAGTGGGTTGCCATGCCCTCCTTCAGGGAATCTTCCCAACCCAGGGACTGAACCCAGGTCTCCAACCCAGGTCTCCAGCACCGAGGGAAAGGAAAAGGAAAAGCTGTGAATACAAACNCCCGCCAGGCTCCTCTGTCCATGGGGATTCTCCAGGCAAGACTACTGGAGTGGGTTGCCATGCCCTCCTTCAGGGAATCTTCCCAACCCAGGGACTGAACCCAGGTCTCCAACCCAGGTCTCCAGCACCGAGGGAAAGGAAAAGGAAAAGCTGTGAATACAAACGTTAAGACACATGAGGAGCCTAGAGAGCCTCGATGGCAGCGTTGAAAGGGTCCGTCATCTGTGGTCACAGTGGTTCCGGGACAAGCCCAGGATGGTTCTAAGGACTGCAGAGTTGTAGCAACCGATTAATGCCCAGTCCTGTGAACCTGTGAAGGGCACTGGTTGGGAAAGGGCCCCATATTTCCCTGTACCTCTGTTGCCTGCAGAAGTAGGCCACACCACCCGCTACTGCCTCCAGTTCTATAACCAGCATTAGATCCTAACATTTCTGCTAAAATTCCAGGGCTTCTCCTGGAGAAAGCCTATAGAAACAGAGGAAAATATCTGATGATTTCTCCAGTCTACTGGAGGAGACTAGAGAACATTTGGGGGAGTAGCTGCTGAGTGTGTTAGACCAGAGTGGATCTGAAGGTGCCCAGAAGATAGTGCATAACACACATAGATGGGAGTGGCCTCTCTATTTAGTGACCACATAAGAATGTTTGTGTTCCATCCCCATGAACTTGGACTTGAATTTCCCCCTCCACACGTTTTATTTTGCAACTTTTCAAACCTACAGAAAAGTTGAACAAATAGTGAAAGGAACAAACACCGTTATATCCTTCACCTATTCGCTTCTTTTGCTGAACATTCTCTTTTTTGCTGAAGTATTTGTGATATGTTGTTTGGGTCAAAGTATGTGAAAAAAAAAAAAAAGAAAATTCAGCCTCCCAGAAATGTGTAGTTGCAAAAGGGAGCAGTATTTTAATAGTTTTTGATAATTATGGATACTCTTTGATAACTACTGAACTTCCCTTGTGGCTCAGCTGGTAAAGAATCCGCCAACTCGGGAGACCCTGGGTTGGGAAGAAGGGAAAGGCTCCTTCGTTGGAGAAAGGAAAGGCTACCTACTCCAGTATTCTGGCCTGGAGAATTCCTTGGACTGTATAGTCCATGGGGGTCGCAAAGAGTTCGACCGACTGAGCGACTTTCACTTTTGATAACAACCACAAAACTTGACAAGTGGTAGTTTCTTAAAAGGTCAGTTGCACTATGTAATTTTTGCTTAAAAGTTTGAGTTACACCATTGGCAACAAATGCTATCTGTTGTTTTCCTTGAAGTGTCGGGTTCAGTTTGTTCATTTTTGAGAAATGTCTGCTAACTCTGCAAGTCAGAGTAATCATCATTTGTCAGCTGTTCTTGCAAATAAAAGCGGTGCTCCATGGAGAGAAACAGTAGTTCAGCTCATGGTCCAGACAGTTCTGCTTATGCTCTTCCTGAAGAGAGCCGTTGAACTTCAGCGTCTTTCGCAAGAATAAAGACTTTCTTCTCCCGAATCCCACTATTACCACAACTTAGAAAAATTCCGTAATTTTACGTAAAAATCAGTTTAAATATCCCCAAATGTTCCCCTAAATGTTGTTTCTTCCCCTGATGTGATATCTAGTCAAGGTTCATGCTACTCATTTGGTTGTTAGTCTTTTTAATCTAGAATAATTACCTACTATTTATGTTTTCAGTAACACTGATTTTTTTTTTTTTTTTAAGAGAGTCCAAGCCAAGTGTCTTGTAGGAAAGCCCACATTCTGGATTTGTCTGTTTCCTCATGGCTCAATTCAGGTGAAATGTCTTTTGCAAGAATACTATTAATACATGGGTGAGGAACACTACTATTGTTATATGGGTGAGGAACACTATTGATACATGGGTGAGGAATACTACTGATATGTGGGTGGGGAATGCTATAGATACATAGGTAATGAATGCTATTGATACATGGATGAGGGATACTATTGATACATGGATAAGGAACGCTATTGATACATGGGTGAGGAATACTATTGATACATGGGTGAGGAACTCTACTGATACATGGGTGAGGAACTCTACTGATACATGGGTGAGGAGCACTACTATTGTTATATGAGTGAGGAACACTATTGATACATGGGTGAGGAATACTACTGATATGTGGGTGGGGAATGTTATTGATACATGGGTAGTGAATGCTATTGATACATGTCTGAGGGATACTACGATACATGGATTTGGAGCACTGCTGATACATGGGTGAGGAGCACTGCTGATACATGGGTGAGGATCTGCACTTCATGTCTCACACTGGAAGGCACCTCAGGCCAGATTGTTTTACTGTTTGGTCGCTAGGTTAGTTAAGGTGGGGATTGCCAGGTCTCTTCATTTAAAAGTAGAATACCTTCTTCCCTCATCTTTTTTATGCAGTTCTTTGAAAAGCATGTAAGTTTTGGGGACCTAGTGTGGAAGGGAAGAATGGTTCCCATGTATTGGCGGTGGAGTTTGCCCTCTTGGGGTTCTCATGCCACTGACCAATCAGAGGCAGAGAAGGGAGGTTTTGTAAGATTGAATTGACTGATGGCTGTGGAGAACTATGTTTGGAAAACAGGGGATTTATTGATGAATTATCTTGGGTATTTATTGATATTTTATACTCCCTTGATCAGTTGTCCCAGTGAGTGAAAAACTGCAACGACCTTTAGAGAAAAGGACTCAAACACTGTAGCAGTGAAGAGTTTGGAGTCGCCATCTGGTAAGTAATCCTGATCCAGCCAAGATGCCGGGAAAGGTTAAGGGGCACATAGAATGGGCCGTGGGAAAAGGCAGCTACAACGACCAACAGAGGCCTTTTGATGTCAGGAGTATCATAACTGTTTTGTATAAATTCTTGTCTCCCTCCCCTTTCTCTAGATGGGAATATAAGAAAATGGATAGCAACTAGCACTGACATGGCAGCTGATAGACCTTCATGCCCACTCTGTGACAGGGGCTCGATCTCTCCATTAGATGAAGGGCCAGAAAGGATGCTGAAGGCAAAAAGTCTTGGGTGGCAGCTCCAGCTCTGTCTCGATCTCATCCCTGTCTATGTGTCTATCTCTGTCTGCCCACCCACCTACCTGTCTTCTGGAGTGCATATGTACTTACACACAGAGACTCAGACACAGATGCACACACATATAGCTGTATGCATCTATGTACATAACAATATGTTCTCTCTCTCCAGACCCATTGTACCTTGTTCTCTATCCTGGCA
The DNA here is from genome assembly GCA_006410675.1 of Oreotragus oreotragus. NCBI lineage: Eukaryota > Metazoa > Chordata > Mammalia > Artiodactyla > Bovidae > Oreotragus > Oreotragus oreotragus. Next base: position 741,783 of record SJYX01010264.1, read on the forward strand.
GGCTGATATAGATAGATTACATCAGTAGGCTGTGCTCTCTTGTTTCTGGTTGGATTTGGTCCCTGATGAAAGGAAAGTGAGGTGGAGCTGGGGTCACATCAGGATGGCAGTGTTTCTCATCACTGCTGCTTGCCTGTGAGTTTCTTCTGTTGGGTTTCCTGTGACTGTTCTTGTCCTTCACCTTTTGGTGGTGGGATGTGACAGCTCCTCTATTATTAGTAGCCCAGGGTTGGAGCATGGTTACCTTCTGGTTTTCCTGATCTTTACCCACACTTTTGTGAATAATCTAATGGGAAACTGACTGGTAATTGGCAAATACAATTAGAGAGAACTGTTCTGGGCATAAAGAGTCTCTGTTGCCCAGACCTCTAGATTAGAATCAAAGGAAGTATGTCTTTAAACCTTGGTCTTTGACCTTGCAGAAGACTTGATTCACTTAGAGTGTTTGTTCCTCTTGCACTGTGTGGCTTCTAACAATCCTATCAGTGGCCATAAGTAAACATTTCCTGGGTATCCCTGGTGGCACAGTGGATGGGAATCCACCTGCCAGTTCAGGAGGCACAGGTTCGATCCTTGGTCTCGGAGAATCCCGCGTGTCACGGGACAACCAAGCCCGTGCGCTACGGCCACAGGGTCTGTGCTCTGGAGCCTGGGCACCGCAGCTGCTGGAGCCTGGACGCCCTAGAGCCTGTGCTGCCCGGGACGAGAAGCCCCTGCACCGCACCTAGAGGAAAGCCTGCCCGGCGCTGAAGACCCACACAGCCAAGTGGTAAACAAATGCCAGTTAATTTTAAAAACCTGTGAAAAAGTAAACATTTCCTAAAATCATCAACTAGAAATCATCAATCCAAGAAGGATGAGTTTTTCAAAGTTTGGGCCCCCTGATTTAAACAGGCAAACTCCTCTCTAGTACACGGCTACCTATTCTCTTTGTCCCATCTCTGTACCAAAGAGACTCATGGCTGTCAGGGGAACGTGAGACTACAGCCATCACTGGGTGACTGCCTTCTGCTGTGCAGGGGTAATTACCAGGGGCTGCCAGTCTGCCACACACTGCCCTTGACAGCTTTCCAGCATGTTCAGCTCCCAAAGCTGGTTGCCAGATGGCTTAAACAGACGTGGTCAGAATTAGATAAGGCAATGAAGAAGTTTCTGTTCACTTGAAAGGTGATAGGAGACGTTGGCCACCTTGAAGAGTGGACAGCGTAAGTCCCCAAGGCAGGAAAACTAAGCTGGACATCAGGATTCCAGCCACAAGTGGCTGACCTGCAAGCCTGAATAATTTATTACAGGGGATGATATAAACTTTCGGCCACAGACAGGTTTTCATTCTTCTTGTGTGCCCCATGATTGTTGTTGAGTTGCTGAGTCTTGTCCAACTCTTTGCGACCCCATGGATTGTAGCTCACCAGGCTCCTCTGTCCATGGGATTTCCCAGGCAAGAATACTGCAGTGAGTTACCAGGTCTTCAGGGGATTTCCCGACCCAGGGATTCAACCCAGCTCTCCTGCATTGCAGGCAGATTCTTTACCGCTGAGCCACCAGGGAAGCCTCCTCTGCCCCATCGGTACAGGTCTTTTTACAGGGGAGGAATGTGCTGAAAGCCAAAGGCCTTGGCAGTTTATAAAAGTGGTGATAAGCAGGTCTTTATCACCCTTCCCGTGGCTGAAAGAATGAATTGCTCTGGCTGTAGATTATGGAGGCCCATCAGGGTTGGGTTCTCATACCTGAGAATGGGAAGCTTTGGCCTATTTCATTTGTGCTTTTGTAATAGCATCAAGCTTATTTTTATTATTTACTTATTTTGGCCATACCACATGGCTTGCAGGATCTCCATTCCCCAACCAGGAATTGAACTTGGGCCAGGGCAGTCAGTGACAGTCCAGAGTCCTAGCCACCAGGCCACCAGGGAACTCTTTCAGCTTATTTTTAAATACAGGAACTTTCTGTGAGTGGTTCCTAAGCGAGTGGCAGAAAGTGTCATGGGGAGATGTGATGGCACTGGTTTCAACAGTTTTGGTATATGGATAAGCTCCTGCGCGTGCAGGAAGCCTATATCAACAATTGGCAAAACATATCAATATGAACATCCATATCTTCATTTGTATCAGTCAATCTCAACACTTACATATGGTGGCCCTAGTAGGAAAGAACCTGCCTGCCAATGCAGGTTCGATCCCTGGGTTGGGAAGACTGGAGGAGGTCATGGCAACCCACTTTAGTATTCTTAACTGGAGAATCCCATGGATAGAGGAGCCTGGTGAGCTACAGTCCACGAGGCTGCACAGCGTTGAACACAACTGAAGCGACTTAGCACGCAGCACATTCCATACAAGGGAGACTGAATTGCCTTCTGTATGGGCTTTACAAATAGGAAAGGTCTGACAATTCTGCCAGACTGCACTGGAGAAGCTTTAGCACCTGAAATGCCTTCTTTCTCAATTGGAGGAGCCATTCCAAAGAGCACACAGCCGTCAGGGAGAAGATCCTTGGTCACCATCTAGCGGTAATCTAGGGAATGTCCAAGGCATAGCCATGCTGCACACATTATCTGTAGTGAAACATTCATCATTTCCAATTGGTTGTGGCCAATACTTTTGCAAAATACGACAAAAAATTATTAGAAAAATCATATAAAAGTACACGGAAAGCGCAAGTTGCGATTTTTTAATGAGTCAACACATAGCATTTTATAAATATAATCGGAACAAACAGAACATAGGGAAAAGAAAATAACTGTACACATAATTCATTGCAAGTGTAAACAAAACTAAATAGAGTGAACTTGCTAGTTCCTTGTGTTAAATGCCTGAATGAAGTGTTGGACAAACACTGTCTGTATCATTGTTTAAGTTTTGTACCAAGTATTTGATATGAATGTGTATCAATGTTTACTATGTAGAAATAATAGGGTTTTAATGTGTTAAATGAACTTGTTTCTCACTTATTAAAATTTATCTAAATTGAATTGATGACAGTATTACTGACAGGGATTAATGTATATATCAACTGTTCCTATGTTCTGTTTTCATAACATATATAGTAGAGAAGTCAGTTCACAGGGATAAGTTCAAGATACTGCATTTTACCTTAATGTACAGTGAAGCAAGTGAAGCTATATTTCCATAACTGAGCTTCAATTCTTCATAAGTAGTCAATTCTAACAATTCACTCTGTATTGTTATAGTTAAAAGTAAATTATATATTGATGAAAGAAATGAAATCAAGATATATTTTCATCTTTTGATGAAAATATAATTAAAAACATTCCATCCATTATCTAAAGTATTCATTGATAAATGTTAAGTTATGGTAAATGTTATTACAGTCTTTATAAATTTTGTTTTTCTAAGTTGTAACTGTTAGATCTTATTTGCCATTGAAAAAGTTGCATGAAAGCATTAAAATCATTTAAAGTACTGAAGCTATCAGGCAAATAAGTAAACATAGCTGTTTAAATTATATCTTTAAAAAGCAAAAACAAACTTTTATTTTTATGTTTTTAAACTTTTTATTTTATATTGGAGCATAGTTGATTAACAGTATTGTATTTGTTTCAGGTATACAGCAAAGGGATTCAGTTATACATATACATGTCTTCATTCCTTTTCAGATTCTCTTTCCACTTAAGAAACCAACTTTTAAAATTAAGAGTTTGTTCCTGAGTTCAAACATTCTTAGCAAAACTTCCCATTTCAGTAACCACTGTACTTCAGCAAATGATAATAGCTGTTTATGATCAGCTTATATATTATCATATAATAAAGATAATATTCTGATGTCAAAGCATTAGCTTTTATGTCATTCACGTTTTTTGTTCCATCAAGCATATTAGAACATCTGATTTTATATTAATAAGTACACACAAAATCATGAAACAAATTAGTGAAATATTAAAAATTGGTTAAAGGTTTTATGAGGATTCTTTGTACTATTCTTGCAACTCTTCTGAAAGTTGCAAAGTATTTCAAATTAAAAGAAAAAAGAAATGACTGATTGGTAAGTAACCAAACTGCCAAAATTTATCTACTATCATGACTGTAAACATTATTAGATCTTTTAAAATGGTAAAAATAAATAAGCTAATAAACAATATATATTACTTTCCCAATTTAGGTGACAGTATAAAACCATAAACTGAAAAAAATAACCTGATTAAAAATCAACATAATTGTAAAAACTACAAGTTATAAAAGGAAATGCTTACAATTTTTAGATTTTCGCATATGCTCCAGGTTAGAATAGCACATGGTCCTGCTGTTTGTGACTCCTACTTGGCTCAGGCTTGCAGCTCCCCCTGAGAGGGAGACAGATACCTGAGTGGTCTCCGCCCTTTGCTGCTGACCCCAAGCTTGGATGTTGCACCAATGTCACGTTCCTGTAAAGTGTTTCTGGGCACCTACTCTCAGTGCCTGTACTTAATTCATTTTGGACCAGTACCGCGTTTTGTGTTAGGCACTGGTGTTAGGGATGCTGTGTGGAAAAACTCGTCTGGTCTCATAATTGCTTGTAACCTCCCTTACAAGCAATTCTCTAGTTATTTAGAGACACCAACTATGGGTCCTTTAAATCAGTTTTGACACTGCCTGGAATTAGAGTCAGATCTTACAGGTTTAAGAGCTCAGGCCCTCAAGACTTCCCTCCTCCACTTCAGATGCTGACACGTCCAGATTGTCACCTGTGATTCTGATGGACCAGCTATAAATTAGAGGCCCGATAATTTGCTAGCACAGCTCACAGAAATCAGAATAACAGTTGACTCACTAGATTACAGTGCATTGTACAAGGATACAACTCAGGAACAGCCAGATGGAGGAGATGCCCAGGGTGAACAGGGCCTCCCGGCACCTCCGCATGTTCAACAACCCAGAAGCTCGCCACACTCCTTTGCTTAGGGTTTATTTTTATTTTTTTATGAAGACCTCATTACTGTAGACACAACTGATTAAATCATTGGCCTATAGTGATTAACTTGATCTCCAGCTCCTCTTTCCTCCCCAGAGATTAAGGTGTGGAACTGAAAGTTCCAACTCTAACCACAAGCTTGGTTCCCTTGGCAACCAGCCCCCACACCGAGGCTGTCCAGGAGCTCCCAGTCATCTCATTAGCAAACAACAAGACATTTACCACTTCAGAGATTCAGGTACAGGGTGGAGACCAAATAGATATCTCTTATAGGACAGACACCAATCATTTCCAAGTGTTCTTTCTGAATTTGGGACGTGATCTTGGAGCAATGTCAGAAAGAATTGCTAAGAAGACTGGGTGATCTGGGTGATACCCGCGAATAATAATAATTAAAAAAAAATGTGAAAGGATTGGAATTCATTTTACAAAGTCCAGATGAAATTTTTTTTTTCTGTTTGCATCATGACAATACAATACCTGGATGACAAAGAAATCACAAAGACATTCTGTGTCACACTTTGTCTTCCTTTCCCAGTGATTATTGGAATGCCAGCAATGAAATATAACCAGAGATCTTGNTTAAAAAAAAATGTGAAAGGATTGGAATTCATTTTACAAAGTCCAGATGAAATTTTTTTTTTCTGTTTGCATCATGACAATACAATACCTGGATGACAAAGAAATCACAAAGACATTCTGTGTCACACTTTGTCTTCCTTTCCCAGTGATTATTGGAATGCCAGCAATGAAATATAACCAGAGATCTTGATTCTAATACTGGGACTGAGACTTTGAAAAGAGGGTGTCTGGTAGTGTTAGTTTCCACTTAAGAATTAGTGTCTGTCTGTATTTGTGGTTTTAAACGGGCCAGTTGGCATGCTTGTAAGATTCTGCACCCAACTCCCAGCAACGTTAGGTGTTTGTGTAGTTTAAAGAGTATTGAGTCTTGCAGGTGAGTGGAACAGAAGCTGAGATGGCCAAGGGGGTTGAGTATTTGCAAGAGAATATATAAGTGTTGGATCTGGAAGTTGGGTAAAGGAGGAGGGTAGTATATGATGGGGGGCGATAGGTGATGGATAGTGGAAAAATGGTATTATTAATGGATTGGATGTCTCAGTGAACTCAAAGAATTTTTGGACTGGGACTTTGGATAAACAAGCTATAATTTGGGTAGTACTTGAATTCAAGATTTCAGAGGTGGCCAAGAAGAGGCAGAAAATTTGCTTTAGATGAAAAAGTCGGGGAAAAGAAAGACTAGGATATTGAGTGGGTGAAGTCATCTTTGAAACATAAGGAGAAAGTGACCAGGAATTCTATAAGTGACAGTAACTCAGAGGCTTGATGAGGTCCCTACAGACCTCAATCTGTAGTTTAAAAACCTTTAAATTCTTTTCGAAATAATTTCAGACTTTAAAAAAATACAGAAGCAACACTATAGATTTCTATAAGCACTCCACTCAGATTCTTAATTTTTAAAGACTTATGGGTCTTCATTGCTACAGGCTTTCTCTAGTTGTGGCAAATGGGGCTACTCTTCCTTGCAGTGCTCCTGCTTCTCATTGCAAGGGCTTCTCATTGTTGGGAGCCTGGGCTCTCGGCACTGTGGCTCGTGAACTCAGTGGATTGCAGCTCCCGGGCTCTAGAGCGCTGGCTCAGTAGTTATGGCACAAGTCTTAGTTGCTCTGTGGCATGTGGGATCTTCTTGGACCATGGATCCAACCCATGTCTCCTGCACTGCCAGGCTGATTCTCAACCACTAGACCCAGGGAAGCCCTTAAAAAGTCAGTATCTAATATAATGACCATATAATTCAGAAAACTAACACTGATATAGTATAGTTATGTAATCTTACAGACATCAAATTGTGTTATCATCCCATCATGTTCTTATTTTTGGTCCAGGATTCAATCCAGGATCACACATTTTTGCATTTTTTCATTTTGCCTCCTGGGTCTCCTCTCATTTGAAACACCTACTCAATCATTCTCGACCTTGACATTTTGAAACATACTGGCTGCTTATTTTGTAGAATCTCTCTCAATACGAGTTATCTGATGTATGCTGGTACATTTAAGCTCTGCATTTTTGGCAAGGATACCAAAGTAGGGGAGTAACTATCTTGGTACATTTTATCAGGAGGTACATGATATTTATTTGTCCCATTAAATGGTGCCAAATTTGACAGCTTGGTTAAGGTGGTATTTCCTAGTTGCCGTTGAGCCACCAGGGAAGCCTCCCTTTTAATAGCTTTTGGTTTTAGCTATGATAGATGTGGGTGAAATAAACATAAAACACCAAATAAACAAAATTGTGGACATTCATTCTAATTAAGGATAATAAGATATTCATTATTTTGCCAGAAGGTGGTAGCAAAGTTACAATCAGATCTTGGCTAAAAATTTACAAAAAAGCCCCAAAACTCAACAAAACACAAACCAAACCAAATGAAAACAAAAAACAACAGAGAACTGGGAAAACAGGGGAATGTCACCTGCCTTATTTAGTATTTTATTTTTGTCTTGCTGCTGCCAAGTCGCTTCAGTCGTGTCTGACTCTGTGCGACCCCATAGACGGCAGCCCACCAGGCTCCGCCGTCCCGGGGATTCTCCAGGCAAGAGCGCGGGAGTGGGCTGCCATTTCCTTCTCCAGTGCATGAAAGTGAAAAGTGAAAATGAAGTCACTTCAGCCGTGTCCGACTCTGTGCGACCCCATAGACGGCAGCCCACCGGGCTCCGCCGTCCCGGGGATTCTCCAGGCAAGAGCGCGGGAGTGGGCTGCCGTTTCCTTCTCCAGTATTTTTGTCTTGCACTCCTGTTATTGCTGTTCAGCCACTAAGTCATGTCTGACTCTTCGAGGCCCCATGGACTGTAGCATGCCAGGCTTCCCTGTCCTTCACCATCTCTTGGAGTTTGCATTCAATGTTAGTAAAAGAAAAAAGCTATAAAATAAATGTAATTCTTACATCATAAGTTTGATGAAACAAAGGATTATTTAAAAATTCTTCAAGAGTCAAAGGCTCTTTGTTTTTTTATTTATTTGGCGGCACTGGGTCTTAGCTGTTGCATGTGGAATCAAGTTCTCTGACCAGGGATCTAGAGCTCCTACACTGAGAATGCAGAGTTTTAACTGCTGGACCACCAGGAAAGGCCCATCAAAGTTTCTTTATCAAACTACATTTTTACCTTTTTAGTAGTACTCTCCACTGAATAGATTGGAGAAAATGAAATTAATAGTAAATCCATAAAGTTCCCTGCATTCTGTGTATTTCACAATGCTATGCTATTTTGTGTCAAATGATAAGACTGAACACATTCTGCAACAGGAAAATGTAGGAAAGAAATTAAGATAAAAATGTTCTCTGTGGAGACCATCATAGTTGATACTCTCCACAGGAAATATTGAAGTAGAGAACGGTGAGAAGAATCTGAACAAATGGCTCATTTTCTTACTCCTATTTTCTGTCCTGTTCAGGCTGTTTTCAGCATTCCCTTATCTCCTTTCCACTTCTGCCCAGTTCATTCATTCATTCAGTTCATTGTCATTGCTTATTTCTGACTGAGTCTACTGTATGCCAGGTACTGTTCTAGATGCTAGACATCTTGCAGTGACCAAGAAGATTAGGGCCCTGCTCTGGTGGGGCTTACAGTCTAGTGCAGCACTACCCAAGAGAGCTTCCTGAGGTGCGGGCAATGTTTTCTGCGCAACAGGCAACAGCTCCTGGTCACACGTGGCCACTGAACTCTTGAAATGTGTCCTCTGTATCAGACAGAGAAGCTTTAGTGGGTGAGATAGACAGCAAGCTAATGAACAAATACACTGGAGAATTTTGGAAAATGAGAAGAGGTACAAAAATTCAACTGCATAATGGGATGGAAACCTGGAGAAGAAAGCAATGTTAGTTCCAGTGGTCAGAGAAAGACTTTGCATGCATGACAAGTGCGCTGAGACCTCATGGAGAAGCCAGTCATAGGATAAATAGAAAAAGTGTTCTAGCTGGCATTATGTGCTGGATGGTGGGATAACCTTGCACCCAAGAGGAGTCATTCCTCTTCGTTCCCCACAGCCACTTGCAACTTCCATGTTTGTTGACGGTCTCTTTGGGTTTGCTTATGGAATCACACAGTGTAAACTTCTGGGTCTGGCTTTTTTTACTTAAAGTTTTCAAGGTTCATTCATGTTATGCCATTTACCAGTACTTTATTCCTTTTTATTGCAAATAATATTCCACTGTGTGGATATATGCCACTTTGGTTTATTCATTTATAAGTTGATGGGCATTTGGTTTGTTTGGCTATTGTGAATAATGTTGTTATGGACATTTGTAGGTTTCTGCATACATATATTTTCAGTTCTCTTGGGTATATATACCTAGGAGTGGAATTGTTGGGTCATATGTTAACTCAGGGCTTCCCAGGTGGTGCTAGTGGTAATGAACCCACCTGCCAATGCAGGAGACGTAGAGAGACACCGGTTCAGTCCCTGGGTTGGGAATATCCCCTGGAGGAGGGCACGGCAACTCACTCCACTGTTCTTGCCTGGAGAATCCCTTGGACTGAGGAGCCTGGTGAGCTACAGACCATGGGGTTGCAGAGTCGGACACGAATGGGTGACTAAGCACAGCAGGCAGCGTGTTAGCAATGTATGTGGATTCCAACCTTCCCACATTCTCACCAACATTCTTCATCTGTCCTTTTGGTTATAGTTATCCAAAACTGAGAACAAAAATTTAAACCTCATATTTTCAGAGGATAATCCTATTACCTAAGACCTTGTATAACTAGACCTTTGGAATTTTGTGAAACTTAGTCTCTTTTTGCTATCAGTACACAAACTAGGTCCTACTGAAGTCCTCCGTGCTCTAGACGTGAATGTAAGAACCAGTTCCACAACTTTCTTTCCCTTTTCTCTTTATGATTTTTCTTCAGAGCTGATCAGTCAGTGATGGTGCCATGAAGAGAAGCATCCTTTTATTCTTGGTTCTTTTCCCCACACACTGAAGAAACCTCACCCCGTTCACATGCTCAGAGGTGTGCCGTGGACTCTGACTTACTTTCTGAGGATTTCCATGAAACTTGCTGACTCTAAGACTTGTGAGACTTTAAAAACTGAAGCTCTGTTGCCAGAGGTGTCTGTAGAGCAGGCATTGGGATGAGAAATGCCTTTTAGCTCAGTAAAGAGAGACAAAGAAGTCTAGTTGTCAAGAAGAAAAGTGGCCTGAAGCTTTAGAACAATCTGTGTCAAAGGATTACTTGTTTTTCTTCTGTTGCTTTGCATGAGGTGTCTTAGTTCCCTGACCAGGGATCGAACCTGTGCCTCTGAAGTGGAGGTGCGGCGTCTCAACCACAGGGCCTCCAGAGAAGTCCCAGGATCACTTTTGAAGAGGTGCTTTTCTAGCTCCAATATTCTCTAATTTATGTAAGACCCTTACAGGTCAACCAGCCAAAGCTCACACCCAACCCAGGGACCCCTTCTCTGACCTGCCCGTTAGATCTGCTTTGTGCTGAAACATTTGAAGCAATGGAAAGCCACTGTGACTTCATGAGACAAACAATTCTCTTTTTGGAAGTGGGGAAGTTGAAGTAACTCTCCACACATCAAGCTGGAGTTTCTTGTTCAGGGGGGTCACCTAGGTTTATGCTTTGAGCGCTAAATAGGAATCTGCACTTCTTTTGACATGAGGAAACCCATCAGTTTCCAGGCAAAATCCACCTGGGGGTCCCCAGGGCTTGTGTGGGGGAAGTCTCCCGAGGAGGCTGGCTCAATTGCCTGGGCGTTCTCCCTAGAGACCCCCTTACTAATTACAGCATCACTACTTATTGCCTGTGTGGGGAGTTATGTCCTTCATTTATGGGGGCTGTGTCTGCCCCAACACTTCAGTACTCCTGCCCATGGCCCTTAATTCACCTCAGTACAGCCAAGACCACAAGCAATTCCCTCTCACTGTTTATACCTGTATGATTTGTAACAAAGTCTTGCATTTGCTCCCAGGAAGCCGAGGAGAGACGGTGTGCTCAAAGATTGTATTCCAAACCCAGATTTCTTCCAAATTCTGTCTTGCTCCCACCCTCTCTTGCAGCTTCTGGTCAAGGCCCAGGGTGAGCCATCCATCCAAAGGTAAGGGCAGTGAGGTCAACCCAGACCACAGGTCCCCTCAGGCCTCAGGCGCTCTAAGTACCTGGGTTTGAGGAGACTCAGTGGGAGGCGTGGAGCCAACAGCAGGTTCTCGGCCAAGACCTCACCAGCCTTCCCACTGCCCACCCTTCTCAGTCACATCCCACTTGCTTTGTCCTTTACGCCTTCTCTTGATTTGTCAAGGACAAGGTGAAATTGACTTAGTCTATCACTGTTCAGTTGTTGATTCCAAACAGAAAAGAAATAACAAATTGAAAGGCTGAAGGACAGAATTGAGTAAAGAAAACATGTACTTTCTCCCTACACGTGTCTGTCTGGGGAGTGAAAGATCCAGAAAGGGCAGCATGTTGGGGCTGTCAATGGGTGTTTAAATTCAGCCCTGCCCTGGGTGAGGGGTTTCCAAGGTGGCTCAGTGGTAATGAATCCGCCTGCCCACGCCAGAGTCGCAGGAGATGCCGGTTCTATCCCTGGGCTGGGAAGATTGCCTGGGAGAAGGAAATGGCAGCCCACTCCCGTATTCTTGCCTGGAGAATCCCATGGACAGGGGAGCCTGGGGGGCTGCAGTCCACGGGGTCTCAGTGTGGGACGTGACTGAGCACATGGGCACGCCCCCACCCCCTGCCCCGCATTGCTTTGGGTGGGAGTGGACTCGGCAGGTTTCTTCTCACCTTAAAATTCTGTCATTCTATTTCCTCTGGACAAAATTGAACACATGCTTCTGGCAACAGGGCTTCGGTTTCCAATGCCTCACACGTCTCAGAGCCAGTAGATTTCATGGGAATCCTCAGTGAGTTAGAGTCCATGGCACGTTTCCGGGCATGTGTGCAGGGTGAGGTTTCTTCAGGGTGTGGGGATGTGGGCTGTGAGGAGGACCAAGAAGGAAAGGCTGTTTCTCTGCACCTAGGAGCTCATTCAGTGTGAACTCTGAGCCCAGGGGTTGGAACGTTGTAAGGGAAGGAGGAAAATAAAACTTTGAAAACATGAAAAATGAAACTCAGGAAGACTTAAACCTTGCTTTAGAGTTGCAGGCCTCTCTGAAGTCTGCAACCAGGAGACTTATTTCCAAGGACTGAGGACTTGGTACCTGGGCCCCTTGGTGAGCACAGAAGCCCAGCATTGACCTCAGTGCCTCATGTGGACAAAGCTTGCCTCACACACTAGCACGGTGAACACCTTACAGAACTCATCCAAAGAGCTGCACTGGTGTTTGCTTTCAGCGACGGCTCCAGGGACTTCCCTGGTGGCTCAGTGGCTAAGACTCCATGCTCCCACTGCAGGAGGCCCCAGGTTCAATCCCTGGTCAGGGAACTAGGTCCCACATGTTGCACCTAGAGATCTCGCATGCTGCAACTAGCACCTGGGGCAGCCAAATTTAAAAAATGTTTTAAAAAAGGAATAAAAAAGAAATGGCTCCATGTTTCACAAGAGAATAGCTTTATCTGCTTGTGTAGTGTTCTCTTCTTATAATGTCCTCGCTGTGACATCAACATAGAATTTGTTGTCAGGAGACCTGGGTTTCAGTCTTATATCTGCCACTCATGAGCATGGGGGCATTTATCAAGCAGCTTAACTTCTCAGAGCCTCAATTTTCTCATCTGTGGAAAGGAAATGTGTGAGGGAATATGGCTGGTTGCAGCACAGAACCAGCTAGTTTGATCAGCTGCTTGCCCGACTGCTTGCCTAGGCTCCCAAAAGGAGAAAAGCAAGAAAAATCTCTTATACATTGTTTACCATACATGCTCTTATAGGAGACATTCATTTCACTTCCACAGCGCTGTTACTGATATCCTCCCTTTCCACAGAGGAGAAAATTGAGGCTCGGAGAAGTTAAGTAGCTTAATAATAGACCAACACTCCTGTGTGAGAAACAGAATCTTTCAATCTTATGATCTCTCTTGGTCTATGGGGTCTCAAGAGTTGGATACAACTTAGTGACTAAATCACCAGCCTCCACCAATGGATGAGGGGAAAGCGGTTTAGAGACATCACTTACCTTAACATATGATCATCGTGCTGTTATGAGATCAAAGTTATTGCATTTCTGATTCAGTCTGTTCTTCTGACTCACAAGGGTTAGAGATAGCTTTCAAATTATTGAGAGTAAACAGCATCATGCAGAAAGTGTTTTATGAATTCAACACTGTAAAAAAAAAAAAAAGCTTAAGTTAAAGTTCCAGTCTCTTTAACCATTTGTATTACTGGATTGTATTTACTATGTACTTCTGATTTGGAAAATTCAAGAAAAAAATGGTTTATTTGCATTTCAGATTCCTGGGTTGGATCTTAGTTATGACTCAGATGTTCTGCTGATTGTCTTAAGATTGCTGTTTTATAGTGTTTTATTGACATAATGCCAAGAATGTTAAAAAAAAAAAAAAAAAAAACAGATTGAGAAACTTGAATCAACCTGAGGCACACATGAGCAAAGCTCATTCAAATGTGAAAAGAACTAACTAGCAGTCTTCACTAGGTATTTCAAATGGCTGGGTGATTGTTTTGTTAAAGGTCAAGTCTAAACATCACTTACTGACTTAATGCATGCTCTCTATTAAGTGCCCTGGGCATGGGACAGGGGAATAAATCCAACACTCTCATTCCTGCCCTCAGCAAGTTCAGAACAAATGTGAAAAGAACTAAGTAGCAGTCTTCACTAGGTATTTCAAATGGCTGGGTGATTGTTTTGTTAAAGGTCAAGTCTAAACATCACTTACTGACTTAATGCATGCTCTCTATTAAGTGCCCTGGGCATGGGACAGGGGAATAAATCCAACACTCTCATTCCTGCCCTCAGCAAGTTCAGAATTCAGAAATGCACTCATTGATATTTTCTTCTGAATTTCAGCTGAAGTTGACAAATAATAACCAAAGGGCTAGTGTTTTCTGGGCAACAAGCTAAGCGTTTGAAAATCCCTCGAGGATGCAGGCAAGAATACAGAGCTTACTGAGAAATCTGCAAAAAGCCATCGAGGTGTTTATGGATACAAGAATTGATTCTCCCTCAAAATGTGGATGTTTTTAGAAAAGAAAATGCTGCTAAACAACACAACTGCTCTGGTCTTTCAATCAGGGAGTGCCTTTCCTCCAGGAGTCTTTGTTCAAGCCATTAGCAAGTTTGTTAGATGCCTCTTTTTCCAGGGGTCAGTCCTTGGAGGATTTACACTATCCTGTTAAGACTCAAGTTTTAACAGGAGGTGGTGGTTTAGTTGCTAAGTTGTGTTCTACTGTTGTGACCCCTTGGATTGTAGCCTGCCAGGCTCCTCTGTCCATGGGATTCTCCAGGCAAGAATACTGCAGTAGGTTGCCATTTCCTTTTCCAGGGGATTTCCCAACCCGCAAATTGAACTCGGGTCTCCTGCATTGCAGGCAGATTCTTTACCAACTGAGCTATGAGGGAAGCCCAAGTTTTAACAGGCATCTCAGCAAAGGGCAAGACATGTTCCGGAACCTTCTGGATCAGCCCTGCCTTCTGGACTAGACTACCTTCTGGATCAGTCCTGCCTTCTGGATTAGTCTGCATGGACTGCCGTGGCAAAACACCACAGACCAGGTGAGTACATGGAAACATGTTACCACTTGTAAAATAGACAGCCAATGGGAATTTGCTGTACGACTCAGGTGACTAAATCAATATGCATTTATGTATTTCTGACTGTGTTGGTCTTCGTTGCTGTGCTGGCTTTCTCTACTGGCATGCGGCCTTCTCATTGCAGTGGCTTCTTTTGTTGCAGACCACAGGCTCTGGGGTGTGTGGGCTTTAGCAGTTGTGGCGTGTGGGCTCAACAGTTGAGGCTCCCAGGCTCTAGAGCTCACGCTCAGTAGTTGTATGACCTGGACTTGGTTGTTCTGTGACATGTGGGATCTTCCCGGACCAGGGATCAAACCCATGTCTCCTGCGCTGGCAGGTGGATTCTTTACCACTCAGCCACCAGCGAAGCCCAGACCAGGTGACTTAAACCACAGAACTTTATTTTTCTTCACAATTCTGGAGCCTGGAAGTCTGAGATCAATGTGTCTTTGGGGTTGGCTTCTGTTGAGTCTGCCCCTCCTGGCTTGTAGAAGGTGCCACTGGCTGTCTCCTCACCCATCTTCTTAAAGACGCAGTCCTTTGGGACTTATGACCTCATTTGACTTTAATCACCTGTTTAAAGGGCTTCCCTGGTGGCTCAGACGGTAAAGAATCCTCCTGCAATGAGAGAGACCTGGGTTCAATCCCTGGGTTGGGAAGATCCCCTTGAAAAGGGAATGGTTACCCACTCTAGTATTCTAGCCTGGAGAATGCCATGGACAGAGGACCCTGGCAGGCTACAGTCCGTGGGGTCACAAAGAGTTGGACATGACTTTCACTTTCACTTAAAAGTCCTATCTCTGCCTCAAGGGTTTTCCTGATGACTCAGCGGTAAAGAATCTGCCCATAATGCAGGAGACACAGGAGACTTGGGTTTGATCCCTGGGTCGAGACAATCCCCTGGATGAGGAAATGGCAACCCACTCCAGTATTCTTAACTGGAAAAATTCCATGGACAGAGGAGTCTGGCAGGCTGCAGTCCATGGGGTCACAAAGAGTTGGACATGACTGACTAGGCATCTCCCCTCATGGGGACAGGGTTAGGGTTCTACCATTTGAGTTTTAGGGGGACACAGTTCAGTCTGTAACAACTTTTTTCATTTTATATATCAGATTATTTAATCTAGGAAAATGTGGTGTCTTTGAGTAATTGCTCCCTGCCCCTGATTTTATAAAATAAACAAATGAAAAGCTATCATTCAAGGTGAGGACAGAATTTCCTGGAGAGGAGGAATAGTCAGATTCAATAGCTCTGCTATTTGTCCCCAAAGTCCCACTGTCACACGGGGGCTCTCTCATATGCATCCCCAATGCCGCCTGTGAGGGTGGGTAGTGGTACGAGTGGGGAGTCTTGTTCCCCCTTTAACAAAACTGGCCTTAACAGAGAATCAAGACTCTTCCACTCACACTAATGGCATGGTCAAGGTTGTGTTGCTGGAGAGAGGCTTTCCTAAGACCGAGGACATCACAAAGAGCTGAGAGTTACTGAGTAGAGCAGGAAGCACTATAGTCCTTGGCCACATTGTCCCCATTAATGGTTTCACTGGAGTGACCTGCCTTGCTGCCTGGTTCCTGGGTAGGAAAGATACCTAAAGCTTCCAAGTTCTACACCAAGAGAGAATTCTAAACTCCTTTTATTTACTTTTTCCTATTCCCCACTTACCCACCAGCAGTGACTACCCCTCGGCATAAATCCCCATGTAGGAGGCCCCTCAAGATTTCGGAAGAGGATGACCCTTTGCTGGGAATCGTCATCTGTTGGTCTCCATGTGTACGGCCCTCGGTGAATCACTGCTACCTGCCCAGTGCTCCAGAACAAGTACCGAAGTGTGCTGGGCGCTCTTTGTGGACTACATAGCTCATGTGCCATCTTCCTCTCATCCTGGATGGTCGTGACTTTACTCCATCTTGCGTCACACATCCTTCCAAATGACAGACATCCTGTAAGCACAATACAGGAGTCAAGAGGGAGGACCAAATATTTCAATCGGATCTTGCTTGAAGAGTTTACTTTTCATAATTACTCAACAGTCTCAGACAACATGAAAATCCTAAAATCACTGTAGGCTCCCCCAGAGTTGCAAACATGAAGGGGCTGAAAAGGCATATTTATACCTAGACATCATGTGCATCTAATCTTCGTGACTATGTAAAAAAAAGACTATCTTTCATACATGCATTTTATCTACCAAAACTGATAGAAAAAGAATTTTAGCAGCAAACCACCAAGATTTCATGTATTTTCCTGAATCAATTGACCCTATAATTTTTAGCGTTCTGCTGTGATTCTTCAAAGCAGGTCCCTGGTCTGAGTTCTGGGACATGATGCCAATTTATGATTCAACTTCTGACCCTTGTGCACAGGTGTCATCTTGAGCATTTTGAAGGACTTAAACTCACTGACTTCCTTAAACAGAAAATTACAGAAACTTAGAGCATTGTGTTGTGATCTTAGTCGAGATGAATTTCCAAAAGGAGTTTTTATGGCTGTTGTTGTTTGTTTTTGTTTTCAACAAACAATGATACAAAAGGCCAGGAAGAGAGATTCAGGTTTTCTTCAGAAATGTTTAATTTCCATGTTTTCAGTTTTGAGTATTCAATAGCTATGAGCAAAATCTTTTCAATGCCCTGATGTCCTAGAATTAAAACAAGCCTCTCAATCATTCATTCCTACAGTAACCATTTATCAAGGGCTACTTGTGTGGGCTTTCCTGGTAGCTCAGTTGGTAAAGAATCCGCTTGCAGTGCAGGAGACCTGGGTTCGATCGCTGGGTCGAGAAGATCTCCTGGAGAAGGAAATGGCAACCCACTCCAGTATTCTTGCCTGGAGAATCCCACGGACAGAGGAGCCTGGTGGGCTACAGTCCATGGGGTCGCAAGAGTTGAACATGACTTAGCGACTAAAAAGATGCTTACTCCTTGGAAGGAAAGTTACAACCAGCCTAGATAGCATATTAAAAAGTGGAGACATTACTTTGTCAACAAAGGTCCATCTAGTCAAGGCTATGGTTTTTCCAGTAGTCATGTATGGATGTGAGAGTTGGATTGTGAAGAAGGCCGAGCACCGAAGAATTGATGCTTTTGAACTGTGGTGTTGGAGAAGACTCTTGAGAGTCCCTTGGACTGCAAGGAGATCGAACCAATCCATCCTAAAGATCAGTCCTGGGTGTTCATTGGAAGGACTGATGCTGAAGCTGAAACTCCAATACTTTGGCCACCTGATGTGAAGAGCTGACTCATTGGAAAAGACCCTGATGCCGGGAAAGACTGAGGGCAGGAGGAGAAGGGGACAGCAGAGGATGAGATGGTTGGATGGCATCACTGACTCAATGGATATGAGTTTGGGTGAACTCCAGGAGTTGGTGATGGACAAGGAGGCTTGGCATGCTGTGGTTCTTGGGGTCGGAGTCGGACATGATTGCATGATTGAACTGAACTGAACTAGTGACTAAATCACCTGTATGGGTAGCAGTGTACCAGGTAGGTCCTAAAGGACTCAGAGTGGGAACGGGTGTCCTCCTAGCCATCAGAGGTGAACTGTCAGGACCTGCAGTGGGGTGAACAGTGCCCTGAAGGAGCCCACATCAGAAGTGGGGCCAGTTTAGTGGTCTTGGTGGTGAGAAGAGTGGCTGTGTGGTTTAGAGCAGTTTGGATGATGGGGGGTTATGTGTTCTTTGGGACCTGAGTCCCTAACTGATCCACAGTGATATGAAGTAGGATGTGAGGTTGTAGTTGAGCAGAACAGTATGGGGCCTTCTAGGAACAGAATCCCCCTCCCCCTATGTCCTTTGCCTGCCTCTTGTCTATAGCGAAACTTATGCCTCCCTGGGGTCCATGGGGTCTCAAAGAGTCGAACATGATTGAGCAACTGAACTGAACTGAACTGGGGGTAAGGAGAGGAGAAGGTGGGGGAGAAAAGCAGGCATTTGTACATTGATGCAAAGGCAGAGGAATCTGAAAGGCAAATGGAAATGACTGGGAGGAAAAACCTCAAAGTAGATACCACCAGAATGAGCAGTGTTTAGTTGCTAAGTCGTGTCTGACTCTTGGCGACGCTATGGACTGTAACCTGTCAGGATCCTTTGTCCCTGGGCTTTCCTAGGCAAGAATACTGTAGGAGGTGTCCATTTCCTTCTCTAGGGGATCTTCCCAACCCAGGGATGGAACCCGTGTCTTCTCATTAGCAGGCAGATTCTTTACTATCCGAACTACCAGAGAAGCCCCAGAATGAGCTGATAAACCCAGAAAGGTTCTGGTACAGAGCCTAGCAGGACCAGCATCTCTCCTGGAAGAGACTCCAAGGCTTTGGTGATATTATGAGATGAGCTTCCCTGGTGGCTCAGAGGTTAAAGCGTCTGCCTCCAATGCCAGAAACCTGGGTTCGATCCCTGGGCCAGGAAGATCCCCTGGAGAAGGAAATGGCAACCCACTCCAGTATTCTTGCCTGGACAGAGGAGCTTGGTAGGCTACAGTCCACCGGGTCACAGAGTCGGACACGTCTCACAGAGAGTCGGACACTGTGACTTCACTTCACTTTCAACACTCTGTGTGCTTACTCAGTCGTGTCCTACTCTTTGCGACCCCCACAGACTGTAGCCCGTCAGGCTCCTCTGTCCATGGGGATTCTCCAGGCAAGGATCCTGGACTGGGTCGCCATGTTTTAAAACCTCCGCCATCCTCCTTCTGCTTTGTCTTTCTCCCTCCCCGCCCCGCCGCCCGTCTCTCTTACCACCCATGGGAACTTCCCCCACGCCCCTCGTTTAACATTCCTTTGAGTCTTCCGCGCTTAGCTCATCCAGATTTGTCTGCGAGGTGGCAGTGCCTAACTCAGCCAGCAGATGGCACTGTCGAGTAGGTACGGAATCCGCCCCCACCAATCTCGGGTCAGAAGCTTCAGGTTCCCTTGGATGGATTTCCTCCCTGCTTGGTTGGCTTCTGTGAGGTCTAAAACCTGTGCATCATATTTACTCGAGACAGCGTGTGGCCACCTCTCCACTTCAGATATGACGTTCAAGAAGTGATCTCCCCGGGGTCTGCGATCCCCAGCTTTCACCGGCCCCCAGCGGCGGCACATTGCCTCATGCCCCAAGAAGTCACAGTTGCCCTTCAAGGCTGGTTCAATGGCATTTAATGGTATCTAACCCTGGCCCATTGCCCTCTGGACTTAGATCTTGAAGTTGTGGCCAACATGTTAGCTCCGAAGATGGAGACGGGATCAGGTACCACGAGGTCCCCAGGGCAGGAGCCAGTCTGAGTATGTCCTGTCACTTGATAGCAGACAGGCACTCTTCATCAGCTACTCAGGACTCCAGGCGCCAGGCAGTAAGTTGAGGTCAGGGAGTTTGTTTTATCTACTGATTTGGAAAAATATTTAGCCTCCCTGGAACAGGGATGTGCATTCCGTGTGCCTGAAGCCATGAAATTTGGCAAGTCCCATATCAGATGCCTAAAACTGTTATACAACTCAGTCTAATTTAGAGTGTAAGGCTTCCAGAGGGAACCAAGTCTCTCCCTTGGTCCCAGAGTTCCTGCTGGCAATTCTTCGGGTCCAACACTATGAATCCATAACAGTAAAAATGGTAATGATAATATCCATTGCTCAGATTTGACCTACAGTTCAAGACACACAGCTTTGAGTAATCAGAAGGTTGATTCAGCCCAGAGGGAAATGTGAGTACTTGTGTAATAATTTGGCCATTCTACAAATGAAGACAAAGGTACTGAGAGTGTGAGCTGTAGTGAAAACATCTCCCAAGTGACTATTTCTTCCACAATTGACTCTGCCAACCAGAAAACGAAAACCATCTTTCTTGCCATTTTTCAAAAGAGAGTTCGTTCCGTGTCTCATATAATCTTTATTCAAAATTGTCTTGAAAGGGTTTAATCCTACTTAATTTTGCATGGTATATACAGATCTGCAAGAGCAAGTACTTAAAACTCTGTTCTCCAGGAAAGTAACACTTGAAATGGAAAAGTCAACTTACAACTAGAACGTCTAACATTTAACTTCCACATGATTTAGCGGTACTTGTGTGTGTGTGTGTATGTGCACAGAACTGCAGAAAGAACATACATTTTAGATTTAAGTAGTTTTGTGTTCAACTTGCAACTCAGCAGATTCTTCAGTTTTCTCATCTTTATGTACTGTTCCTTACACAGAAGTGTATTCCACTAATTTTGTAGAATAAGGGGAAAAAGGTCACAGGAGAGAAAAAGGGTACAGAAGTTAAATGAATTTGGGAGGTGTTAGGCTGAAAAAAGTTCAGCTGATTCTTTAATTATAGGGTCACTCAGAGCCTTTATTTATTTTATTTTTTCCACCACTCAGAGACATAGCACTTTATTTGCAGTTATTTTTTTTAGTGTACATTATATTTTTATACAGTTGGAAGTCATATGGTATTTGTACAAACTTTATATCTTTTTAAAATTTTTCTTTTAAAATGGTTGATTTTTAGAGCCTTTAATATATTAAAATAGAATGAGACTATCACAGAGGGAGAGCAATAGACAAAGCACAATGAATATCCTAGGGTTGCCCACATTTGGGGCAACTATGGAAAATTTTTCCTCTAGAGAGTCTCATGGAATTCAGGGAAATAATGGCTACATTCCTCAGTGCTCTTCAGGTTGCAAATGAGAGACCAGACATCAGCTCAGAAACCAAGAGCTCGGGGAACCAAATTGAAGGCAGGGCACAGGTGGAGGTAGGTAGCCTCATGGCTGACTTGAGCAGCTTATAGTAGTATTTATTGTGAAGTGACCATGTGCCAGGCACCATTCAACAGATTCATAATTTGTTCAACCTCACCACAGCCCCATGAGTTAAGGACAAGTATTATCTTCTTTTTACAAAAGTGCAGAATCAGGTTCAGAGAGGTTGCATCCCAGAGGTAACCAGGCAGTCTGACTCCAAGCCCACACTTGGAACCACTGTTCCTTGTGTGTCTCCAAGGACTTAAATGCTGTTAAAGTTTATTCTCTCTGTGACTCTTGTATCCTTGAGTCTCTTTCATTCTCTTCGGCTCTCCCCATGAGATTAGAGACCTGGCTCCCACCTCTGAAACTGTCCTCTCACCTCCTTCCTACAAAAGGCTCCTCCCCCTTAATGTTCTATTAAAAAACCTTCTGCAGAAGAATTCTGACTAGTCCCTGACTTGAGGTCATGTGGCAGATGTGGGGACAGGAGTGTGGGGTGTTCTAATGAGCTCAGCTCACATGCCAGTACTGTGGCCAGGAGAGTGGAGAACTACAATTAGCCACACCTGCTATGTCAACAGGGTCCTAATGGGTGATGGGAACAGTTCTCTAAAAGAAGGTGTGCTTTCCAGAAGAGGCCTGAGGCACTGACATTCTGAGCTCTGACACACCCCACGGTCTCTTAAGATCACAGGGGCGATGTATGAATAGTGGCCCACATATTTCCAGACACTGGCGTAGGTTGTTAGCTCATTGCAGCTACTCTTCGGGTTTCAGAAGAGAAACATCCTCCTTTGATCAGGGCTGCTAAACTAAGCAGGTGGAAGAAATTAGCTGGGAAGAGTGCTTTGTATGAAAGCCATGGAGTTAGAATAAGGTGTGACTTTCAGGTCAAGGTCCAGGTCTCAGGGGACAGGCCAAGCTGGAGGACAGACAAAACCAGGTCAGAAGCCCAGGGAATGGGGCAGCAAGAGCCAGCTTTGTCATGAAACACAGACATGGTCGGAGGAAGCAGGCCAGGAGTGAGCATGCAGAGGTCTAATCTTGGTGAGCAGGTACAGGCTGCCCAAAGCTGGGTTTGGACATGTCCACTTGGGCTGGACCCCAGGCGGCTGAGGTCAGTCCTCAAATGTAGAAAGGAGGCAGAGAACAATGCCTCAGATTTCAAAATCTGGGCCTGACTAGGGAGCCAACTGATACCAAAGAGGCTTTCCTCCAGTTCCTAGAAGGGAAAGTCAGTGCAAACCGCACTCTGATTTGCTTCGACCATCTAGACCCACTCATCTAAAGGCCACCATGGACGCCTTGCAGGAATGGGCTGTCAGATACCAGAGAGTGATACACACGGGGCCCTTGGTGCCGGTGGCTTCAGTTCTGACTGGCAGTCTTCAGGGCAGTCTTCGTGTCAGCCACTTTGTCATCAGGATTGGTAGGGAGTGGGGTCCTCTTGTTCTTGAGATTTGTTTCACATTTGTCAATTGATCGTTTCATACTGCTGCTATGATCAGTTACCACAAACTCAGAAGACCTGGGGAAAAAAACAAACAAACATGAATTTATTATCTCATGGTTCTGGAGGTCAGAGGTGAGAACAGGTTAAAGTCATCGGACTGAAATCAAGGTATGGGCAGGGCTGTGTTGCCATGAAATTAAAAGACGCTTACTCCTTGGAAGGAAAGTTATGACCAACCTAGACAGCATATTCAAAAGCAGAGATATTACTTTGCCAACAAAGGTCCATCTAGTCAAGGCTATGGTTTTTCCAGTGGTCATGTATGGATGTGAGAGTTGGACTGTGAAGAAAGCTGAGCGCCAAAGAATTGATGCTTTTAAACTGTGGTGTTGGAGAAGACTCCTGTGAGTCCCTTGGACTGCAAGGAGATCCAACTAGTCCATCCTAAAGGAGATCAGTCCTGGGGGTTCATTGGAAGGAATGATGCTAAAGCTGAAACTCCAATACTTTGGCCAACTCATGCGAAGAGTTGACTCATTGGAAAAGACTCTGATGCTGGGAGGGATTGGGGGCAGGAGGAGAAGGGGACAAGAGAGGATGAGATGGCTGGATAGTATCACCGACTCGATGGACATGAGTTTGGGTGAACTCCGGGAGTTGGTGATAGACAGGGAGGCCTGGTGTGCTGCAATTCATGGGGTCGCAAAGAGTCGGACACGACTGAGCAATTGAACTGAACTGAACTGTGTTCCTTCTGTGGGTTCTCAGGGAGGCTCCCTTTCTTTGTCCTTTTCAGCATCCAGAGGCAGCCTGCATTCTTTGATTCGTGACCCCTTCTCCATCTTCAAAGCCAGCAGCCCAGTGTCTTCCAGTGTCTCTAACTCTGAACCTCCTGCCTCCATCTTATAAAGACCTTTGTGATTAGCTTGGACCCCAGCCCTTTATAATCCATGATAATCACCTCTTCTCAACGTTTCTCGCTTAATCATACCTGCAAGATCCATTCTGCTGTGTGAGAAAACACATCGACAATGTTTGAGGATTAGAAATGGACCTCTTTGGGGAGGAGCATTCGTGAGAGTACCACAGCTGTCATAGTCACCTGTAAATATTCACCTCCAGACAGCGTTGGCTGTTTGTCATGTACACCTGTCATTGTCATGGTGCTTCCATTGGTCCAATCCAGATTTTAGAAGCACCTTCACCTTTCTGGGTGCTTGCAGGATGAAAGCTGCACACCTTGGACATATGAGGTCTCCTTGTTCGGGAGGATGGGGCTAGAAGGGCCATGCTATTTCCTGAGTGAGGGGGCTTCTGTAAGAGCTGTTGCATGTGGGAGAGGCCCTAAGCACCCCAACCTTCCCTGACCATTGTGTTTTCCTCCATGAAGGGGAGAATTTCTCAGCAACCTCTGGTCTCTAGTTACAGCCATATAAATTGCTATACTTAAGCAATCTTTATGGAAAAGCAACTGGGATGGATAAATCTCTCTGGAAAAACTCTCATGGCTGTGCTCCAGGAAAAATGCATGAGAATATTTACCAAAGTCTTGTTGTAACAGTGAAAAACTGAAAGTAACTAAAATTTCCTTCAATAGCAGAATGGACACATAAATTATTGCTGTACCCTACAGTGATCAGCATGAATGGGTTAGAAGTATGCACACTGATATGGGAAAATATTTAAAATATGATATAAAGTGAAAAAAACCCAAGTTATAGAATTATATTGTTTACAGTCATAGGAGGTACAAGTATAAAATTATATTTGGTATGGAAGCACCCCAGCTTCTAAATGGAACTGGGTTCCAAGTGAAAACAGCAAAATGGAAATATTTGTTATAGCTAAGTGGTTGGGACTGTGGGTTTAGTATTCTTTATACTCCTCTGTATATTTTTAAATATTTAATAATAGAGCAACAATTAAAAATTTAAGCATAAGACATAGTTATTTGGGTTATTTTTGAAAGCAACTTTTTTTTTCTATCAGCTCATTTCAGTTGCTCACTTGTATCTGACTCTTTGCGACCCCATGGCCTGCAGCACGCCAGGCTTCCCTGTCCATCACCAGTTCCGGGAACTTGCTCAAATTCATGTCCATCGAGTTGGTGATGCCATCCAAACATCACATCCTCTGTCATCCCCTTCTCCTCTTGCCTTCAATCTTTCCCAGCATCAGGGTCTTTTCTGAGGAATCAGTTTTTTTCTATAATAAAATGTTAAAAAGAAATTTGAACTAGTTTCATCACGGAGTCAGACTACATACTGAGCCAATGAATGATTCAGTTTTTCAACAGTTTTACCCTGTTTAAACATTGATCCGAGTAATCAAATGTCAACTCTTCAATTGTTATATAATTAGTAATTTGCCTATTTGTCTTTCTAAACAGCATGGTTAGTGAGAATGTATTCTCTTGTTTTCCTTTTGTACAAAATTCTACGTGGAAAGGCGGGTAAAGGGAGTTTCTCTATCTAGAGTATTTCTTACTGAAGCCCTTACTGCAAGGACTTGCTTTAGTGGGATCAGTGTTCCAGAATGTTTCCTCCAGGGACTTATGTAACAGATATTAATTTTCTCCATGGAATTGGATGTAGACATATGCTAGATAAAACTTTTATATTGAATTCAGAATTTCTTCACCCTGATGCTATTCAATTTTGAGTATGACTTTATCCAGATACTAAGATGGGAATCCAACCTTACCAGTTCTACTATTCTGTCTTATACAAAATGCTACCAGCAAGTATAACAGCAACTGTCATTTAGAAATTTAATCCATTCTTCCTGCCTATTCTCTAGTCACGTGGTACTATGTATAGTCTTTACTCTGCAAGTATCATGTTGTACTATTTGTCCAATTCTCCCACATTACGAGGGTGAGATTCTTGACACTTTGTAGGGAAGGAGAATTTAGAGTTGAAAAACAAGATTTTGAGAGTTGTGAGAGTGCAGTCAGAAGTGAACATACAACCGTTCTTATACATTTTGTTGTTGCTCTCTAGAGCAGTAAAGATAATGTTCCTCTCTGCAAAATTTGAAATGAATCTTTTTTTTCTCTGGGTGGACACAACTGCAGTTGGCCACATGCCTTTGTGCAGTATGCAACCTGCCCAACCATACATGGCAGCTCTAAGAGGGATTATCTATAGTGTTTTGCATACATCTTAAAATAGTAAATATGCTATAAACAATTTAAACGTGCAACTCCTTGCTTGATAGAATTTTGTAAGTGCCTCTTTCCTCTGCACTTGCAACAGTAAGTATGCAAATGTCCTTGGGTTTGCTGAGATAGCATGTACAATAAGAGGCATTTTTTTGGCATCTGTTTCTGCATGTCCACTCAAACAATTTGAGAGTCAGGACTGTTGAGTCATGTCTCCCACTCACCCAGAGGAGTTCCAACCATGAGGTCCCCAGCAGAGACTGGGGAGGGGTGGTGGGGCAGGCATGTACTTGGGCCAGTGATCCATACAGGGTTCAAGCAGCATGACAACACAGTGATGCAATGGTAAATTGGTTCTGCACACAGACGGCACCCTTGAGTACAAGTAAAGTAGCGGCAAGCTATGTCTCCTAAATAATTTTGCAATGCTCCCATGCAAGCTCATCGAGTCAGTGGAACATCAGCAGTCCCAGGCAGCAGGAATTCTGAAACTTGGTAAAGCATGGCACCCAGAACTTCCTGTGTATGGAATGCATGATGAATTTCTTTTATTATTTAATAAGCCTCCCAATAATCAGCTAGGATTAGAAAATCCCAAAAGGAAATAAAAGCTGGACAAGTCTTTGTTGAATTTGTTCGGACCATTGTCTCTGTTAGTGTTTCTACATGTACTTTAGAAATATAATACACACGTACATAATGCATAAATATAACACACACACACATATATATGTATGCATGCTAAGTCACTTCAGTTGTGTCCAACTTTGCGTGAAAAACCTATGGACAGTAGCTCACCAGGCCCCTCTGTCCATGGGGATCTCCAGGCAAGAATGCTGGAGTGGGTTACCATCCCCTCCTCCAGGGAATCTTCTTGACCCAGGGGTCGAAACAGCATCTCTTATGTCTACTGCATTGGCAAGCTGGTTCTTTACTACTAGCGCCACCTGGGAAGCCTACACACACACACACACACATATACACACACGTACACATATACATACACACGCACACATATACACACATACACATAATTTTGGACAATCACTCAGAAAAGTTGCAAGTGCAGCACAGAGATAATCTTTACGACTGAGACTTCTCTTTTCCCCTTTGTAATTAATAAGTATTTTGTGGGGAGAGAGTCTGACACTATGTAAATACCTGTACCTGTTAATTTATAATTCAGTGATTGTTTTATCAGTATGAACATGGGCATATATGTTTGGGTAATAAACTGTAACTACCATAATTTATCTTGATACATTGTCCTTGTTTTGCCCCCATTCAAGCTGGATTTTGTGTCCTTTGGGCATCCCCTCATTCTTTGAACACTTCTTGCTTTTTCTAGCATAAGATGATCCAGGCTTATCATCCACTTTCCCTGTTCCAGCTTGGAGCTGCTGTTTCCTCAAAGAGCCTTGGTTTCTTTTAGTGGCGGCTGGTGTTTAGAATCCAAGAATCCTAGGTGTGCTCATTTCTATTGGGGTGTTTTTGCTCCAGGCCCTTTTAATGGATAGGTTTTCTGTCTGTCTCTTTCTCTCTACACACACACACTTCTTATATACTATTCGTATATATATATATATACATATATATATATACCTCTATCTGTATTTATTGCTATGCAGTGCTGTGCTTAGTCACTCAGTCATGTCCTACTCTTTGGGACCTAATGGATTGTAGCCCACCAGGCTTCTCTGTCCATGGAGATTCTCCCAGCAAGAATACAGGAGTGGGTTGCCATGCCCTCCTCCAGGGGATCTTCCCAACCCAGGGATCGAACTCAGGTCTCCCACAATACAGGCAGATTCTTAACCATCTGAGCTGCTAGGGAAACCCAAGAATACTGGAGTGGGTAGCCTATCTCCTGTCCAGGGGATATTTCTGGCCCAGGAATCAAACCGGGGTCTCCCGCATTGCAGGTGGATTCTTTACCAGCTGAACTACCATGGAAGCCCTATCTATTGATATATCTACCTATTTATTGAAAACTGTGACTTCACATCCATATCACCAATTCCAATCCATCCACTGAGTTCATTTATTCCTTTCCATATTTGCATCTCTCTTCTGCACAAACAACCAGGCTCCATTATCTTCACTTTATTTGCTCCTTTGATCAACCTTACTGTATTCATACAAGCTACCATCCCTTCTCTGCCAGAGGCTCTCCTTAATGCATGTGGACATCCTTTGCTGGGCTGCCTTTCCACACAGACATCCTTCTCAGCCTTGCCTCAGTGCCCCACCTGGCACCTCCTCCCTCTGCTCCCTGTGCAAGAGCTCTGTATCCTCCCGGACTGTGTGTGTGCTGCGTTCTCCTTGCTGAACTCTGACACCTGCTCCGGGCCACTGAGGCTCTTTTCTCTTCTGGTGCACGAGCCACCTTGTTCTGCCTCACCTGAAAGTCTTGGGAGGAAAGAGAAGGGAAGCAGAGGAGGAGGGAGAGGAGGAGGGAGAGGAGGAGGAGGAGTTATATGTACTTTTGAATAATGAAAATCCCCTAACCCTAACCTCACTCAGTAATCATTGAGCCATTTTAAAAAGTAGCATTGATTTGAAGACGTGCTACGTTGTTGGCTGTCCTGGGCACCTCCTGCCTCTGCTCAGCCCTGGCTGTCTTATGTATGTCTAAGCCCCTCTTATGTATGTCTTAGTTCCTTCTGTGTGATGCCAGAGCACAATCCCAGGGAAGTAGGCTTCCCTCGGCTTCCTGTATCTTCCTGCAGTCCTCCCTGCAGAAACGCCCTGTGATTCACCTTTGTTTATTATTCTCAACAATCCCACTTCCACCCCTGCTCTTCCTTATCTAAATGTGCCCGTCAGGAATGGCTTGGCTTTACTGGAATCAAAATTCTCAGGCTCGCCAAAGAGATGGATAGCAATCAAGATTTATTGCCAGAATTTGTGTATCAGGAACTCCTGACTGAATTTCCACACGTGTTTATTCCTGAGTCTGGAGCTTTCCTTAAGTAACTATTTCTGTCTTTTAAGCCTTGGCATTGTACCTGGTACATGATGGGCAGTCAGCGTGCATTTGTTGGATTAGAACAAGTGGTCCTGCTTGATATCCTAGCATACAATGTTCCAACACTTGAGCTGAAGCTAGGAAAGACTGTCATGTTCAGTCTTCTGATAATGTATTAAGTTGTTCCGGGGGGAACCGGTCAGAATAGCTGTTAGTGATGAAAAGTGGAGCAATGACCCTCCTCTGGGATGGAGGGCTGTGAGGTAAGTCATCTTGGAATCACACACACAAGGGATGTTACTGGACCAGGCTGCCTCTCTACTTTCTTCCCTCCAGGGAGGGGAGGGCTTTCTAGGTCTGGACCCAGGACATGATATTCCAGATATTGGAGCGACGTGTGTTCTTGCTACCATATCTGAGTGGAGACCCTAAAGAGCCTGGGCGCACACACAGGCCACACCTTCCCTTCCCTTGTGTGGCAAGAGACGCGAGAGACTGTCAGGGTCAAGGAACTTTGCTGGGAGCAAAGGGACCCCACGTGGTGTTGTGAAGAGAGAATAACCCACTTGGCGAAGGTACTGATCTAGAATGTGCTCTGATGTCTTTGGGGGCTAAGGAGCAACATCCAGTCCCAGGGGTAGAGGATGGAGTCTCCCCTGAAAGGAAGGCGCAGTCTGACCACAGTTGTCACGAGTAGAGGTTAGTCCTGGGGAAGGAGGTGGGAGCCTTAAGAGGAGGGGGAAGGACGTCCTTCTTTCTCCGGGCTTTGGGTAAGTCTGGCCTGGATGCCGACAAGCGGAAGCTTCAGAAACCTGGTGTGGTGGTGGGATGTGCGGGTCTCTGTGCCCTGAAGGCAGATGGGGAGGGACTCAGAACAGGTGGTGTCTGGTTCTCATCTTTATGTTGTACTCCTTTTCTGTGATTTTGGAAATACACCACCAAACAAGCAGACAGACACATACATAATTCACGTCACCTAGACTGGAAGAAAAATATCCCTGGAGCTATGGGTAGATTTCATCATCTATATATTAAGAAAAATAGGATATGTCACATAGGTTTGGCACGTCCCAGTTAGTGCTAGAGGTAAAGAACCTGACTGCCAATGCAGGAGACTTACATAAGAGACCCAGTTTCGATCCCTGGGTTGGGAAGATCCTCTGGAGGAGGGCATGGCAATCCACTTCAGTAATGTTGCCTTGGCAGGCTACGGTCCATGAGGTCACAAAAGAGTCAGACATGACTGAGTGATTAAACAACAAAAAATCACCCCATACTTTTCTAGATGACCCCAGGATGGAAAGAAATAATGTTCTGTTGAGAACCACTAAAACCTTCATTTTCACTTGAAGATAAGTAGGGTTGATGAGTTCACATAATGTGTCGGCTTGCAGACCACTAAGAGAGCCAGAAAGGAAACCAAGTCATCTAACCTGGATAAAGAAACAAGTTGAGCGGTTAAGAACATGCCTTACAACACACAGTTCATAAACGTCAATGCCTGTGTTCAGTCCCAGACCTAGCTGGTTTCAAAGCCCACCCACTGTACTTCATCACATGATGCTTATAAGCAGATTCGTATCCAGATAGGAAATGAAGACATTGTATCCAGATATGAAATGCTTGACATTTTCAGCAGGATGTTTCCTCCACTTGTAGCTCACAACTAATCCGGGGATCACCCAGAGATTTTCTGATATTTCAAAAATTATCTAATTTTCTCTTATAAGTTACAATAATTTTTACTCATAAGCTACTGTAAAAGTGAATGATAATATATAAACCTCTAGAAATTTTTTTTTTGTTATTACCTACTTCTTAAGTCATTTTGAATGGTGCAAATAAACTTGCCCAATCCTCCATTCTTTCATTATGACCAACTTCATCAAGGGAGTTTTCATACAGAGATATAAAATGTCAGTGGAACATTTTACCCTGAATGTATTCCTATTAAAGGTAAATCCTTTAAATACCTGATTGTGGAAGTTAATGATAACTGTATTTTGTAAAATGAAACTAAATATTAAGAGGAGGTTTCTGTGTAGACTTTTTTCACAAACCTAGCATTTTGACACTGATAATTCTGTTAATCTGTCATTAGAATCATGCTGTCCTTTAGAACCAGTGCCCACAAGATTGCCTTTTCCTATATGGATGATCTGAGAGTTACTCTTCACTGAAAGATTATCAGTAGTATCTGTTTATGTTTCCAATCCACTTGTAAATAAGGCATAATCATAAATTAAAGAGTCTGATTTTACTAGTGAAAATCAAAAGCTTTCTCATTGTTATAACACAGCTGGTCAACCAAATAATCTACAACATGCTAATATAGTTTTTTGGGGATTATTTTAGAAATATAATGCAAAATGTCAATATTCTTGGGGCACTCTTATCTCACATATAAAAGCATTTCTTCATAACTATCTGTGCTCTGTCCTTTTTGAAAAGATGCTGTAGTTCTTAGCGTAATTCAGCCATATAATTTGAAGTAACTTTTAGAATGTCAGTGCATGTAAAATTTGGTTATGGTGAGTTGATCTTTTAAAATAGAATAGAATGTCATCTCATTGGATGAGAAATATTTCAACATTAAACACTGTGTTTCACAGTCACTAGACAGTAAAATTTCTCACATGTGTATTTACTCAGGAGAATAGCTAATTATTAGCAATTAACTAGAAGGGTGATCTGAATACTAACCTCTGCTTATGAACTCAATTTGCATGCTTTTTCATACAATTTGACAAATATATATGAATATATTTATGTACATAAAAGCTTGGAAATTAGAGCTTTCCCCTACTTAATAGAGGTTATCAGAAGGCTATAAGGTATTTTTCTTTTTAAAATACATTTGCAGGATATCAAGGGTCTAAAAACTATCAGAATGCATGTGGAAATTTTACACCAAACACATATCTAGCAATTTATAGCAGTAAATCATTGTTATACCCTTCAAAGGGTTTATCTTAGGAGGATACACATTTATACCAAGGATAATACCATTGACCTAAACCACTGTTTCTCAGACTTGGGGGAGGGTCATGATTCCTGGGGTTCCAAGGACATAGTCTCGGACTCTCCATTAGTTAGTTTTAAAAAAAATTTGTATTTATTTATTTAATTTTTTTGGCTATGCTGGGTCTTAGTTGTGGGACTTTGGATCTAAAATCTTCATTATGGCATGCAGGATCTTAGCTGAGCATGCAAATGCTTATTGCAGTTTGTGGGATCTAGCTCCCTGAGCTGGGATCAAACCCTGGTACCCGGCATCAGGAGCATCAAGTCCTAGCCCCTGGACTGCCAGGAAGTCCCTCCACTAGACAGTTTAAAAGTTGCATTTATATTTCTAAGGTATCTCAAAAATTTAATATCAGCATATTATGGATCATCTGAGTGACCAGATCATAACTGAGTACTGCCAAGAATTTCTATGCTTCTGTTTACATTTGTGTTTTTTATTCATTAACATCCAGCAACACCACTGTAATTATCATGGGCTAATAAGAAAAGAGCACAGATATTTTCACACCAAACGAAGGGCAAGCAATGACCTGGTCCTGCTATCCCAAGCTTTCCCAGGAGATTGAAGGGATAAATAAGAGGGAATTGTGTCATCACAAGGCAGGCCGTGGCACAGCCGGGCTGAACTCCAGAATACCCGCAATATAGCCATCAGTGCTACGTTCGCATTACAAGTCACAGCTTAGCTTCAGAAAAACATCACCTGTCAAATCTTATGTGAGTAATTTGAATTTTATTGGCTTGTCATTTTCCTTGAATTGAATGTTAAACTTTGATGTGGCTTTATAATTTTATAAGTGCTATAAATCCAAGGATTTTTAACTCTTAGTTTTATGTTTGCACTCATCAAAGTAACATTGCAGTAATTTAAGACAACACTAGATGATCCATGAGAGTATCTCGTTTATAATCTTTCATTTATTTAGTTTATTAAAAGTGGTCCTTTGAAGAAGCAGTGCTCTAAATGCTTTGGACCCTTTCTTTAGGAATTGCCTCTATTGTGCAATTCTTTGAATATTTTCAAGTGTATACATCGTTCTGTTTGATCATAGACGTGTTAAAGTCATCGCAGCAGATACTTTGCATTTGCCAGACTAGCACCTGAGAAGCCTTTTTCGGTTACTCTCCCTCTGTTTTCCTTTCTGGAGTGCAGTCTCGGTGGAGCTGCCAATCATGATGCCCCATCCTTCTTCCACCCCCCCACCCCCTGGCCTGGGGCTGGTTAGGGGATCCAAATGATGTCATTCAGACTCTCCCTGGAATCTGAGGCTTGAAGCAGAGTGACACAAGGACTGAAAATAGTTGAAACTGATTCATCCCAACAATGGAAGTCTTAAGAGGCCGTCTGTTATTTCCTGCTCCTTTATTCCCTGGTTTTGCCTGGATTCTGATCCTTTCCAAGATTTGCTGGTCAGCTGCCACTTAAATTCTGTGGACTAACCTAACCTTTCAACAAATCCCTTTATCTTTTATAAACTTAGCCAGAGTTGGTGTCTGTTAACAAGTAACCATTGATGGAGATGTAAGAGTGAAGTCTGATATAAAGGGTTAGTGACAATGCCAGGAAATTTTGTTTGGGGTCAATAAAATCATGTGGAAACACTATGGGTAGCATTTATTGGGGCTCCTTATCTGGCTGGTGGTGGTTTAGTCTCTGAATTGTGTCTGATACTTATTCAGATATTTATTTCTCTGGTTCTCTCCCTTCAAGGTCACCTTGGGCTAGCTGTGTCTCTCAACTACAGGTGGTCTCTTCAGGGGATCTCTACCCAGTTCTTTTTGATTTCCAGTGGTCCCTCCCTTACATGTCCCTTTTGAGCCTAACGTATTAACTATCCCTGTGGTTTTCCTATTGTTGTTTAGTTGCTGAGTCTTGTCCGGCTGTTTGTGGCCTCATGGACTGTAGCACGCCAGGCTCCTCTGCCTTCCACTATCTCCTGAAGTTTGCTCAAATGCATCTCCATTGAGTTGGTGATGCTATCTGACCATCTCATCCTCTGCTGCCCCTTTCTCCTTTTGCTTCAATCTTTCCCAGCATCAGGGTCTTTTCCGATGAGTCGACTCTTCCCATCAGGTGGCCAAAGTACTGGAGCTTCAGCTTCAGCAACAGTCCTTCCAATGAATATTCAAGACTGATCTCCTTTAGGATTGACTGGTTGGATCTCCTTGCAGTCCAGGGGACCCTCAGGAGTCTTCTCCAGCACCACAGTTTGAAGACGTCAATTCTTCAGTGCACAGTCTTCCTTACGATCCAGCTCTCACATCTCGCATCTCTCACACTGCTGGAAGAACCATGCTTGGTTGCTGGTCTAGTTGCCAAGTTGTGCATGACTTGTGACCCCTTGAACTGTAGCGGTCAGGCTTCTCTGTCCATGGGATTTCCCAAGCAAGATTACTGGAGTGGGTTGCCGTTTCCTTTGCCAGGGGATCTTCCTGACCCAGGAATTGAACCTGCATCTCCTGAGTCTCTTGCTTTGCAGGCAGATTCTTTTTTTTTTTTTAATTTTTTTGCAGGCAGATTCTTTACCACTGAGCCACCTGGGAAGCCCCTCATCTGGCTACTCATTCTATAAATACTATTGAAAGAAGCTGTGAAGCCTCATGGCTTTAGGATCAAATAGAGCTGGTTTTTTCATTTCCCACCTGTGTGACCTTAGATGTGTTACTTAAACTCTCTAAGCCTCAGTTTCCTTGTACATAAATGGGGCTTAATAACAGTATATGGACTTCCTTGATAGCTCAGTTGGTAAAGAATCTGCCTGTAATGCAGGAGACCTGCCTGTAATGCAGTTTGTGGTATTGTGAAGATTAAATGATACAAGGTATATAAACCATATAGTAAACATTCAGTGTCTAAAGATTATGATAAATTTGGAGGGGAATTTTATTATTTATCTGTTTTGGCTGTGCTGTGCAGCATGTGCGATCTCAGTTCCCTGACCAGGAATTGAACCTACGCCCTCTGCAGTAGAAGTTCAGAGTCTTAACTGCTAGACAGCAGGGAATTCCCATGATTATGATAATTTTAATATGTTTTATGAGGTCATCATTGAGCTACACGCTGGGGCTGCTAAAATAACCAAATAAATTAAATCCACTCATATTCTTCTTGGAAAAAGCACTGACTTTGTTTGAAGCAGCACCCTGATATTCAATTTAGGGAGAAAGCAAGAAATTAAGTACCCTCAAGGAAATGCTTAAGTGATAGCCAAGTGAGGATGGAGAGAGGAGCTATTAGCCAAGGAATGACAGATTAGGCATTTCGGACTGAAAAGTGATGTAATATGATCTGGTCTCTCTAAAATGAGTGGCCTCTTGCCATCTGTATTTTATTTCGGTGTTCTGTGTTCTGCCTGGTGTTCTGTGTGGGATTTTTGAACTAAGAGACAACACCTGGTGATAATTCATAGTTGCTTACTTTATACATAGAAAACAGATCCTTGAAACAGATTTTGGGACTGGGTTGTGTATGTGTTCAAGAAGCACAGAGACTGCTTCCTTAACAAGGCAAGGGGATATGGGCTGTGGGTAGCTCATAGCCTGTAGTGGATCATGACCACTCAAATCATCACGGAGTGGTATCCACAAGTAAAGTGCAGGTGGAGGAGAGAAGGCATGGGGAGATCAAGTGGCCATGGGACTTAGTTGTTATGGCGACAGTAATGTTTGTAAAGACTGTGGAGTCACCCGGCTTTTTCTGACAACCCAGATGATACGAGAGAAATGGAAACCTCTCAACACAGATTTAAGAATACTCACAGGGTTTACCCGTCAATCCCAATCTCTGGATTCCTCCTCCACCCTTTCCCCCCTTGGTATCCATATATTTGATCTCCATGTTTATGTCTTGATACTATGTATAAAATAGATAACTAATAGAGAACATACTGTATAGCAGCAGTCTCCAGCCTTTTTGGCACTAGGGATCAGTTTCATGGAAGACAATTTTTCCACAGACAGGGGCAGGAAGGGGTGGTTTCAGGATGACTGAATTGCATTACATTTATTATGCACTTTGTTTCTATTGTTATTACACTGGCTCCAACTCAGAGCATTAGGCATTAGATCCCGGAGGTTGGGGACCCCTGCTTAATGCACTGTGGTGTCCTGAATGAGAAGGAAGCCCAAAAGGGAGGGGATAATTGTGTATGTATGGCTGATTCATTTTGCTGCACAGTAGAAGCTAACACAACATTGTAAAGCAACTATATTCCAAAGAAAATTAATTTAAAAAGAAAGGGAACTCATCGGGAACCAGATGGCAATGTAACCTCAGTGTTGGTCCAGCTGCGGGGTAAAGGATGAAGTGCTAAAGAGTCAGTGGAGTACTTACACTTGCTGGGCTTCCCCCTTCCCCAGAGGACCACGAGGGTGTGATCACTCACCTAGAACCAGACCTCCTGGAATGTGAAGCCAAGTGGGCCTTAAGAAGCATCACTATGGACAAAGCTAGTAGAGCTGATGGAATTCCAGCTGAGGTATTTCAAATCCTAAAAGATGATGCTGTTAAAGTGCTGCACTCAATATGCCAGCAAGTTTGGAAAACTTAGCAGTGGCCACAGGACTGGAAAAAGTCAGTTTTCATTCCAATCCCAAAGTATGCTCTAACTACCGCACAATTGTACTCATCTCACATGCTAGCAAAGTAATGCTCAAAATTCTCCAAGCCAGGTTTCAACAGCACATGAACCATGAACTTCCAAATGTTCAAGCTGCATTTAGGAAAGCCAGAGGAACCAGAGATCAAATTGCCAACGTCCGTTGGATCATCAAAAAAGCAAGAGGCTCCGGAAAAACATCTACTTTTGCTTTATTGACTATACCAAAGCTTTTGACGGTGTGGATCACTACAAAACTGTGGAAAATTCTTCAAGAGATAGGAATGCCAGACCAGCTGAACTGCTTCCTGAGAAATCTGTATGCAGGTCAAGAAGCAACAGTTAGAACTGGATATGGAACAAAAGATTGGTTCCAAATAGGGAAAGGAGTACATTAAGGCTGTATATTGTCACCCTGTTTATTTAACTTATATGCAGAGTCAGTTCAGTTCAGTTCAGTTCAGTTGCTCAGTCGTGTCTGACTCCTTGCCACCCCATGAATTGCAGCACGTCAGGCCTCCCTGTTCATCACCAACTCCCAGAGATCACTCAGACTCGCGTCCATTGAGTCAGTGATATACATCATGAGAAATGCTGGGCTGGATGAAGCACAAGCTGGAATCAAGATTGCTGGGAGAAATATCAATAACCTCAGATATGCCGATGACACCACACTTATGGCAGAAAGAGAAGAACTAAAGAGCCTCTTGATGAAAGTGAAAGAGGAGAGTTAAAAAGTTGGCTTAAAACCCAACATTCAGAAAACTAAGATCATGGCATCTGGTCCCATCACTTCATGGGAAATAGATGGGGAAACAGTGGAAACAGTGTCAGACTTTATTTTTTTGGGCTCCAAAATCACTGCAGATGGTGACTGCAGCTGTGAAATTAAAAAGACACTTGTTCCTTGGAAGAAAAGTTATGACCATCTTAGATAGCATATTAAAAGCCAGAAACAAGACATTGCCAACAAAGGTCCATCTAGTTAAAGCTATGGTTTTTTCAGTAGTCATGTATGGATGTGAGAGTTGGACTATAAAGAAAGCTGAGCACCAAAGAATTGATGCTTTTGAAATGCGGTGTTGAAGAAGACTCTTGAGAGTTCCTTGGACTGCAAGGAGATCCATCCAATTCATCCTAAAGGAAATCAGACCTGAATATTCATTGGAAAGACTGATGCTAAAGCTGAAACTCCAATACTTTGGCCACCTGATACGAAGAACTGACTCATTTGAAAAGACCCTGATGCCAGGAAAGATTGAAGGCAGGAGGAGAAGGGGATGACAGAGGATGAGATGGTTGGGTGACATCACCTACTCAATGGACATGAGTTTGAGTAAGCCCTGGGAGTTGGAGATGGACAGGAAAGCCTGGCGTGCTGCAGTCCATGGGGTTGCAAAGAGTCAGACACGACTGAGCAACTGAACTGAAAGGCATTGGTGGGACTGGAGTGAGACAGGAGCCGTGGCTCGAAGACATTAGGACCCTACAGTGATCAGCATGGCTGAAGACTTTAAACCTATAAATTCCCCTGACTCCCTTTCTGGCAGAGGAAACCCTACCACTCTCCCCTAAGGGAACAAACCTTCTGCTGCTAAAAGCCTTTGATATTGAAACGCCTGGTACTTGTCTCCCAAACAAGATCACCACTCATTGCCTCCAGACCTGTAACAAGAGCTAAAATCTAAGAGTTCTGATGGAGAGGCATGAAGGCCAGTCTTTGAAGAGAGAGTTTATACACAGTTATAAGATGTCACTGATTGGACTTGGCAAGAGTCTGGGGAGCTGCCCAAGAGCCTGGTGAATTCTGAAGGTGTTACACCAAATAGGACAACAATTAAATCTCTTTTGGCCTGAATTTATTAACACTGGAGCATATGCTGATGACACCACCCTTATGGCAGAAAGCGAAGAAGGACTAAAGAGCCTCTTGATGAAAGTGAAAGAGGAGAGTGGAAAAGCTGGCTTAAAACTCAACATTCAAAAAAACAAACAGCATGGCATCCGGTCCCATTACTTCATGGCAAATAGATGGGGAGACTATGGAGACAGTGACAGACTTTACTGGGCTCCAAAATCACTGCAGGTGGTGACTACAGCCATGAAATTAAAAAAACACCTGCTCTTTGGAAAAAAAGCTATGACAAACCTAGATAGCATATTCAAAAGCAGAGACATTATTTTACCAACAAAGGTCCATCTAGTCAAAGCTACGGTTTTTCCAGTAGTCATGTATGGATGTGAAAGTTGGACTATAAAGCAAGCTGAGCACTGAAGAATTGATGCTTTTGAACTGTGGTGTTGGAGAAGACTCTTGAGAGTCCCTTGGACTGCAAGGAGTTCAAACTAGTCCATCC
>SJYX01010264.1:786921-804615 GCA_006410675.1 Oreotragus oreotragus
ATCCCTGGGTCAGGAAGATCCCCTGGAGAAGGAAATGGCAACGCTTTTCGGTATTCTTGCCTGGAGAATCCCATGGACAGAGGAGCCTGGTGGGCTGCAGTCCACGGGGTCGCAAAGAGTCAGACACGACTGAGCGACTTCACTTTATGTAGAGACAGAAAACTGAGACTTATTGGATATTGTTCAGAGAAGTTATGGCTGGAATTAGGGTTTGGGTTGATCATACACCCTAACCACAAGGCTGTCGTTTTAAGAATATATTCTTCAGTGAGCACTTGTTTTCAGCCACTTAGCATCCATTTCACCCTAGGTAAGAACACTAAGATTTTACGCAGGGCAATCAATTATTTAATTCTCACATGTGATTCTTTTGGCCAGAGTGTTTGGACGGCTTGAGGTAGATGACTTAATTCAGACAATTAAAGGTCAGGTCTAGGACTTTTGGTCAAACTCTCTTTTCAGCTAGAAGACAAACTATGAAGTTATGAAGGATCTGAGGATATTGCGGCCCTCCACTTCGGAAATTAAAGCATACCAAACAGCCACTGGAAGCGTACTAAATTTTCACTGCAAAGAAGTTCCTGAAGGAAGCCTTCATGTAGAGCTAGCTGGTGGGAGTGTAAATCGATGCTGCCCTTCTGCTGTAATAGGCCATAATAACCAAAGTAAAAACACAACTACCTTTGATGAAACAGCATATACTCCAGGGAAACGCTCATCTAAGTCCATAAGGGAATACAGATAAAGATTTTTAAAGAGCAGTTTCTTATGGTAGAGAACTAACACAGGTATCAAAAACTAGGAGAATGAAAGTTCCCTGATTGCCTAGTGGTTAGGATTCTGCTCTGCGACTCCCATGGCAGATTCATTTCCTGGTTGGTGAACTGAGATCCAGCAAGCCGTGCAACTTGGCCAATATCAAAAAACAAATAAACCAACCAAAAATGGGCAGAATATGAAATCTAGAAAGATGGTAGTGATGAAACTATTTGTAGGGCTGCAATGGAGACACAAACATAGAGAACAGACTCGCGGACATTTTAGGGGAAGGAGAGGGTGGGACAAGTAGAGAGAGTAGCGTGGAAACAAATACATTACCATATGTAAATAGCTGGTGGGAATTTGCTGTATGACACAGGGAGCTCAGATCTGGTGCTCTGTGACTACCTAGAGGGGTGGATGGGATGGGAGGTGGGAAAGAGGTTCAAGAGGGAGGGGACATATGTATGTCTGTAACTGATTCCTGATGATGTATGGCAGAAACCAATACAATATTGTAAAGCCATTATCCTCCAATCAAAAATAAATTTTAAAAAATGGGCAGAAAAACTAAATAGACATTTCTCCAAAGAATACATACAGCTAGACAAAAAGCTCATGGAAAGATGCTCAGCAGGGATTGAACCCTGGTCTCCTGCATTCCAGGCAGACACTTTAACCTCTGAGCCACCAGGGAAGTCCTGNTTTGAATATGCTGTCTAGGTTGGTCATAACTTTCCTTCCAAGGAGTAAGCGTCTTTTAATTTCATGGCAACACAGCCCTGCCCATACCTTGATTTCAGTCCGATGACTTTAACCTGTTCTCACCTCTGACCTCCAGAACCATGAGATAATAAATTCATGTTTGTTTGTTTTTTTCCCCAGGTCTTCTGAGTTTGTGGTAACTGATCATAGCAGCAATATGAAACGATCAATTGACAAATGTGAAACAAATCTCAAGAACAAGAGGACCCCACTCCCTACCAATCCTGATGACAAAGTGGCTGACACGAAGACTGCCCTGAAGACTGCCAGTCAGAACTGAAGCCACCGGCACCAAGGGCCCCGTGTGTATCACTCTCTGGTATCTGACAGCCCATTCCTGCAAGGCGTCCATGGTGGCCTTTAGATGAGTGGGTCTAGATGGTCGAAGCAAATCAGAGTGCGGTTTGCACTGACTTTCCCTTCTAGGAACTGGAGGAAAGCCTCTTTGGTATCAGTTGGCTCCCTAGTCAGGCCCAGATTTTGAAATCTGAGGCATTGTTCTCTGCCTCCTTTCTACATTTGAGGACTGACCTCAGCCGCCTGGGGTCCAGCCCAAGTGGACATGTCCAAACCCAGCTTTGGGCAGCCTGTACCTGCTCACCAAGATTAGACCTCTGCATGCTCACTCCTGGCCTGCTTCCTCCGACCATGTCTGTGTTTCATGACAAAGCTGGCTCTTGCTGCCCCATTCCCTGGGCTTCTGACCTGGTTTTGTCTGTCCTCCAGCTTGGCCTGTCCCCTGAGACCTGGACCTTGACCTGAAAGTCACACCTTATTCTAACTCCATGGCTTTCATACAAAGCACTCTTCCCAGCTAATTTCTTCCACCTGCTTAGTGTAGCAGCCCTGATCAAAGGAGGATGTTTCTCTTCTGAAACCCGAAGAGTAGCTGCAATGAGCTAACAACCTACGCCAGTGTCTGGAAATATGTGGGCCACTATTCATACATCGCCCCTGTGATCTTAAGAGACCGTGGGGTGTGTCAGAGCTCAGAATGTCAGTGCCTCAGGCCTCTTCTGGAAAGCACACCTTCTTTTAGAGAACTGTTCCCATCACCCATTAGGACCCTGTTGACATAGCAGGTGTGGCTAATTGTAGTTCTCCACTCTCCTGGCCACAGTACTGGCATGTGAGCTGAGCTCATTAGAACACCCCACACTCCTGTCCCCACATCTGCCACATGACCTCAAGTCAGGGACTAGTCAGAATTCTTCTGCAGAAGGTTTTTTAATAGAACATTAAGGGGGAGGAGCCTTTTGTAGGAAGGAGGTGAGAGGACAGTTTCAGAGGTGGGAGCCAGGTCTCTAATCTCATGGGGAGAGCCGAAGAGAATGAAAGAGACTCAAGGATACAAGAGTCACAGAGAGAATAAACTTTAACAGCATTTAAGTCCTTGGAGACACACAAGGAACAGTGGTTCCAAGTGTGGGCTTGGAGTCAGACTGCCTGGTTACCTCTGGGATGCAACCTCTCTGAACCTGATTCTGCACTTTTGTAAAAAGAAGATAATACTTGTCCTTAACTCATGGGGCTGTGGTGAGGTTGAACAAATTATGAATCTGTTGAATGGTGCCTGGCACATGGTCACTTCACAATAAATACTACTATAAGCTGCTCAAGTCAGCCATGAGGCTACCTACCTCCACCTGTGCCCTGCCTTCAATTTGGTTCCCCGAGCTCTTGGTTTCTGAGCTGATGTCTGGTCTCTCATTTGCAACCTGAAGAGCACTGAGGAATGTAGCCATTATTTCCCTGAATTCCATGAGACTCTCTAGAGGAAAAATTTTCCATAGTTGCCCCAAATGTGGGCAACCCTAGGATATTCATTGTGCTTTGTCTATTGCTCTCCCTCTGTGATAGTCTCATTCTATTTTAATATATTAAAGGCTCTAAAAATCAACCATTTTAAAAGAAAAATTTTAAAAAGATATAAAGTTTGTACAAATACCATATGACTTCCAACTGTATAAAAATATAATGTACACTAAAAAAAATAACTGCAAATAAAGTGCTATGTCTCTGAGTGGTGGAAAAAATAAAATAAATAAAGGCTCTGAGTGACCCTATAATTAAAGAATCAGCTGAACTTTTTTCAGCCTAACACCTCCCAAATTCATTTAACTTCTGTACCCTTTTTCTCTCCTGTGACCTTTTTCCCCTTATTCTACAAAATTAGTGGAATACACTTCTGTGTAAGGAACAGTACATAAAGATGAGAAAACTGAAGAATCTGCTGAGTTGCAAGTTGAACACAAAACTACTTAAATCTAAAATGTATGTTCTTTCTGCAGTTCTGTGCACATACACACACACACACAAGTACCGCTAAATCATGTGGAAGTTAAATGTTAGACGTTCTAGTTGTAAGTTGACTTTTCCATTTCAAGTGTTACTTTCCTGGAGAACAGAGTTTTAAGTACTTGCTCTTGCAGATCTGTATATACCATGCAAAATTAAGTAGGATTAAACCCTTTCAAGACAATTTTGAATAAAGATTATATGAGACACGGAACGAACTCTCTTTTGAAAAATGGCAAGAAAGATGGTTTTCGTTTTCTGGTTGGCAGAGTCAATTGTGGAAGAAATAGTCACTTGGGAGATGTTTTCACTACAGCTCACACTCTCAGTACCTTTGTCTTCATTTGTAGAATGGCCAAATTATTACACAAGTAC
Organism: Oreotragus oreotragus; assembly: GCA_006410675.1. Taxonomy (NCBI): domain Eukaryota; kingdom Metazoa; phylum Chordata; class Mammalia; order Artiodactyla; family Bovidae; genus Oreotragus; species Oreotragus oreotragus. The sequence continues at coordinate 791,119 of SJYX01010264.1, forward strand.
TCACATTTCCCTCTGGGCTGAATCAACCTTCTGATTACTCAAAGCTGTGTGTCTTGAACTGTAGGTCAAATCTGAGCAATGGATATTATCATTACCATTTTTACTGTTATGGATTCATAGTGTTGGACCCGAAGAATTGCCAGCAGGAACTCTGGGACCAAGGGAGAGACTTGGTTCCCTCTGGAAGCCTTACACTCTAAATTAGACTGAGTTGTATAACAGTTTTAGGCATCTGATATGGGACTTGCCAAATTTCATGGCTTCAGGCACACGGAATGCACATCCCTGTTCCAGGGAGGCTAAATATTTTTCCAAATCAGTAGATAAAACAAACTCCCTGACCTCAACTTACTGCCTGGCGCCTGGAGTCCTGAGTAGCTGATGAAGAGTGCCTGTCTGCTATCAAGTGACAGGACATACTCAGACTGGCTCCTGCCCTCGGGACCTCGTGGTACCTGATCCCGTCTCCATCTTCGGAGCTAACATGTTGGCCACAACTTCAAGATCTAAGTCCAGAGGGCAATGGGCCAGGGTTAGATACCATTAAATGCCATTGAACCAGCCTTGAAGGGCAACTGTGACTTCTTGGGGCATGAGGCAATGTGCCGCCGCTGGGGGCCGGTGAAAGCTGGGGATCGCAGACCCCGGGGAGATCACTTCTTGAACGTCATATCTGAAGTGGAGAGGTGGCCACACGCTGTCTCGAGTAAATATGATGCACAGGTTTTAGACCTCACAGAAGCCAACCAAGCAGGGAGGAAATCCATCCAAGGGAACCTGAAGCTTCTGACCCGAGATTGGTGGGGGCGGATTCCGTACCTACTCGACAGTGCCATCTGCTGGCTGAGTTAGGCACTGCCACCTCGCAGACAAATCTGGATGAGCTAAGCGCGGAAGACTCAAAGGAATGTTAAACGAGGGGCGTGGGGGAAGTTCCCATGGGTGGTAAGAGAGACGGGCGGCGGGGCGGGGAGGGAGAAAGACAAAGCAGAAGGAGGATGGCGGAGGTTTTAAAACATGGCGACCCAGTCCAGGATCCTTGCCTGGAGAATCCCCATGGACAGAGGAGCCTGACGGGCTACAGTCTGTGGGGGTCGCAAAGAGTAGGACACGACTGAGTAAGCACACAGAGTGTTGAAAGTGAAGTGAAGTCACAGTGTCCGACTCTCTGTGAGACGTGTCCGACTCTGTGACCCGGTGGACTGTAGCCTACCAAGCTCCTCTGTCCAGGCAAGAATACTGGAGTGGGTTGCCATTTCCTTCTCCAGGGGATCTTCCTGGCCCAGGGATCGAACCCAGGTTTCTGGCATTGGAGGCAGACGCTTTAACCTCTGAGCCACCAGGGAAGCTCATCTCATAATATCACCAAAGCCTTGGAGTCTCTTCCAGGAGAGATGCTGGTCCTGCTAGGCTCTGTACCAGAACCTTTCTGGGTTTATCAGCTCATTCTGGGGCTTCTCTGGTAGTTCGGATAGTAAAGAATCTGCCTGCTAATGAGAAGACACGGGTTCCATCCCTGGGTTGGGAAGATCCCCTAGAGAAGGAAATGGACACCTCCTACAGTATTCTTGCCTAGGAAAGCCCAGGGACAAAGGATCCTGACAGGTTACAGTCCATAGCGTCGCCAAGAGTCAGACACGACTTAGCAACTAAACACTGCTCATTCTGGTGGTATCTACTTTGAGGTTTTTCCTCCCAGTCATTTCCATTTGCCTTTCAGATTCCTCTGCCTTTGCATCAATGTACAAACGCCTGCTTTTCTCCCCCACCTTCTCCTCTCCTTACCCCCAGTTCAGTTCAGTTCAGTTGCTCAATCATGTCCGACTCTTTGAGACCCCATGGACCCCAGGGAGGCATAAGTTTCGCTATAGACAAGAGGCAGGCAAAGGACATAGGGGGAGGGGGATTCTGTTCCTAGAAGGCCCCATACTGTTCTGCTCAACTACAACCTCACATCCTACTTCATATCACTGTGGATCAGTTAGGGACTCAGGTCCCAAAGAACACATAACCCCCCATCATCCAAAGTGCTCTAAACCACACAGCCACTCTTCTCACCACCAAGACCACTCAACTGGCCCCACTTCTGATGTGGGCTCCTTCAGGGCACTGTTCACCCCACTGCAGGTCCTGACAGTTCACCTCTGATGGCTAGGAGGACACCCGTTCCCACTCTGAGTCCTTTAGGACCTACCTGGTACACTGCTACCCATACAGGTGATTTAGTCACTAGTTCAGTTCAGTTCAATCATGCAATCATGTCCGACTCCGACCCCAAGAACCACAGCATGCCAAGCTTCCTTGTCCATCACCAACTCCTGGAGTTCACCCAAACTCATATCCATTGAGTCAGTGATGCCATCCAACCATCTCATCCTCTGCTGTCCCCTTCTCCTCCTGCCCTCAGTCTTTCCCGGCATCAGGGTCTTTTCCAATGAGTCAGCTCTTCACATCAGGTGGCCAAAGTATTGGAGTTTCAGCTTCAGCATCAGTCCTTCCAATGAACACCCAGGACTGATCTTTAGGATGGATTGGTTCGATCTCCTTGCAGTCCAAGGGACTCTCAAGAGTCTTCTCCAACACCACAGTTCAAAAGCATCAATTCTTCGGTGCTCGGCCTTCTTCACAATCCAACTCTCACATCCATACATGACTACTGGAAAAACCATAGCCTTGACTAGATGGACCTTTGTTGACAAAGTAATGTCTCCACTTTTTAATATGCTATCTAGGCTGGTTGTAACTTTCCTTCCAAGGAGTAAGCATCTTTTTAGTCGCTAAGTCATGTTCAACTCTTGCGACCCCATGGACTGTAGCCCACCAGGCTCCTCTGTCCGTGGGATTCTCCAGGCAAGAATACTGGAGTGGGTTGCCATTTCCTTCTCCAGGAGATCTTCTCGACCCAGCGATCGAACCCAGGTCTCCTGCACTGCAAGCGGATTCTTTACCAACTGAGCTACCAGGAAAGCCCACACAAGTAGCCCTTGATAAATGTTTACTGTAGGAATGAATGATTGAGAGGCTTGTTTTAATTCTAGGACATCAGGGCATTGAAAAGATTTTGCTCATAGCTATTGAATACTCAAAACTGAAAACATGGAAATTAAACATTTCTGAAGAAAACCTGAATCTCTCTTCCTGGCCTTTTGTATCATTGTTTGTTGAAAACAAAAACAAACAACAACAGCCATAAAAACTCCTTTTGGAAATTCATCTCGACTAAGATCACAACACAATGCTCTAAGTTTCTGTAATTTTCTGTTTAAGGAAGTCAGTGAGTTTAAGTCCTTCAAAATGCTCAAGATGACACCTGTGCACAAGGGTCAGAAGTTGAATCATAAATTGGCATCATGTCCCAGAACTCAGACCAGGGACCTGCTTTGAAGAATCACAGCAGAACGCTAAAAATTATAGGGTCAATTGATTCAGGAAAATACATGAAATCTTGGTGGTTTGCTGCTAAAATTCTTTTTCTATCAGTTTTGGTAGATAAAATGCATGTATGAAAGATAGTCTTTTTTTTACATAGTCACGAAGATTAGATGCACATGATGTCTAGGTATAAATATGCCTTTTCAGCCCCTTCATGTTTGCAACTCTGGGGGAGCCTACAGTGATTTTAGGATTTTCATGTTGTCTGAGACTGTTGAGTAATTATGAAAAGTAAACTCTTCAAGCAAGATCCGATTGAAATATTTGGTCCTCCCTCTTGACTCCTGTATTGTGCTTACAGGATGTCTGTCATTTGGAAGGATGTGTGACGCAAGATGGAGTAAAGTCACGACCATCCAGGATGAGAGGAAGATGGCACATGAGCTATGTAGTCCACAAAGAGCGCCCAGCACACTTCGGTACTTGTTCTGGAGCACTGGGCAGGTAGCAGTGATTCACCGAGGGCCATACACATGGAGACCAACAGATGACGATTCCCAGCAAAGGGTCATCCTCTTCCGAAATCTTGAGGGGCCTCCTACATGGGGATTTATGCCGAGGGGTAGTCACTGCTGGTGGGTAAGTGGGGAATAGGAAAAAGTAAATAAAAGGAGTTTAGAATTCTCTCTTGGTGTAGAACTTGGAAGCTTTAGGTATCTTTCCTACCCAGGAACCAGGCAGCAAGGCAGGTCACTCCAGTGAAACCATTAATGGGGACAATGTGGCCAAGGACTATAGTGCTTCCTGCTCTACTCAGTAACTCTCAGCTCTTTGTGATGTCCTCGGTCTTAGGAAAGCCTCTCTCCAGCAACACAACCTTGACCATGCCATTAGTGTGAGTGGAAGAGTCTTGATTCTCTGTTAAGGCCAGTTTTGTTAAAGGGGGAACAAGACTCCCCACTCGTACCACTACCCACCCTCACAGGCGGCATTGGGGATGCATATGAGAGAGCCCCCGTGTGACAGTGGGACTTTGGGGACAAATAGCAGAGCTATTGAATCTGACTATTCCTCCTCTCCAGGAAATTCTGTCCTCACCTTGAATGATAGCTTTTCATTTGTTTATTTTATAAAATCAGGGGCAGGGAGCAATTACTCAAAGACACCACATTTTCCTAGATTAAATAATCTGATATATAAAATGAAAAAAGTTGTTACAGACTGAACTGTGTCCCCCTAAAACTCAAATGGTAGAACCCTAACCCTGTCCCCATGAGGGGAGATGCCTAGTCAGTCATGTCCAACTCTTTGTGACCCCATGGACTGCAGCCTGCCAGACTCCTCTGTCCATGGAATTTTTCCAGTTAAGAATACTGGAGTGGGTTGCCATTTCCTCATCCAGGGGATTGTCTCGACCCAGGGATCAAACCCAAGTCTCCTGTGTCTCCTGCATTATGGGCAGATTCTTTACCGCTGAGTCATCAGGAAAACCCTTGAGGCAGAGATAGGACTTTTAAGTGAAAGTGAAAGTCATGTCCAACTCTTTGTGACCCCACGGACTGTAGCCTGCCAGGGTCCTCTGTCCATGGCATTCTCCAGGCTAGAATACTAGAGTGGGTAACCATTCCCTTTTCAAGGGGATCTTCCCAACCCAGGGATTGAACCCAGGTCTCTCTCATTGCAGGAGGATTCTTTACCGTCTGAGCCACCAGGGAAGCCCTTTAAACAGGTGATTAAAGTCAAATGAGGTCATAAGTCCCAAAGGACTGCGTCTTTAAGAAGATGGGTGAGGAGACAGCCAGTGGCACCTTCTACAAGCCAGGAGGGGCAGACTCAACAGAAGCCAACCCCAAAGACACATTGATCTCAGACTTCCAGGCTCCAGAATTGTGAAGAAAAATAAAGTTCTGTGGTTTAAGTCACCTGGTCTGGGCTTCGCTGGTGGCTGAGTGGTAAAGAATCCACCTGCCAGCGCAGGAGACATGGGTTTGATCCCTGGTCCGGGAAGATCCCACATGTCACAGAACAACCAAGTCCAGGTCATACAACTACTGAGCGTGAGCTCTAGAGCCTGGGAGCCTCAACTGTTGAGCCCACACGCCACAACTGCTAAAGCCCACACACCCCAGAGCCTGTGGTCTGCAACAAAAGAAGCCACTGCAATGAGAAGGCCGCATGCCAGTAGAGAAAGCCAGCACAGCAACGAAGACCAACACAGTCAGAAATACATAAATGCATATTGATTTAGTCACCTGAGTCGTACAGCAAATTCCCATTGGCTGTCTATTTTACAAGTGGTAACATGTTTCCATGTACTCACCTGGTCTGTGGTGTTTTGCCATGGCAGTCCATGCAGACTAATCCAGAAGGCAGGACTGATCCAGAAGGTAGTCTAGTCCAGAAGGCAGGGCTGATCCAGAAGGTTCCGGAACATGTCTTGCCCTTTGCTGAGATGCCTGTTAAAACTTGGGCTTCCCTCATAGCTCAGTTGGTAAAGAATCTGCCTGCAATGCAGGAGACCCGAGTTCAATTTGCGGGTTGGGAAATCCCCTGGAAAAGGAAATGGCAACCTACTGCAGTATTCTTGCCTGGAGAATCCCATGGACAGAGGAGCCTGGCAGGCTACAATCCAAGGGGTCACAACAGTAGAACACAACTTAGCAACTAAACCACCACCTCCTGTTAAAACTTGAGTCTTAACAGGATAGTGTAAATCCTCCAAGGACTGACCCCTGGAAAAAGAGGCATCTAACAAACTTGCTAATGGCTTGAACAAAGACTCCTGGAGGAAAGGCACTCCCTGATTGAAAGACCAGAGCAGTTGTGTTGTTTAGCAGCATTTTCTTTTCTAAAAACATCCACATTTTGAGGGAGAATCAATTCTTGTATCCATAAACACCTCGATGGCTTTTTGCAGATTTCTCAGTAAGCTCTGTATTCTTGCCTGCATCCTCGAGGGATTTTCAAATGCTTAGCTTGTTGCCCAGAAAACACTAGCCCTTTGGTTATTATTTGTCAACTTCAGCTGAAATTCAGAAGAAAATATCAATGAGTGCATTTCTGAATTCTGAACTTGCTGAGGGCAGGAATGAGAGTGTTGGATTTATTCCCCTGTCCCATGCCCAGGGCACTTAATAGAGAGCATGCATTAAGTCAGTAAGTGATGTTTAGACTTGACCTTTAACAAAACAATCACCCAGCCATTTGAAATACCTAGTGAAGACTGCTAGTTAGTTCTTTTCACATTTGAATGAGCTTTGCTCATGTGTGCCTCAGGTTGATTCAAGTTTCTCAATCTGTTTTTCTTTTTTTTTTTTTAACATTCTTGGCATTATGTCAATAAAACACTATAAAACAGCAATCTTAAGACAATCAGCAGAACATCTGAGTCATAACTAAGATCCAACCCAGGAATCTGAAATGCAAATAAACCATTTTTTTCTTGAATTTTCCAAATCAGAAGTACATAGTAAATACAATCCAGTAATACAAATGGTTAAAGAGACTGGAACTTTAACTTAAGCTTTTTTTTTTTTTTACAGTGTTGAATTCATAAAACACTTTCTGCATGATGCTGTTTACTCTCAATAATTTGAAAGCTATCTCTAACCCTTGTGAGTCAGAAGAACAGACTGAATCAGAAATGCAATAACTTTGATCTCATAACAGCACGATGATCATATGTTAAGGTAAGTGATGTCTCTAAACCGCTTTCCCCTCATCCATTGGTGGAGGCTGGTGATTTAGTCACTAAGTTGTATCCAACTCTTGAGACCCCATAGACCAAGAGAGATCATAAGATTGAAAGATTCTGTTTCTCACACAGGAGTGTTGGTCTATTATTAAGCTACTTAACTTCTCCGAGCCTCAATTTTCTCCTCTGTGGAAAGGGAGGATATCAGTAACAGCGCTGTGGAAGTGAAATGAATGTCTCCTATAAGAGCATGTATGGTAAACAATGTATAAGAGATTTTTCTTGCTTTTCTCCTTTTGGGAGCCTAGGCAAGCAGTCGGGCAAGCAGCTGATCAAACTAGCTGGTTCTGTGCTGCAACCAGCCATATTCCCTCACACATTTCCTTTCCACAGATGAGAAAATTGAGGCTCTGAGAAGTTAAGCTGCTTGATAAATGCCCCCATGCTCATGAGTGGCAGATATAAGACTGAAACCCAGGTCTCCTGACAACAAATTCTATGTTGATGTCACAGCGAGGACATTATAAGAAGAGAACACTACACAAGCAGATAAAGCTATTCTCTTGTGAAACATGGAGCCATTTCTTTTTTATTCCTTTTTTAAAACATTTTTTTAATTTGGCTGCCCCAGGTGCTAGTTGCAGCATGCGAGATCTCTAGGTGCAACATGTGGGACCTAGTTCCCTGACCAGGGATTGAACCTGGGGCCTCCTGCAGTGGGAGCATGGAGTCTTAGCCACTGAGCCACCAGGGAAGTCCCTGGAGCCGTCGCTGAAAGCAAACACCAGTGCAGCTCTTTGGATGAGTTCTGTAAGGTGTTCACCGTGCTAGTGTGTGAGGCAAGCTTTGTCCACATGAGGCACTGAGGTCAATGCTGGGCTTCTGTGCTCACCAAGGGGCCCAGGTACCAAGTCCTCAGTCCTTGGAAATAAGTCTCCTGGTTGCAGACTTCAGAGAGGCCTGCAGCTCTAAAGCAAGGTGTAAGTCTTCCTGAGTTCCATTTTTCATGTTTTCAAAGTTTTATTTTCCTCCTTCCCTTACAACGTTCCAACCCCTGGGCTCAGAGTTCACACTGAATGAGCTCCTAGGTGCAGAGAAACAGCCTTTCCTTCTTGGTCCTCCTCACAGCCCACATCCCCACACCCTGAAGAAACCTCACCCTGCACACATGCCCGGAAACGTGCCATGGACTCTAACTCACTGAGGATTCCCATGAAATCTACTGGCTCTGAGACGTGTGAGGCATTGGAAACCGAAGCCCTGTTGCCAGAAGCATGTGTTCAATTTTGTCCAGAGGAAATAGAATGACAGAATTTTAAGGTGAGAAGAAACCTGCCGAGTCCACTCCCACCCAAAGCAATGCGGGGCAGGGGGTGGGGGTGTGCCCATGTGCTCAGTCACGTCCCACACTGCGACCCCGTGGACTGCAGCCCCTGAGGCTCCCCTGTCCATGGGATTCTCCAGGCAAGAATACGGGAGTGGGCTGCCATTTCCTTCTCCCAGGCAATCTTCCCAGCCCAGGGATAGAACCGGCATCTCCTGCGACTCTGGCGTGGGCAGGCGGATTCATTACCACTGAGCCACCTTGGAAACCCCTCACCCAGGGCAGGGCTGAATTTAAACACCCATTGACAGCCCCAACATGCTGCCCTTTCTGGATCTTTCACTCCCCAGACAGACACGTGTAGGGAGAAAGTACATGTTTTCTTTACTCAATTCTGTCCTTCAGCCTTTCAATTTGTTATTTCTTTTCTGTTTGGAATCAACAACTGAACAGTGATAGACTAAGTCAATTTCACCTTGTCCTTGACAAATCAAGAGAAGGCGTAAAGGACAAAGCAAGTGGGATGTGACTGAGAAGGGTGGGCAGTGGGAAGGCTGGTGAGGTCTTGGCCGAGAACCTGCTGTTGGCTCCACGCCTCCCACTGAGTCTCCTCAAACCCAGGTACTTAGAGCGCCTGAGGCCTGAGGGGACCTGTGGTCTGGGTTGACCTCACTGCCCTTACCTTTGGATGGATGGCTCACCCTGGGCCTTGACCAGAAGCTGCAAGAGAGGGTGGGAGCAAGACAGAATTTGGAAGAAATCTGGGTTTGGAATACAATCTTTGAGCACACCGTCTCTCCTCGGCTTCCTGGGAGCAAATGCAAGACTTTGTTACAAATCATACAGGTATAAACAGTGAGAGGGAATTGCTTGTGGTCTTGGCTGTACTGAGGTGAATTAAGGGCCATGGGCAGGAGTACTGAAGTGTTGGGGCAGACACAGCCCCCATAAATGAAGGACATAACTCCCCACACAGGCAATAAGTAGTGATGCTGTAATTAGTAAGGGGGTCTCTAGGGAGAACGCCCAGGCAATTGAGCCAGCCTCCTCGGGAGACTTCCCCCACACAAGCCCTGGGGACCCCCAGGTGGATTTTGCCTGGAAACTGATGGGTTTCCTCATGTCAAAAGAAGTGCAGATTCCTATTTAGCGCTCAAAGCATAAACCTAGGTGACCCCCCTGAACAAGAAACTCCAGCTTGATGTGTGGAGAGTTACTTCAACTTCCCCACTTCCAAAAAGAGAATTGTTTGTCTCATGAAGTCACAGTGGCTTTCCATTGCTTCAAATGTTTCAGCACAAAGCAGATCTAACGGGCAGGTCAGAGAAGGGGTCCCTGGGTTGGGTGTGAGCTTTGGCTGGTTGACCTGTAAGGGTCTTACATAAATTAGAGAATATTGGAGCTAGAAAAGCACCTCTTCAAAAGTGATCCTGGGACTTCTCTGGAGGCCCTGTGGTTGAGACGCTGCACCTCCACTTCAGGGGCACAGGTTCGATCCCTGGTCAGGGAACTAAGACCCCTCATGCAAAGCAACAGAAGAAAAGTAATCCTTTGACACAGATTGTTCTAAAGCTTCAGGCCACTTTTTTTCTTGACAACTAGACTTCTTTGTCTCTCTTTACTGAGCTAAAAGGCATTTCTCATCCCAATGCCTGCTCCACAGACACCTCTGGCAACAGAGCTTCAGTTTTTAAAGTCTCACAAGTCTTAGAGTCAGCAAGTTTCATGGAAATCCTCAGAAAGTAAGTCAGAGTCCACAGCACACCTCTGAGCATGTGAACGGGGTGAGGTTTCTTCAGTGTGTGGGGAAAAGAACCAAGAATAAAAGGATGCTTCTCTTCATGGCACCATCACTGACTGATCAGCTCTGAAGAAAAATCATAAAGAGAAAAGGGAAAGAAAGGTGTGGAACTGGTTCTTACATTCACGTCTAGAGCACAGAGGACTTCAGTAGGACCTAGTTTGTGTACTGATAGCAAAAAGAGACTAAGTTTCACAAAATTCCAAAGGTCTAGTTATACAAGGTCTTAGGTAATAGTCTTATCCTCTGAAAATATGAGGTTTAAATTTTTGTTCTCAGTTTTGGATAACTATAACCAAAAGGACAGATGAAGAATGTTGGTGAGAATGTGGGAAGGTTGGAATCCACATACATTGCTGACACGCTGCCTGCTGTGCTTAGTCACCCATTCGTGTCCGACTCTTTGCAACCCCATGGTCTGTAGCTCACCAGGCTCCTCAGTCCAAGGGATTCTCCAGGCAAGAACAGTGGAGTGAGTTGCCGTGCCCTCCTCCAGGGGATGTTCCCAACCCAGGGACTGAACCGGTGTCTCTCTACGTCTCCTGCATTGGCAGGTGGGTTCATTACCACTAGCACCACCTGGGAAGCCCTGAGTTAACATATGACCCAACAATTCCACTCCTAGGTATATATACCCAAGAGAACTGAAAATATATGTATGCAGAAACCTACAAATGTCCATAACAACATTATTCACAATAGCCAAACAAACCAAATGCCCATCAACTTATAAATGAATAAACCAAAGTGGCATATATCCACACAGTGGAATATTATTTGCAATAAAAAGGAATAAAGTACTGGTAAATGGCATAACATGAATGAACCTTGAAAACTTTAAGTAAAAAAAGCCAGACCCAGAAGTTTACACTGTGTGATTCCATAAGCAAACCCAAAGAGACCGTCAACAAACATGGAAGTTGCAAGTGGCTGTGGGGAACGAAGAGGAATGACTCCTCTTGGGTGCAAGGTTATCCCACCATCCAGCACATAATGCCAGCTAGAACACTTTTTCTATTTATCCTATGACTGGCTTCTCCATGAGGTCTCAGCGCACTTGTCATGCATGCAAAGTCTTTCTCTGACCACTGGAACTAACATTGCTTTCTTCTCCAGGTTTCCATCCCATTATGCAGTTGAATTTTTGTACCTCTTCTCATTTTCCAAAATTCTCCAGTGTATTTGTTCATTAGCTTGCTGTCTATCTCACCCACTAAAGCTTCTCTGTCTGATACAGAGGACACATTTCAAGAGTTCAGTGGCCACGTGTGACCAGGAGCTGTTGCCTGTTGCGCAGAAAACATTGCCCGCACCTCAGGAAGCTCTCTTGGGTAGTGCTGCACTAGACTGTAAGCCCCACCAGAGCAGGGCCCTAATCTTCTTGGTCACTGCAAGATGTCTAGCATCTAGAACAGTACCTGGCATACAGTAGACTCAGTCAGAAATAAGCAATGACAATGAACTGAATGAATGAATGAACTGGGCAGAAGTGGAAAGGAGATAAGGGAATGCTGAAAACAGCCTGAACAGGACAGAAAATAGGAGTAAGAAAATGAGCCATTTGTTCAGATTCTTCTCACCGTTCTCTACTTCAATATTTCCTGTGGAGAGTATCAACTATGATGGTCTCCACAGAGAACATTTTTATCTTAATTTCTTTCCTACATTTTCCTGTTGCAGAATGTGTTCAGTCTTATCATTTGACACAAAATAGCATAGCATTGTGAAATACACAGAATGCAGGGAACTTTATGGATTTACTATTAATTTCATTTTCTCCAATCTATTCAGTGGAGAGTACTACTAAAAAGGTAAAAATGTAGTTTGATAAAGAAACTTTGATGGGCCTTTCCTGGTGGTCCAGCAGTTAAAACTCTGCATTCTCAGTGTAGGAGCTCTAGATCCCTGGTCAGAGAACTTGATTCCACATGCAACAGCTAAGACCCAGTGCCGCCAAATAAATAAAAAAACAAAGAGCCTTTGACTCTTGAAGAATTTTTAAATAATCCTTTGTTTCATCAAACTTATGATGTAAGAATTACATTTATTTTATAGCTTTTTTCTTTTACTAACATTGAATGCAAACTCCAAGAGATGGTGAAGGACAGGGAAGCCTGGCATGCTACAGTCCATGGGGCCTCGAAGAGTCAGACATGACTTAGTGGCTGAACAGCAATAACAGGAGTGCAAGACAAAAATACTGGAGAAGGAAACGGCAGCCCACTCCCACGCTCTTGCCTGGAGAATCCCCGGGACGGCGGAGCCCGGTGGGCTGCCGTCTATGGGGTCGCACAGAGTCGGACACGGCTGAAGTGACTTCATTTTCACTTTTCACTTTCATGCACTGGAGAAGGAAATGGCAGCCCACTCCCGCGCTCTTGCCTGGAGAATCCCCGGGACGGCGGAGCCCGGTGGGCTGCCGTCTATGGGGTCGCACAGAGTCAGACACGACTGAAGCGACTTGGCAGCAGCAAGACAAAAATAAAATACTAAATAAGGCAGGTGACATTCCCCTGTTTTCCCAGTTCTCTGNGGTGGGCTGCCGTCTATGGGGTCGCACAGAGTCAGACACGACTGAAGCGACTTGGCAGCAGCAAGACAAAAATAAAATACTAAATAAGGCAGGTGACATTCCCCTGTTTTCCCAGTTCTCTGTTGTTTTTTGTTTTCATTTGGTTTGGTTTGTGTTTTGTTGAGTTTTGGGGCTTTTTTGTAAATTTTTAGCCAAGATCTGATTGTAACTTTGCTACCACCTTCTGGCAAAATAATGAATATCTTATTATCCTTAATTAGAATGAATGTCCACAATTTTGTTTATTTGGTGTTTTATGTTTATTTCACCCACATCTATCATAGCTAAAACCAAAAGCTATTAAAAGGGAGGCTTCCCTGGTGGCTCAACGGCAACTAGGAAATACCACCTTAACCAAGCTGTCAAATTTGGCACCATTTAATGGGACAAATAAATATCATGTACCTCCTGATAAAATGTACCAAGATAGTTACTTCCCTACTTTGGTATCCTTGCCAAAAATGCAGAGCTTAAATGTACCAGCATACATCAGATAACTCGTATTGAGAGAGATTCTACAAAATAAGCAGCCAGTATGTTTCAAAATGTCAAGGTCGAGAATGATTGAGTAGGTGTTTCAAATGAGAGGAGACCCAGGAGGCAAAATGAAAAAATGCAAAAATGTGTGATCCTGGATTGAATCCTGGACCAAAAATAAGAACATGATGGGATGATAACACAATTTGATGTCTGTAAGATTACATAACTATACTATATCAGTGTTAGTTTTCTGA
>SJYX01010265.1:0-16115 GCA_006410675.1 Oreotragus oreotragus
AATGGCCACACAACAATTGTCTAGTTGTGTGGATTTCTGGGATTGGCAGGGAAAAAGTAGGTGTGAAACCCCATCACAAATCCAGCCAGAGTAGCTTCAAGGAGAAGCAAAGGAGGGCATTTAAATATCAGATTCAAGATGCAGAATAGGTTTAGACGTCAGTGAAATGTAAATCAAACCCTTAATGAGATATCACCACACCTACACCTGATTATAATGGCTATAATCAAAAGGATGGATAATTACAAGTGTTGACAAGGAAAGAGAATTTGGAAGCCTTATACAGTGCTGGTGGGAATGTAAAATGGTGGAATTGCTTTGGAAAACAGTTTGGCAGTTTCTTAAAATGAAAATGTTAAACATAGATTTATCATATATGTGTGTGTGTGTGTATTATATATATATATGATCCAGCAACTTCACTCCTAGGTATATATATCCAAGAGAAATGAAACATGTGTGCACAAAAATTGTATGAATAGTCACAGCAGCATTATTCAGAATAGCCAGAAACCAGAAATAAGCCAGATGTCCATGATCTCACGAATGGATAAACAAGATGGGGTGCATCACAATGCTAGAGAGTCTGCCTGCCTATGCAGGAGACGCAGGTTTGATCTCTGGGTTGGGAAGATCCCCTGGAGAAGGAAATGGCAACCCACTCCAGTATTCTTGCCTGGGAAATCCCATGGAAAGAGGAGCCTGGCAGGCTAAAGTTCATGGGGTTGCAAAAAGTCAGACATGACTGAGCACACACACACCCCCATGTCCAATAGTGGGATGTTATTTGACAATAAAAAGGAATAAATACTGGTAGATGCTAAAATATGGATGAACTTTGACAACAGGGTGCTACGTGAAAGAAGATGGTCACAAAAGATTACATGCTGTATGATTCCTTTTATATGAAATGTGCAGAATAGGCAAATTCACAGAAAGTAGATTAGTAGTTGCTTAGGGCTGAGGAGGGTTAGAGGGCGTTGGGAGCGACCGCTCATGAGTATAGGATTTCCTTATAGCGTGATGAATATGTTCTAAAACTGATTGTGGTGAGGGTTGCTCAACTCTGTGAAATACTGCAAAAACATTGAATTGTACACTTTAACTGAGTGGGTTGTGTAGGGTGTCAACATCTCAGTAAAATACATCTCAATAAAATAGTTATACTATAAATAGATAATCAAGCAAGAAAGAATCTTATCTTGATAATAAAGACTAAAGGTCTTTAACCCTTAAGTGAACCTAATCATCAGTGCAAAATGGGAGATCAGTGCAAAATGCTGTAAGGAAGGCACACTGAGAAAAGCAAACCTTCCAAACAAAAGTGGCTCATCTAAAAAGATATTTTAATGTCAGCTTCCCTTGGCTTCTTTGAGGCTTGTAAGCCAATCTGGATTGCTCAGGATAGTAATTATGAGGTAAAAGCTAAACCTATATGAAATGCTACGTGGCAACCAAACCAAATAAAGATGTTATTGGCCATTGTGTACTCCACACCCTTAGACAACTCCCAGGTTATTCGAGGCCCTGCCTGGGAGTTGTTTGCAGTGTCTGACAGTACTCTACCTGTTACATGGTAACCAAATCAGCTTTGCTGTCTGCCTCAGAGTCTCAGCTCACCTCTTACCACCAGTAGCAAAAGTAAAAGATGTTGTTTCCATATCTAGTAATAACCAAAAATAAAATAATTGTATAAAATATAAAACTAAGTATATTTATTTTGTAATGTAATATAAATATAATAAAGATCTATTGAAAATGGCAACAAAGATACAAAATGCATGAGACATAGAGAGGAATTACAAAATTTTACTGGAGAATAAAAAAGATCTCAATAAAAGAACAATAAGTATTCGATGTACCAGTATGGGAGGATTCAGTACTGAAAAGAAACCATTCCCTTCTAAGTTATTCTGGAGATTCAGGAAAATCCCAGTGAAATTTCTGGTGGAAGCAAGTGTGTGTGAGAATGTGTATGTGTGTGTACCAGTGGGCATGCATGTAGTATGTGAAACAAGAGCACTTTAGCAGGGGCACAGTCTGGACAACTTGATTCTCAACATTTCTTGGGTGAGACTAGAACCAAGAGCTTGTTTTAAAAATAGGAACAGTGAGAGTGGGATAAAAGAATAGCTACAGAATTAGAGGAGCAGAAGAGAGTCCAGAAATAGACCCTCATATTTGTAAGAAATTTGTAAATGGTGTTGGGATGGCTGCCTAGTGTGAGAGGCCATGACGGGCCTGCTCCTGGGACAGCACAAGGCTGGGAAGGTCCTCCAGAGCAGGGAAAGCCCTCGGGTCAGATTGGAAAGTCCTAGGTCTGTGACACAGCTCAGCTAATCTGAGAACAGGAACCCAGACATCAGGACATCTAGACATGGAATCTATGTTGGGAGGGACAGAGTAGTTACATTGCTGCATAAGGCAGGGTTGGGAGCTATTGTATTAATAATATGCCTGCCCACAATCCTGGGAATAATAACTCAAGCAGAGGAGATACAGAGGTTCCCCCAAATCCTAATCTCTGCCACCCTAGGTAGCCTCAGAGACAGAAGGTGGGCTGTGAGGAACTATGAGAGATTTCCACCAAGGTACCCTTCACCTGGAAGAGGGTGTTTGCTATGACCAGTGCATTTTCTTGGCAAAACTCTATTAGTCTTTGCCCTGCTTCATTTCGCATTCCAAGGCCAAATTTGCCTGTTACTCCAGGTGTTTCTTGACTTCCTACTTTAGCATTCCAGTCCCCTATAATGAAAAGGACATCTTTTTTGGGTGTTAGTTCTACAAGGTCTTGTAGGTCTTCATAAAACCGTTCAACTTCAGCTTCTTCAGCATTACTGGTTGGGGCATAGACTTGGATAACTGTGATATTGAATAGTTTGCCTTGGAAACGAACAGAGATCATTCTGTCATTTTTGAGATTGCATCCAAGTACTGCATTTCGGACTCTTTTGTTGACCATGATGGCTACTCCATTTCTTCTGAGGGATTCCTGCCNTTCAACTTCAGCTTCTTCAGCATTACTGGTTGGGGCATAGACTTGGATAACTGTGATATTGAATGGTTTGCCTTGGAAACGAACAGAGATCATTCTGTCGTTTTTGAGATTGCATCCAAGTACTGCATTTCGGACTCTTTTGTTGACCATGATGGCTACTCCATTTCTTCTGAGGGATTCCTGCCCGCAGTAGTAGATATAATGGTCATCTGAGTTAAATTCACCCATTCCAGTCCATTTTAGTTCGCTGATTCCTAGAATGTCGACGTTCACCCTTGCCATCTCTTGTTTGACCACTTCCAATTTGCCTTGATTCATGGACCTGACATTCCAGGTTCCTATGCAATATTGTTATTTACAGCATCAGATCTTGCTTCTATCACCAGTCACATGCACAACTAATCTGCATATTGGCCTCTAGGTCCCTGTTCTTCCTTCACCTCCATCACTCCTCCCGGGTTCTTTTACCAATCCCTCCTTCTCTCCCCAACCTTGTAGAAGGATTCCAGAGCTCAGTCCTTGGGCCTCTTTTTTACCTACAATCTGTCCTTAAGTGCCACATCTGGTGGCACAGACAGTAAAGAATCCCCTGGGGGCTTCCCAGGTGGCACTAGTGGTAAAAAAAAAAATCTGCCTGCCAATGCAGAAAACATAAGAGACACAGGTTCGATCCCTGGGTAGGGAAGATCTCCTGAAGGAGGAAATGGGAATGGCAACCCACTCCAGTATTCTTGCCTGGGAAATCCCATGGACAGAGGAACCTGGTGGGTCACAGTCCATGGGGTCACAAAAGAGTCAGACACCACTGAGCGACTAACACACACTGTCCTTAAGTGGGCTCAGGGCTCTAAACATCATCTATGCCGATGTTCCTATGTTACTGTCCCCATCCCAGACCTCTCCTGAACTCCAGACTCAGGTGGCCAACTGCTTGAGCCCTGTCTAACAAGTCCGGTAAAACAAGTACATCTAGACCCGAACTCCTGATCACTCTTGATCATGCTTCTGCATCTGGGCGCATCTCAGCCTCAAGCAAACAAGACATGTCTAGACCAGGCCAAGGCCACCAGTAAAGATACAATGAGCCACTATTAGGTTCAGACAGTTTATTACTTACATAGACAGCAAACATAGGGTGGCTTCCCTGGTGGCTCAGACAGTAAAGAATCTGCCTGCAATGCGGGAGACCTGCATTTGATCCTGGGTCAGGAAGATCCCCTGGAGAAGGGAAAGGCAACCCACTCCAGTATTCTTGACCGGAAAAATCCCATGAACAGAGGAGCCTGGCAGGCTTTAGTCCATGAAGTTGCAAAGAGTCGGACACGACTGAGCAACTAACACTTTCAGACAGCAATACCAATCACTCCATGGTTGTTGTCCCACACATCAAAAAGGATGATACTTGGAAAACAAGGAAGGCTATATCCTGGACTAACAGACAAAACAGTTTTAATCTGGCGCTCTCTTGGCAGGCAGAGGGTGGTGGGTGAGGCAGAAAGCCCATACGTAGCCACAACCTGGGACATGAGTCATGACGCTTGAGAGAGAGCCCAAGAGAGGAAAGAGGGCAAGCAGGACGTGGCTGCAGAGCAGCTCCTTATCCTCTGTTCCAGGAAGATCACAGATGTCCTGCAGAAACTCAGATGAGCTGCGGCTCAAGCCTTTGCCTGTGTGGCTCTTATGGTAGTACCAGGTGGCTGGGGCACCACGGTGGAGCTGTTCCCCCACTTTCAACCGACAGCAGCAGTGTCCTTCTACATAGGATGGGGTCTGGCATCCTTTGCTGCAGTGCTTGCACCTATGCAAACATCCCCTCGAGCAACAAAATACAAAGAATCTATCTGGGCCTAAAAATAACTGCTTGCATGGCTGAGGCAAATTCTGAATAAAAGACCAAAAAAAACCAAAAAACAAACAAAAAAAAAACCCAACTGCCACTTCTGAAGAGCTAGGAGCAAAAACGAAGTGTTGGGAGCAAAAGAAAGCAGGATACTGCGCATGCCCCCTGCCCTCAACACTACCAGCTGCTGCTGCTAAGTCGCTTCAGTCGTGTCCGACTCTGTGCGACCCCCATAACAGCAGCCCACCAGGCTCCCCCATCCCTGGGATTCTCTAGGCAAGAACCCTGGAGTGGGTTGCCATTTCCTTCTCCAATGCATGAAAGTGAAACGTCAAAGTGAAGTCGCTCAGTCGTGCCCAACTCTGCACCCCATGGACTGCAGCCCACCAGGCTCCTCCGTCCGTGAGATTTTCCAGGCAAGAGTACTGGAGTGGGGTGCCATCGCCTTCTCCAACTCAACACCACCAGAGGGGTGGGCAAAACACCTAAGCCACCCCTCTGGCCTGACCCCTGAACCCTACCCGCATCCCACATGAGAAACCAGCTCACCTGCCCCTCAGGGAGTGAGCAGGGGAAACTGTCGCTTGTTTTCGATCCCTCTCGCGGCCACAGGAGCCCCGGTAAAGCTTCCCCTGAGTTTCCTGACTGGCCTCCTCTCGATCTCAGTTGATTGGGGGAGACTGAGAACGCTACTCAGTAACACTTCCAGTTGTTCAGACTGAAAGTCACGAGGAAACCCTATGGGTCTACCTTCAAACACGTTAAAAAATGAACGTGTCTTTTTTTTAACCAGCTCTCCGTTACCAAGACAGTGGAAACCGCCACCATGCCACCTGCACTGCAGCATTAGACCTTGTCCCTGCCCTACTGCTTCTCTACTTCCGCCCAACACCCCAAAGTCAGTTTCCAACGTCGCAGCTAGAGAGATCCTTTCAAAAGGATATATTATTATCATATAAAAAAGCATATATTATTCCTCTGCTCATAAGCTTACAAAGGCTCCCCACCTCGCTGGTAGCCCAAGCCAGTCCTTTCCATTACCTACCAGCCCCTAAGTCATCTGTCGTCCCAGCGCCCCCACTTACCACTCTAAGCTCCTCTCCTTTTCACTGAGCCCTTGCTCCTCCCACCGCAGCCACAGCGGCCTCCTTGCTGCTCTTCAAGCACCGCAGACACACTTCTACCTCAAGACCTGCACACTAGCTGTTCCCTCTGATTGGACAATTTTTCCCCCAGATATCTGCATGGCTCACTCCATTTTCTTTCAAACAAGTGGGTTTGGTATCACATGACTCTCCATACTCAACTTCACAAATCCTCTTTGCCATGTTTCGTCTCCCAAGCTTTTCTGGCTTTGCACCCAAGAGAATGAAGATAGCAGGGTCTCCATCTCCCATTGCCTCACAAAGCACCCAGGATCGTGGCTCTTCCCTCCCCAACACAACTTCTCAGACTAGTCTCTCCAAATCTCTCTTCCCTCACCTACTCAGACGATTTACCTCTGTTGAAACCCCTCCAATTTACCTGACATACCACATTCAAAGGAACTGGCCTCACAGGATCTACCCTCCCAAGAAGGTTCTGGCAAGAATCAACAACAGAATATTGTGTTTGGTGGGGGGACTTTCCTGGAGATCCATCCAGCGGCTAAAAGCCTGTGCTCCCACTGGGGCCCAGGTTCGATCCCTGGTCAGGGAACTAGATCCCCCATGCCACAACTAAGAGTTTGCATGCTGCATCTAAAGATCCCGTGTGCTGCAACTAAGACCCGGTGTGGGCAAATAAATAAACGTAAATTTTTAAAAAAAAGAATAGATGGCAACCTCACAGAGATGAAAATTACAAAAAGGTTTTTTAAAAAAGAATATTGTTTTTCCATTACACTGAATTGCCAAGGAAAGTTCTACTTAAACATCATCTTCACCAAGTTGGTTGAGCCTTTGATGTCTGGGGCTAGTCTGGGGAGTTAAATTCTAGGTCTATAAGCCTGCAACCTTGAGCAAGTGATTCTCTGGACCCCATTGTCCTCACTCAACTGGGAAATGATGGTAATAATGGTACCCCTTGGGGTTGTTGTGATGATTAAATAAGATAATAGATGTCAATGTGCACCTAGTGAATATTTAGTCAATATGAGCTGTAATTATTCTACCTGCTGGGTCTTAGGTTTATCATGATATAGCTGTCATGGCCCCAATGACACGTAAAGGGTATATTGGCCTCAGAGTTGCCTATTGGCCAGTTCAAAGCCTTTTCCATCTACTCTCTCAATTGTCCAAGCAGGAAGCCAAATGTCTGGCAGATTCTGAGAAAAATCCTTACCACAGGCTTGATGAGAGTCTTGAGAATTTCCACCAAAATCACACTGAGAGCATAGTTGGCCAAAGGTCAGTTGGAGGGCAAGGACAGATGCTCACTGCCACAGTCCCTGAAATACTTGCTCCACCCTTTCCATCCTTGAAAGCAGAAGTGGCTCAGGACCTGACCCGAGGAAACAGAGGTGAAACCTACTAGTTCTTGGAATCGGTCAGAAAGGAAGTTGTGCTTCGGTCACTGGAGAAGAATCAAAAACTCTTTTATGAGGCTTCCTTGGCTTCCAGGGGTGAAGTAAGTGGAGGCAAATGTCAGAGGGCAAAGATTTCCCCAACCCCAAAGGACAGGTCTTTTTTTTTTTTTTTTAATATTTATTTATTTGGCTGCCTCAGGTCTTAATTGGGGCAAGAAGGATCCTCTTTGCATCATGCAGGATCTTTAGCTGTGACACGCAGCCTCTTTAGTTGCAATGTGCTGGCATAATTACTCCCTGGCATATGGGATATTAATTTCCAGACCAGGGATCAAACTTGGATCCCCTCCATTGCGAGGTGGATTCTTAACCACTGGACCACCAGGGAAGTCCCAGGACAGGTCTTTTCTGTAGCATGATCACATCAGCTATGTCCCAAGATACCTGACTGTTCAACCCCAAAGAACAACACCTAGGAAGCCACTATAATTGTATTTCTTTCTCCAAGTTGTATGAACTATGCAAACAGCATGGTGACAATATTAAAGAAAATGAGAAAAAACAACACAAAGTCCCAGCACCATAATATATCAGCTTTTCTGCACAGATACTGTTTACAAGTTTGTCATGATAGGATAGGTTTGGTTACATTTCGTGGTTTTGTCATATAACATCTTAGCACAAATGTTTCATGTAGCTTTAGAGGACTTTATTTTTAAAATTTTAGTAGAGTATAGTTGATTTACAATGCTGTGTTAGTTTCATATGTACAGCAAAGTGATTCAGTAAGCATGTACAGATATTCATTATTTTTAGATTCTTTTCTCATATAGGTTATCACAGAACAGAGTAGAGTTCGCTATGCTATACAGTAGGTCCTTGTTGGTTGAAAGAAAGTGAAAGTAAGTCACTCAGTCATGTCCAACTCTTTGCGATCCCATGGACTAAAGAGGCCATGGAATTCTCCTGGCCAGAATACTGGAGTGGGTAGCCTTTCCCTTCTCCAGGGGATCTTCCCAACCCAGGGATTGAACCCAGGTCTCCCATATTGCAGGCAGATTCTTTACCAGCTGAGCCACAAGGGAAGCACCTTATTGGTTACCTATCTTATATATAGTATTGTGTGTATGTTCATTCCAAGCTCTATAGGACATTTTTAGAATTATTAATTTTTTTTAAATTTCTGGTGGGTCTCTGCTGCTGGGTGCCGGCTTTCTCTAGTTGCCATTCATGGGCTTCTCATTGCAGCGGCTTCTCTTGTTGTGGAGCATGGGCTCCAGGCACATGGGCCTCAGTAGTTGCTGCCCAGGGACTCAGTAGTAGTGACTCGTGGGCCCCAGAGCACTCATACATGGGCTTAGGCACGTGGAAACTTCCCAAGTGCTAGTTGCTCAGTCATGTCCAACTCTTCTCAACCCCATGGACTGTAGCCCTCCAGGCTCCTCTGCCCATGGGATTCTCCAGGCAGGAATATTGGAATGGGTTGCCATTCCCTGCTTCAGGGGATCTTCCCAACCGAGGGATCGAACCTGGGTCTCCTGCACTGTGGACAGATTCTTTACTGTCAGAGCCACCTGGGAAACCCCCAAAGTGCCTTACCCTTCCTTAACTAAATGGGTAGCCTCTTGCCCAAAGTTGGGTCACGTCTACTCTTAATTTGAATTCTGAGCATGATGCTGCAAGGGTAGAAAACTAACATTTGCTTTATTTCTCTCTTGTCAGGACCTCCAAAGTCATGATTTCTGTCCTCTGAGTCTGTCTTTCAGCCCTCTCTTACATTCTTTAAGCCACTCTATTTCCTTGCAGGAAATTCCACTCTCTACTTGTTAGCCAGAGTCTGCTTCTGTTATTTTTGCCCCAAATGCCTTAACTGATGCACTGCTTAACAAGAACAGCCCGAAAAATGTTTTTTTAAGATTAAGCTAAATAATGTATGTGGAAAGCTTCGCACAGTGCACGGCATGTAGGACGTGACTGATATGTGTTAATTGTATTAGCTGAGGGTGAGGTTCAACTGCTCTATGCTGTGCCTACTCGCTCAGTCATGTCCGACTCTGCAACCCCATGGACTGTAGCCACCAAATTGCTCTGTTCATGGCATTCTCCAGGCAAGACTACTGAAGTGAGTTGCCATGCCCTCTTCCAGGGGATCCTCCCAACCCAGGGATCCCAACCTAGGTCTCCCGCATTGCAGGCTGATTCTTTACCATCTGAGCCACCAGGGAAGCCCCTCAACTGCTGTAATTAGACCCCAAATCTCAGAGACTTAAGTCAGACTGTCCTGCTGACAGTCCAGGGAGATAGAGAGGCCCCACCGTGTTGGAGACTTAGGCTCCATCTAGCAAGTTGCTGTGTTTTCCCAAGCTACTGTCCTCATCCATCCATCGAAGATGGCCCACCACCATGTCTTCTCTCCAGCTGGCAGGAAAAATGGAGGATGTGGTGTGACTCTTTAAGGGTATGGCCCAAAAGTTGCACATGACGTTTCCCTTCCCGTTTCATTGGCCAAAACTCAGACGCATGGCAATTCACAGTGACAAAGAAGGCTGGGAAATACAGTCTTCATTCTGTGTGATTTAGCCACATGCTTGGCTAAAATTTGGAATTGAATTAGTAAAGGAAAAAGAGAAAGACAGATACTAGGAGACAACTAGCTCTCTCTGCCACGTTACCGCTGCTGTTGTCAGTCACAAAGTCAAGTCTGACTCTTTTGCGACCCCATGGACTGTTGCCCGCCAGGCTCCTCTGTCCATGGGGTTCTCCAGGCAAGCATACTGGAGTAGGTTGTCATTTCCTTCTCCAGGGGATCTTCCCGACCCAGGGGTTGAATGCACATCTCCTGCACGGCAGACTGATTCTTTACTACTGAGTCACCCACACTATCATTACCATTACACTAAGCATCCTCTATATGAAACATCTCCAGTTCGCCAAATCCTGGCCTGATCCTTGACCTGATGCTCTATCATTATTGTCACATCCAACTTCAGGGGCCCCCTTATTCAGCACTTTACAAGCCTTGGTGTTTGAATAAAGGCTGCATGTATCAATATAAGAGCTTTCCTCTAGAAAAGTTTTGTGTGGCTTAAATAAGATCAAGAAACAGGAAGAAATGGGGACTTCATGGTTCCAAATGAAGCACAAGGATTAGAAAACAGGCCTGGAGAGGCCAAGCAAGACAGACACTACTGCCTCCAAGGGGCTCCTCAGCAGAGAAGGGGGCCATGGTAAAGCTACATATCACCTTCAGGAATACCTTGAACCTCAGATCCTGAGGGCCATAAGCAAGAGACGAACCCATCCTGCACATGAGTGAGATGAGGGGCACCTCCAACCACAAATAATCAGCCAGGCACGTGAGAAACCCTCTGACATCTCTCTGATTCTTCCTCCCAGTCTCTCCCCCTGGAGGAGCTACAATCCAAAGAAGGAAAAATAGAAGGAAGAAGAGAACAGATCATAGCCCCAGCCTCTCAAAGTTCCTAGACCAAGAAATAGACCTTACAGGAGATGATGAATTACATACACATCTATCTTCCCCCATACTATTCATTTAACAGATAGTTCAGTTCAGTCGCTCAGTCGTGTCTGACTCTTTGCGACCCCATGGACTGCAGCACGCCAGGCTTCCCTGTCCATCACCAACTCCCAGAGCTTGCTCAGACTCATGTCCATTGAGTTGGTGATGCCATCTGACCATCTCATCCTGTGTTGTCTCCCTCTCCTCTTGATGTCTAGTATGTGCCAAATGCTATTCCAAGTTCTGAAGATACACGTGGTTGGGATTGTGTCCAATTCATGGCTCTGTCCCAGGGCCCAATATTACCTTTGACTGGGGCTTAGTAAATAATGTTTGGATAAACGACATCACAGTTTGATTTTGTGTTGAACACTTGTGGTTTCCTCCCTGATGTCCTATTTCCCTCTTCTCAGTAAGTTTTAATTCCTATTTGAAGGACTGTGTTATCTGGGGACAAGTGACTTTACCTCCAGGTCCAAAGGTGAAGCATGTGAACTAAACTAAGAGTTTGAGTATTCCAGACCCTTGACATCAATGATTGGCTTAAGTATGGGAATGTGATCTAAGTCAGATCAATCAAAGCGGATCTGAGGGAAAAGGTATTTTCGCTCTTTCCAGCGTAATGTAAAACTTGGAATGACTGCAGCCATTTTTACTATTGCTTAAAAAAAAATCCACCCGAGGATGAATCAACACATCACAGAAATATAGCCAGATCCCTCTGGAAAATGTGAAACTCTGGATCAAACCTCACCTGAAATCCTCTCTACCTCTGGACTTTCCAGTTGCATGAGTCAATGAACTATTTTCATTCAGTCATTTGGAGTTGAATTTTTCATTTGCAACTAAAGTACCCTAACTGATACAGAGATTTTTAAGTTTTACAAAGTAGAAGCATATCCAAGCAGATATATGACATAGACAGTTTCTACAAGGCAGTCCAAGACAAAACTGAAAGACAGAGTGCGTGTAGATCTACATGAGGTATAAAACAGCCCAAGCAAAAAAGCAGAGACCATCAGGGGGCTTTTTTGGACATATTGGGGAGCTCCTGCAGTCCAATATGGACAAGAAGAGACAGTCCAACCCTCTTGGTGCCTTCTTTAAAACCTTTCAATAATTCCTCCTACCAACAGTTAAAGCCAAAGTCATAGACCCAGACAAGTAAGTCCATAAATAGCTTTTGGATACATTTCTAATCATTTATAACCCAAGCACAATATACACGTTACTCTTAGTGTGCCCTATATGGTAGCCACCACGCAAGATGGCTGCTAACAATCTTTCTATCCTGATATTCATACCCTTTAGTAGTCCTCCTTCCATGTAGAATTACCGCTGACCTAGGTGACCAATAGAACACAGCAGAACTGAATTTATGTGATCCTCAAGGCATTTCAGCTTTGGTCTTGCTCCCTTGAATGACTCTCTCTGTGGAGGCTAGAGGAAGCCATCCACCAGGCTATGAAGACACTCAAATTATACTGTAGAGAGACCCTGATGGAGAGGAACTGGGGCCGTCCATCAACAGCCAGGACTGACTCACCCTCAGAGTGAGTGAGTGACTTTGGAAGTGGGTCCTCCAACACCAGTCAAGCCTTCAAAGGACTTCAGCCCTGGCTGACATCATCAGACCAAAACCTCATGAGAGAGACTGAGTTGGAACTGCTCCTGCCATCCCTAATTTCCTGATCCACAGAAATCAGGGGAGATAAGGAATAATTTTTGTTGGTTTGTAGGCGGTGGGGGGAGTGGAGGTTAATAAAGTTTGGGTGTTTTGGTTTTTTTATTTTGGCCACACCACACAGCTTGCAGGACCTTAGTTCCCCTATCAGGGATTTACCTGGGCCACCAGGGTGAAAGCTCTGAGTCATAAGTACTGGACTGCCAGGGAATTTCCAAGTCTTATTTTTTTAGAGCAGTTTTAAGTTTACAGCAAAATTGAGAGAAAGATATGAAAATTTCCCATACATCTCCTAGCCCTATGTTTGCAAAGCCTCCCCCATCATCAGCCAGCTCTATCAGTGATATTTTTACTGTCTCTATAGTTTTACCTCTTTCAAAAAGTCATAAAGTTGGAATCATATGTATGTGGCCCTTTCAGATTGATTTCTTTCCCTGAGACATACAAATTCAAGGCTTCTTCATGTCTTTTCATGATTTGATAACTCATTTCTTTTAGCCCTGAATAATATCCCATTGTCTGGATGTACAGTTTATCCATCCATCTCCTGAAAAATATCTTGGTTGCATTCAGGTTTTGGCAATTATGAATAAAACTGCTACAAATATTCATGTGCAGGGTTTTGTGTTGACATAAGTTTTCATATCCTTTGGGTGAATACCACGGAGCAGGGTTGCTGGATTCATTCAGTAAGAGTATGCTTGGTTTTGTAAGAAATCACCAAACTGTCTTAAAAAGTTACTGCACCATTTGGCATTTCCATCAGCAATGACTATTGTTATTTTAAGCCACTAAGTCTGGGGTGATTTGTTATGCTGCTTTATATAACTAGTTCAACCTACCACTGAACACGTCTAGAATGCCTTTCTTCTGCTTTTTGTCATCCTTAGGAACTCCTATTTGCTCTCCAAGAGCCAACTCGAGCAGTCGCTGCTTCTGAGAAGCCTACCCTGATTTTTCACTCAGACACAGACTCTCTTACATAGCTCTGTTAACAGTTCTCAGACCTCCCTGGTGGTCCAGCGCTTAAGAACCCACCTGCCAATGCAGGGGACACAGGTTCGCTGCCTGGTCTGGGGAGATTTCACACGCCACGGGACAGCTAAACCAGTGTGCCACAACTACTGAACCCATGGGCCCTAGAGGCTGGGCTCTGCAATGTGAGAAGCCACCACAGTAAGAAGCCTGAGCACCGGAACCAGAGAGCAACCCCTACTCGCGGCAACTAGAGAAAGCCTGCACACAGCAAGGAAGAACCAGTGCAGCCATAAAAAATAATAATAATAATTTTTTTTTAAGAATATAGACATCCAGAAATTTTAAAAAAAAAATAGTTCTCACTCTGGGATCTCATTAAGTGTTTAAGAGGTTATTTCTCCCACTATTGTTTATTGAAGGCATTTTTTTAACTTTTTATTTTTTATAAAATTTTTAAAGGTTACACTCCATTTACAGCCATAATAAAATATTGGCTCGATTCACCATGTTGTACAGTTCATCTCTGCAGCCTGTCTTACACACAGTAGTTTGTACCTCCTGCTCTCCTACCCCTATATTGCCCCTCCCCTCCTCCCCACTGGTAACCACTAGTTTGTCCCTTAGATCTATGAACCTGTGAAGGCAACAATCTTGAATTATACAAATGTATATTCCCAGGACTGAGCATGGTATGTGCCACATTAAAAGAGTTAAGCAAATCAGATTGAATAAGTAAGTAACAGAAACTTCAGCTCTGGGCAAGACTTCCACTGGTCTGGGGTAACAAAGGGTAGAAGGAAGGAAATAGTGGAGAGACGAACCGAAGATATTATTGCAGGATGGGTCTAGCGCCTAGCACCCTGGTTCATACTGAAAACTCCTTTTCCTGGTCATAAATGTGCCAATGAAGCCTGGATAAACTATAGCAGGTGGTTCCATAGTGGTTTTTACTCTCAAATAATTACTCTGCAGATAGAAAAGTGTAAGAACCATTGCAACAGCAAACTGGAGCAATCGCGTGGTCAAAAGTTGAGTGTCAGGGCCACGGTCAGGGGAGGGAAGGAGGCGGGATCTTGATAGCACCTACAAAAGAGGAACATCTGGTTTCAGACACTTCCTGCTCAGAGACAGAGCAAGAGGAAGTGGGATCAGAAAGGGGGCCCACCAGTGGGGACAGAAAAGCCGGGGGCTGGGTTTTTTTTTTCCAGAATCTTGGATAATGAAGCTTATTTGGGAGGGAGAAACATCTCAGAAGTAAAACACTGAGTCTAGACGCAAACTGGAGTTTGAGAAAAATGTTGGAATCATGTCCAGTTAGAACATAGGAATGGAAAGGTGGATCTTGACAACGTTTAGAAACTAGAAATGGAAAACAAACTCAGATTGAGGTCTAAATATAAGATTTAAGTGATTCATCTGAAACAAGACCACTGATCAGGTAGCAACAATAGATGTATATGGAGGATTAACTTTAAGAAATAGGATATAGTTTTATTAATCACTAAAGCATATTTTGAAAAAAAAATTCCAATTTTATGCCATACAAGGGCAGAAATGAGGAGTTCCCTGGTGATCCAGTCAATGGTTAAGACTCAGCATTTTTATTGTCCCAGCCTGGCTTCAGTCCCTAGTTAGGGAACTAAGATCCTAAAGCTGTGCAGCATGGTCAAAAAATAAAAAGGCAGAAGTGATACAAGTGATACTGCCATATTCTCTGATCGTGCTACATTAAGGTAAAAAGTAGAAAATATTAAAAAAAAAAAAAAAACAACTAAAAAATGCCTAATTTTGAAAACTGAAAAATGGAAAAACTTGGAACAAATAGTAAAGACACAAGATAATAACATATTATATTTTAAAGTAATAATAATAAAACAGTAACAGCAATTGACATTATGTGAGTATTTACTCTGTGCCAGGCACAGTTCTAAGTGCTTTGAATGTGTTAACTATCCAGTCTTAATAGAAATCCTATGAAGAAGATATTATTATCCCCATCTTGCAGATGAAGAAATTGAGACACCCAGAAGTTATGTACCAAGTTTTACAGCAGAGCTTATATCCATTAGAATGCTTTGGGGTACAAATTAAGAGAGATTCTAACTCAAGCAATAGTCGACATATCCTGCACAGTCACTCAATGGTGTCCAACTCTTTGAGACCTGATGATCTACAGCCCACCAGTCTCCTCACTCCAAAGGATATTTTTCAGGCAAGAATACTGGAGTTGCCACACAGAGCAAAAGCAGAGGGGGTCTCCAAAGCCAGGTATGCAGCAGCTTAGTGGCATTATTAAGGATCCAGCGATTTGGTGTCATTTCTTTTTTTTTTTTTTTTTACTTTTTAAAAAAATCTTTTTTATGTATGGCAAAAACCACTACAATATTGCAAAGTAATTAGCCTCCAATTAAAATAAAAAGAAAAAATCTTTTTTAACATCAAAAGCATTTTGTATTGCGGTACAGACGATTAACAATGTTGTGATAGTTTCAGGTGAACAGCGAAGGGACTCAGCCACACAAATACATGCAACCATTCTCCCCCATACCCATCAATTCTTCAGAGCTCAGCTTTCTTCACAGTCCAACT
>SJYX01010265.1:16564-71501 GCA_006410675.1 Oreotragus oreotragus
TTTTTTTTTTTTTTTTTACTTTTTAAAAAAATCTTTTTTATGTATGGCAAAAACCACTACAATATTGCAAAGTAATTAGCCTCCAATTAAAATAAAAAGAAAAAATCTTTTTTAACATCAAAAGCATTTTGTATTGCGGTACAGACGATTAACAATGTTGTGATAGTTTCAGGTGAACAGCGAAGGGACTCAGCCACACAAATACATGCAACCATTCTCCCCCATACCCATCAATTCTTCAGAGCTCAGCTTTCTTCACAGTCCAACTCTCACATCCCTCCATGACCACTGGAAAAACCATAACCTTGACTAGACGGACCTTTGTTGGCAAAGTAATGTCTCTGCTTTTTAATATGCTATGTAGGCTGGTCATAACTTTCCTTCCAAGGGGTAAGCGTCTTTTGATTTCATGGCTGCAATCACCATCTGCTATGATTTTGGAGCCCCCCAAAATAAAGTCTGACATTGTTTCCACTGTTTCCCCATCTATTTCCCATGAAGTGATGGGACCAGATGCCATGATCTTCATTTTCTGAATGTTGAGATTTAAGCCAACTTTTTCACTCTCCTCTTTCACTTTCATCGAGTGTATACATATATCAAAACATCACATATACATATAAACATATACAATTTTTATTTATCAATTATACCTCAATAAAACTGGGGGGAAATGAAAAAAATAGACCCTTTCTGGAATCTAAAAAATAAAACAAAATCACGGACAAAAAGTAGAAATAGACTCACAGTGTTGGAGCCCCTGGGAGGAGGGCAAGAGGGGTTCCATTTTGAACCCCTTAACAAAGAATGTGCGGGGAAGGCAATGGCACCCCACCCCAGTACTCTTGCCTGGAAAATCCAATGGACGGAGTAGCCTGGTGGGCTGCAGTCCATGGGGTCGCTAACAGTCGGACAGACTGAGCGACTTCACTTTCACTTTTCTCTTTCATGCATTGGAGAAGGAAATGGCAACCCACTCCAGTATTCTTGCCTGGAGAATCCCGGGGATGGGGGAGCCTGGTGGGTGGCCGTCTATGGGGTCACACAGAGTCGGACATGACTGAAGTGACTTAGCAGCAGCAGCAGCAGCAGCAACAAAGAATGTGAACTCCGCCTGAACTCTGTTAACCGTCTTTAAAGAAAATCCAGGACACTCCCTCCTCACAGATGGCACACAAAGACTGAAAGTACAGGTTAGGCTGTCTCAGTCAGATGAACAATATTGCCAGCACCTGAATGTTGTAATTGTTACTTCCTCCACACCTGCATGTTGTAAAACTAATTACTAACATGTAACCGGGCATGTAGCAGAGGGTATAAAAAACTAAGTCCTCCAAAATCATCAGGGTCCTGCTGGGAACCAATTCTCCTTGGACCTACTAGCGTAATAAACTGCACTCCACTGTCTTGAGTGTCCCCCAGGGAGTGTTTTGCAACTCCAGATTCTACAACAACAGATATGGAGAATAAACTAGTGGTTACCACTGGGGAGAGGAAAGGGGGAAGGGGCAAAGTAGGGGATAGGGGAGAAAGCGGTATAAATTATATAGACTACTGTGTATAAAGTAAATAAACTACAAGGACATGTTGTAAGCACAGGGAAAATAGCCAATATAATAATATTTTATAATGACTATAAATGGAGTACAATCTATAAAAATGTTGAATCTCGATGTCATACATCTGAAATGAATAAAATATTGTAAATCGAATGTACATCAGTAAACAAAATGTAGTTAATCAAAATAAAATGGAAATTCTCTGGTGGTCCAGTGGTTAGAACTCCATACTTCCACTGAAGGGGGCCAGGGTTCCACCCAGGTTGGGGAACTAAGATTCTGCTCAGAGCGTGAACAAAACAAAAATAGAAATTAAAAATAAAAGTAAAGTAAAATTAAATTAGATTAAAATGTTAAATACACTCTTTATGTGCCACCTTTCCTCCCCACCCTTCTATCAGTGATCCCTGTACCTCCCTCCTTATACTTGAAGTCCCTGTCTCACGATCTGCTTCAGGGAGAACAAAAGCCAAAGGAGAGACAGATGGTAAGCAAGAATGAGGAAACTGCCTCAAGGAAGCCAGCTGTCCCCCACGTGAAATGCTGCTGAGACATAGAGATGGAAAACAGAAGAATGTCCATTAGATTTAGCAACACAAAGACGAGAGGGCCATTGCAGAGGCATGAGGCGTGTGAAAACCAAGCTGCTGCAGCTTGAAGAGTAAGCTCAAAACCGGAAAGACAAAGAAATTGGTGTGGTTGCCACACCAGGAAGAGGGTGGGGTGATGGCCCCAGGGAGTAGGGCCACAGAAGACAGAATGAGAGGAGATAAGATGGACAGATATGCACTGGTTGGAACCCCTACAGCGTCTGGATGTACCTAGAGATTTTTAGACACCTGGCAGAGGCTGGTGACTGGATTAGATATAACATCTAACAGAATCAAAGAAAAGAAAAGTATTTATTATCGAGAAAACAAAAAGCTATACAAGAGAGAAAAAGAAATCAAAATACATTAGATAACTTGGCCATGAATAGCATATACATAGTCATTATAATATAAAGCCAGAATATTGATTTAATAAAAAACTAAAGACTTAATGGGATTTCCCTGGTGGTCCAGTGGTTCCTCAGTGCTCCCAAAGCAGCAGGCCCAGGTTTCATCCCAGGTTGGGGAACTGAGAT
Source organism: Oreotragus oreotragus (assembly GCA_006410675.1). Taxonomy (NCBI): domain Eukaryota; kingdom Metazoa; phylum Chordata; class Mammalia; order Artiodactyla; family Bovidae; genus Oreotragus; species Oreotragus oreotragus. Next base: position 19,250 of record SJYX01010265.1, read on the forward strand.
CCCACATGCCAGCACAGGGAAACCAAATAGATTTTTAAAAAATTTTTAATAAAGATTTAACTATCTTGGGAAGGTCTCCCAGGTGGCACAGAGGTAAAGAATCCCCCTATGATCCAGGAGACTCGGGTTCTATCCCTGGGTCAGGAAGATCCTCCGGAGAAAGGAATAGCTACCCACTCCAGTATTCTTGCCCGAAGAATTTCATGGACGGAGGAGCCTGGCAGCCGACAGGACATGGGATCAAAGAGTCAGACAAAACTGAGTGACTGAGTACACATGTATCATGAAGATGTGAGAAAGAGAGAGTGATGAAAACTCATCTCCCATTGTAGAAGATCCCGATGAAAGTTAAAGTGCGAGTTGCTCAGTCATGTCCAACTCTTTGCAACCCCATGGACTGTAGCCCGCCAGGCTCCTCTGTCCATGGGATTCTCCAGACAAGAATACTGGAATGGGTTGCCATGCCCTCCTCCAGGGGACCTTCCCAACTCAGGGACTGAACCCACGTCTCCTGCATTTCAGTTAATAAAGATTTAACTATCTTGGGAAGGTCTCCCAGGTGGCACAGAGGTAAAGAATCCCCCTATGATCCAGGAGACTCGGGTTCTATCCCTGGGTCAGGAAGATCCTCCGGAGAAAGGAATAGCTACCCACTCCAGTATTCTTGCCCGAAGAATTTCATGGACGGAGGAGCCTGGCAGCCGACAGGACATGGGATCAAAGAGTCAGACAAAACTGAGTGACTGAGTACACATGTATCATGAAGATGTGAGAAAGAGAGAGTGATGAAAACTCATCTCCCATTGTAGAAGGTCCCGATGAAAGTTAAAGTGCGAGTTGCTCAGTCATGTCCAACTCTTTGCAACCCCATGGACTGTAGCCCGCCAGGCTCCTCTGTCCATGGGATTCTCCAGACAAGAATACTGGAATGGGTTGCCATGCCCTCCTCCAGGGGACCTTCCCAACTCAGGGACTGAACCCACGTCTCCTGCATTTCAGACAGATTCTTTACCATCTGAGCCACCAGGGAAGCCCCAGAAAGACCCAATAAATACTGCCTAAAAATTAAGAATCTATCTGCAATGCAAGAGACCCAGGTTTGATTCCTGGGTCTGGAAGATCCCCTGGGAAGGGATGGGCTACCCACTCCAGTATTCATGGGCTTCCCTAGTGGCTCAGATGGTAAAGAATCTGCCTGCAAAGTGAGGGACCTAGGTTTGACCCCTGGGCTGGGAAGATCTCCTGGAGGAGGGCATGGCAACACACTCCAGTGTTCTTGTGGAGACTCCTCATGGACAGAGGAGCCTGATGGGCTACAGTCCATTGGGTCACAAAGAGTCAGACACGACTGAGTGACTAAGCACACAAAAATTAAGAAGTGGCATTATAAGCATATTAGTTAGAGTTATGAAGATAAGTACCAAAATTAACAAAAGCGAATGCAAGCCAGGAGAAGGAGAGGAAAATGAAGAGTGACAGGTTTTTTGTAACAAAATATACCTATTTGACTGTTTAGCCCAAAGTTCTTCAAACTGTTCTGAATGTCAACACAGTAAAAAAAAAAAAAAAACACTGAATTTTACTTTACAACCCAGTACAGACATTCAAGTACTAGAAAGGTTGTAGATCCATGGAATTTCTAATATACTACTGGTTAGTATGATAACCGGAGAATCCAGGTTTTAAACACTGCATAACTTCCCCAGCAATTTCACTTTTAGGTATTTAACAAAACATATTTAGCACATTTGTGCCAAGAGACACATGCTAGAATATTCACATCCATTCTTTTCATAATGACTGAAAACTGGAAATGAGTCAATGCCCAACAATAAGAGAATGGGTAAATAGAACATTTTACAGTCAGTGCAACACCCTAGATGAATCCTAGTAAAATATGTTAAGTGGAATTAGTAGGTCACTGGTATTACATGGTGCTAAGGAATGCTTGTTGATTTTGTTAGCTGTGATAATGGTAATATGGTTATGCTAGGAAATGTCAAGAGCTTTTAGAAATGAGTATTAAAGTATGAACAAGTGATTAAATGTAAAATTTTTTAACATCTGAATTGTAGTCTTTATTCGAGTCACATTTAAAAATTTATGTCTCCTCATATGACAAGGTGGCTCTTTAACACATGCTCTGCTAATTATATCAGCAGTAGGAAGGGCTTTGATGAAATGCTAAGATGACTAAGATTCACAGGAAAAGAGAAAGAAAAACATGAGAGATGAAGCAACTGTAGCAGAATCTTGTTAATGGCTGAAGGTGGTTGATGGGCACATAGAGGTCCACGTTATTTCACTTCACTCTGTTTTGTGGGCTTGAAATTTCGGTAACAAGGAAATTATTAATAAACAAGCCAGTCTCAGAAAACAAAATATTTTCATGCTCCTTTTATACATTTCAGAAGCCCAGTAAAATGAAACTAAAGACATCTGTGATCATTAAAAGAAAAAAAAAAGAGCAAGGAAATTGAAAACACAAATCCAGGCTAGTGGTCCCCTCTGAGAGGCAGGCAGGGGCTGGGACAGGGGAGAAGACTCTGTGAGGAAGTTCTTAGAAATAAGCTGTGTTGGGTTAGATGCCAGTTTCACAGGTGCTCAATTTTTAAAAATTATTTATTTACTTATCTATTTTTGGCTGACTGGGTCTTTGCTGCTGCGTGTGGACTTTCTCTAGTTGCAGCAAGTGGGGGCTACTCTTTGCTGTGGTGCAAGGACATCATAGTCAACAAAAGAGTTCAAAATGCAGTACTTGGATACAGTCTCAAAAATGACAGAATGATCTCTGTTCGTTTCAAAGGCAAACCATTCAGTGTCACAGTACTTCAAGTCTATGCCCTGACCAGTAATGCTGAAGAAGTTGAACAGTTCTACGAAGACCTACAAGACCTTCTAGAACTAACACCCCAAAAAGATGTCCTTTTCATTATAGGCGACTGGAATGCAAAAGTAGGAAGTCAAGAGATACCTGGAGTAACAGGCAAATTTGGCTTTGGAGTACAGAATGAGGCAGGGCAAGGGCTAATAGAGTTTTGCCAAGAGAATGCACTGGTCATAGCAAACACCCTCTTCCAACAACACAAGAGAAGACTCTACACATGGACATCACCAGATGGTCAACACCAAAATCAGATTGATTATATTCTTTGCAGCCAAAGATGGAGAAGCTCTATACAGTCAGCAAAAACAAGACCAGGAGCTGACTGTGGCTCAGATCATGAACTCCTTATTACCAAATTCAGACTCAAATTGAAGAAAGTAGGGAAAACCACTAGACCATTCAGGTGGGACCTAAGTCAAATCCTTTACGATTATACAGTAGAAGTGAGAAATAGATTCAGGGGCCTAGATCTGATGACAGAGTGCCTGAAGAACTGTGCATGGAGGTTCATGACATTGTACAGAAGACAGGGATCAAGACCGTCCCCAAGAAAAAGAAATGCCAAAAAGCAAAATGACTGCCTGGGGAGGGCTTACAAATAAATAGCTGTGAAAAGAAGAGAAGTGAAAAGCAAAGGAGAAAAGGAAAGACATACTCATCTGAATGCAGAGTTCCAAAGAATAGCAAAGAGAGATGAGAAAGCCTTCCTCAGTGATCAATGCAAAGAGATAGAGGAAAACAACAGAATGGGAAAGACTAGAGATCTCTTCAAGAAAATTAGAGATACCAAGGGAATATTTCATGCAAAGATGGGCTCAATAAAGGACAGAAATGGTATGGACCTACGAGAAGCCGATGATATTAAGAAGAGGTGGCAAGAATACACAGAACTATACAGAAAAGATCTTCATGACCCAGATAACCACGATGGTGTGATCACTCACCTAGAGCCAGACATCCTGGAATGCGAAGTCAAGTGAGACTTAGGAAGCATCACTACAAACAAAGCTAGTGGAGGTGATGGACTTCCAGTTGACCTATTTAAAATCCTAAAAGATGATGCTGTGAAAGTGTTGCACTCAATATGCCACCAAATTTGAAAAACTCAGCAGTGGCCACAGGACTGGAAAAGGTTAGTTTTCATTCCAATCCCAAAGAAAGGCAATGCCAAAGAATGCTCAAACTATGCACAATTGCATTCATCTCACACACTAGTTAAGTGATGCTCAAAATTCTCCAAGCCAGGCTCCAACAGTACATGAACCATAAACTTCCAGATGTTCAAGCTGGATTTAGAAAAGGCAGAGGAACCAGATNCTCAATATGCCACCAAATTTGAAAAACTCAGCAGTGGCCACAGGACTGGAAAAGGTTAGTTTTCATTCCAATCCCAAAGAAAGGCAATGCCAAAGAATGCTCAAACTATGCACAATTGCATTCATCTCACACACTAGTTAAGTGATGCTCAAAATCCTCCAAGCCAGGCTCCAACAGTACATGAACCATAAACTTCCAGATGTTCAAGCTGGATTTAGAAAAGGCAGAGGAACCAGATATCAAATTGCCAACATCCTTTGGATCACAGAAAAAGCAAGAGAGTTCCCGAAAAACATCTATTTCTGCTTTATTAACTATGCCAAAGCCTTTGACTGTGTGGACTCTGGGAGCTGAACCATAATCCCTCACATTGTTATTCTCACAAAATTTTAAATTCTTTCATTATCATTATCTTTGTTGATTTCTGACCAGTGATCTTTGATGTTGCTACTAAAACTTGCTAAAAGCTCAAATGATGGTTAGTATTTTTTTTTTTAGCATTAAAGCACTTTTAAAAAAGGCATATACACTGTTTTTCTAGACATCATGCTATGGGACACTTAGCAGACAAAACTTTTATATGCACTGGGAAACCAAGATTCATATGGCTCACTTTATTTAGGTATTCGGTTTATTGCAGTGGTCTGAAAGTGAACCCACAACAGCCCTGAGGTATGCCTTCCTTCCATTCCCCCTGCTGCAGCCTTGACTCATGACTTTTTGCCTTTCCTCAGGGAGGAAACAGAGCATTGCAGGATAACTTGTCTCTAAAAACACTGGCATCCTAGCAATATAGCTGTGGTTTTAGCTTCCTTAGGCTGAAGCAGAAGGACGAGAGGTAGGCTTTTTAAAGACAGAGTGTGGAAGAGGCAGTGAGTGAAAAAACACTTCTGGAGTTAAGAGGTAACTTCCTTGATAACATGAAGTTCGCACTTTGGGCCCTGTGCTCTGGGGATGAGGACAGATAAGTATGGATAAGGCCAAAGTTCCCCTTATAATTCAAAAGTGGTAGTGTGGACCGGAGGATGTAACAACCAGAGGGCCAGTATAGAACTCTCCCCTCCTGATGATTATTTTTCCAGGCTTGGAAATGGACATTTACCTTATCTTCTAGTGTAGCTACTCCTAAGTTTAACAATAAGTAGTGATCTAAAAGTTCCTTTGTAAGACTCTTATTTAGCACTGGGAGTGTATACTCCGTGTAAATGGGAGTTTGATTCCCAGGACAAAATAGAGAAAATCAGTTGAGCACATAGTATTTTTTTTTTTTTTTGGCTATGCTGCATGGTATGTGGGATTTTAGTTACTTCATCAGGGATTAAATCTGAGCCCCCTGCAGTGGAAGAACAGAGTCTTTACCACTGGACCACAAAGGGAGACTCGATAGTATATTTAAAATATAGTATTAGCTTCTCAGGTGGCTCAGTGGTAAAGAATCCACCCATCCATACAGAAGATACAGGAGACCCGGATTTGATCCCTGGGTTGGGAAGACCTGCTGGAGGAGGAAATGGCAACCTATTCCAGTATTGTTGCCTGAAAACAAATCCCATGGACAGATAAACTTGGGGGTTACAGTCCATGGGATCTCAAAGAGGCAGACATGACTGCATATGCAAGCTCACTGATACAGCACATCAGTACAGTCAAAATGTATAGCTAGGGTGATACAGGAAAATGCTTTTCAGTTTTCATTCCAGGGTATCAGGCACATATTTCTCCATCATCTATTGGCTTTTCTTTTTTTCTTTAATTTTTATTTTCACTTTATTTTACTCTACAGTACTGTATTGGTTTGGGCATACATTGACATGAAAGGGATGGACTCTGATAGCAAAGTGGTCTTTGGTGGGAAGCAATAGGATGGAAAGGAGGAAACCACTTGGTGCCAGTGATGGGTTAACCCACCACATTACGTCTGCTGGAAGGACATCTGCCTACGTATCCTGAATAAAGGAATAAACAGTAGTTGTCTCCATTAGGACAATTTGTGTGTCCAAACGAGGAGTAACTAAAGACTACTCTTAATCAAATGCTCCTTCAATTGGAGACTGTCTATACAAATCTGCTACACGTCTACTAATTGGGACTGATACCAAAAATAACTATTGCCCTTGCCAATACTTCCCAACACAAATAGTGTGGGAGCTGAGAGTATCTCTGGGAACCTAAACACTGGCTTTATCACATTTACATATACAATCATCACCCTGTCCCATTCTCATACACATCTCTACTTGCTAGAAAGCATTTTCCTCTGCACATCTAAAATGTTTCAACACCTCTTCCTATTAACAATAAGTGGTGTATTTTCAGAACTCCACATTTTTAAAGTCAAGTTTTATTTCCTATAGTCTAACTTTTATGTGTTTAAGAACACCTAGACTTAGTAATTCTGAGAAAAGAAGAGCAGTTGTTCTTTGCGAGGATGTTCTCCTTTACTGATTTTCTTTTTCCTTCTTATCCTCAGGAACCCTCTTCATTTACAGGCTATGCTTTAACTTTGATGTATTTCTTTCAGTTGCAGGCCAGAAGCTGAGTATCTAGGTATTCTCAGGCAAAACAGCAGAAGAGATAACCAGAATTAACTATTAGCATATTACCTATTTAATATAATGATAAAAAGCAATGCTTTGTTTCTGGACCAAAAGCCAGGGTCAGTCTTAGAGGCTGCCAATACTGGTTACAAAATATGATCTGTCAGAAAACATCAGGACCAGCATGTAAGAAAGGACCAACCAGATTCCAGAGAATGAGGCCACCCCAGGGGACTGAGACACAAAGCAAGAAAGGACTTTCTCCTTGACTCTTCCCACCTATGCCTCCAGGGCAGAGAGAGCAGTAGATGCCAGAGACTGGGCCAGGCCTGATGCTCAGACTGAACAAAAGAAGATGGCATACACAGGAAGGGACCTAGAGGCCAGAGGCTGGCCTAGAGCTGCACGCTGGGCTAAAAGAAGAGTGAGAAGAGCCCTAGGGAGCTGAGCAATTAGAAGATCAAAACCAGGAGAGTGCCATGCAGACACAAACTCTGAAGACTGCAGAGGGAAGCATTTAATCCCTTTCCCACTAAGCAAAGTCCCAGATGCAGCCAGCTGGCAACTATATTGCTGCTGGGAAGCAACCCACCACCCCAGCACTATGGGAATTTGATAACACAGTCTCCACCCTGGCTACCCTTCCCCTCCTTCCTCCTCATCACTCAGCTCAAATGGGCAAAATAATGGAGGGGAACATGCAACCACAAAAGAAGAATGAGGACAAAAGTGTTTTACAAGTGAAGAAGGCATACCTAAGTGTTCAGATACGGATTTGTGGATTGCCCAGTAGCCTGGCCCTGTAGAAGTTCTTTCTCATGTGGAATTCTTGAAGCCAAAAAAATAGCGGTTGGTGAGACAGGATTTCTAAGGAACAGAGATAAGTAAGGCCACCTGCTGCAGGGTTTGGCAATTCAAGAGACTGGGGAGGCGGGGAGATGTACCCAAAATGCTGTTCTCTCTCAAAAGAGTAACTTTTCACTGTTGCTGTTTTTCCTGTTTTCCATATTCTATGTTTGGCTGTTGGTGGGAGGCAGTGGGCAGAAAGAGGGAGAAGGCAGGCCTTTGGAGAAAGACAGTCGGTTTGAAAATACTGCTGAAAACCTTGGGGCTTGTGGACTTACTTTCTCTTCTGTTCTATCCTGAAAAGGGCAGAAAGAAAAAGATGTGCCTGACCCAGGGAATGGGGGTCAGCGAAAGGGAGAATGAGCAGAGGGGCTGGTCCACATTTCTGCTTCTGCCCCAGTGAGCACAGTGCTTCTCAAGCTCTTTCACCCCGATGTGGTCACATATAGCCCTAAGCGTCCATATTCCAATCTGAAGGGAGCCCACTGCCTATGATCCTCTCTATGAATGGTGTTCCTGCTCATTTTCAACTTCACAGACCCTGAACCCCTATCTGCCCTGTTGTTATCATAGCTAACCTCCCTGGGTTTCATCCACAGAGTCTATGGAACAGGGTCTGTTAACAGCAGCACTGATAACATTTTGGGCTGGATAATTCTATGATAGGGGGCTGTTATGGGTTGAGTTCTGTCCCTCCAAAAAGGTATGTTGCAACCTTAATGCCCAGTACCTGAGAATGTGACCTTGTTTTTTTTTTTTTAAGAAATAGTGTCAATGCAGGTAGAACTAGTTGAGGTCAGACTGGAGTTGGGTGGGCTGTGATCCACTATGACTTGTAGCCTTATAAAAAGATGAGTTCAGGAACATACAGACACAGACAGGGCACTGTGTGACGTGAAGGCCAAGGCTGGAGTGATACAAAGGAATACCAAAGATGGCCAGCAAACACCAGAAGTCCAGAGAGAGGCTGGGAACAGATTCTCCCTCACAGAAGGAACTAACCTACCAATGCCTCGGTTTTAGTCTTTGAGCCTCCAGAACTGTGAGACAAGACACTTCTGTTGTTTTAAGCCACTCAGTTTGTGGTCCTTTTTTACAGCAGCCCTAGGAAATTAACACAGGGGCTGTTCTCTGTACTGCAGGGTTTAGCTGCATCCCTGCCCTCTACCCACAGGATGCCAAAGCAACGCCTTACCCAGATGCCAACCCAAAATGTCCTTGGACGTTGACAGACATGCCCTGGGTGGGGGTGGGGGATGGGGGAAAATGTCTTCCAGTTGTGAAGTTCTTTTAGATCATAAGACCATCAAGGAAGCCCCAGTGAGGGAGCCCATACAACCTCCTTAGCTTATACTGCTTTTCTGATCGTCCCTCAGATGGCAGAAGCCTTAAGAAATCTAATCCTGTGGTTCTCATAGGACAGGACTAGGCAGTAGATAAGGAGCCTGGGGGAGAAAAGCAGTGTTCAGGTCCTACCCCAGATTACTCAGATCAGAATGGGAGCTAAGGAGGAGGTGGGAGAGGGGAGTATCTGGCAGCAGATGTTTTTAAAAACTTAACTTACATGCAGAGTACATCATTCGAAATGCTGAGTTGGATGAATCACAAACTGGAATCAAGATTGCCAGGAGAAATATCAATAATTTCATGCAGATGAAACCACCCTAATGGCAGAAAGTGAAGAGGAACTGAAGAGCCTCTTGATGAAGGTAAAAGAGGAGAGTGAAANAACTAAAGAGCCTCTTGATGAAAGTGAAAGAAGAGAGTGAAAAATTTGGTTTAAGATTCAACATTCAAAAAACTAAGATCATGGATGGTATCTGGTCCCATCACTTCATGGGAAATAGATGGGGAAACAATGGAAACAATGACAGACTTTATTTTGGGGGGCCCAAAATCACTTCCGATGGTGACTGCAGCCATGAAATTAAAAGATGCTTCCTCCTTGGAAGAAAAGTTTTGACCAACCTAGACAACATATTAAAAAGCAGAGACATTACTTTGCCAACAAAGGACCATCTAGTCAAAGCTATGGTTTTTCCAGTAGTCATGTATAGATGTGAGAGTGGGACTATAAAGAAAGCTGAGCACCGAAGAATTGATGCTTTTGAACTGTGGTGTTGGAGAAGACTCTTGAGTCCCTTGGANTAAAAAGCAGAGACATTACTTTGCCAACAAAGGACCATCTAGTCAAAGCTATGGTTTTTCCAGTAGTCATGTATAGATGTGAGAGTGGGACTATAAAGAAAGCTGAGCACCGAAGAATTGATGCTTTTGAACTGTGGTGTTGGAGAAGACTCTTGAGTCCCTTGGACTGCAAGGAGATCCAACCAGTCCATTCTAAAGGAAATCAGTCCTGAATATTGAAAGGACTGATGCTGAAGCTGAAGCTCCAATCCTTTGGCCACCTGATGCGAAGAACTGACTCATTGGAAAAGACCCTGATGCTGCGAGATTGAAAGCAGGAGGAGAATGGTTCAACAGGGGATGAGATGGTTGGATAGCCTGACTGACTCAATTGGCAGGAGTTTGAGAAAGCTCCAGGAGTTTTTGATGAACAGGGAAGCCTGACATGCTGCAGTCCATGGGGTCAGAAAGCGTCAGACACAACTGAGCAACTGAACTGAACTGAAGCAGAAATTAATACTTGTTCTTTGTTGAAAACTTTAATGACAAAATCTTCAAAACTAGGTTTCTATGCTCACAGTTCCTCATTCTAAAAATAAAAAATGCAGCAAAGGAGACACAGAAGTAATGAACAAACTCTTGGACTCAGTTGGAGAAGGTGAGTATGGATGATCTGAGAGAACAGCACTGAAACACATACATTACCATATGTGAAATAGATGACCAGTGCAAGTTTGACGCATGAAGCAGAGCACCCAAAGCTGATGGTCTGGGACAACCCAGAGCATAGAGTGGGGAGGGTGGTGGGAGGGGGGTTCAGGATAGGGGAGACACATATATATCATGGCCAATTCATGTTGATGTATGGCAAAACCCATCACAATATTGTAAAGTGATTATCCTCCAATTAAAATAAATTAATTTTAAAAATAAAATAAAATGCTTCTGGGACAAAGAGTAGCTACTTCTGTTTTAGACCAGTCTTAAGATGATCAGCAGCTACAAGCACTTTATGCACTTTCAGTCAAAGTTTTGAAATGAAATCATTGACTGGCATCACCAATACCTTTATTATGTAAGCAACTATTGAATTAAAGTTGTTTTTCACATAGTATAGTGCTTCTGTAAGGAGTATAAACAAAGATTAGTCCTTAGGGTTAAAGGAAACTGCAGAATTTTTGCCTAAATTTTTTTTTAACAGATACAGGTGGCCTTGAAAATTGGAAGATGGTATTTTTGTAGCACAAAATTCCTTGGGAAATATTTGGATCAGAAATGGGTATGAATTCACACCTGTAATATCACTCCTTCATTCAATCCCCATAACTAATTTCTCAACTTATAATTGTGTTTGAATCAACTGAAATAAACCACAAGGCAATTGCTTGTCAGGAGTTGCTATACCCATTGGAGGAGAAAGGTATTAAATTAGCCAGGTGACAGGAAAGAATGGGGAGCTGCACACTGTAGAGATGGTTGCCTGAAATCTGTAAAACATGTCAGTTATTTAGGGGATTCTCAGCAGAGACAAGAGAGGGGCAAAGGGGGAAGTATTCAGGTTGCATTTCTGGGTGGAGTCTGTTCTACTATAAACCCAAGACTCTGAACTGAAACTTGGCCCCCTTTGCAAGATTAGGCTTCCCAAATTAGCTGTCTTTGGTGACAGCAAAAATACCTGCCTGTCCACTTAAGCGAGACTCTCCACCTGAGTGAGAAACCAAAAGCACGGCCCAAGCCTGAGCAGGTGTTTAATGGGGAAGCTGAAAGGCAGCAGGCTTCCACATGCAGAACCTCTGAGAACATTGCGGTAGGGATTTGGCTACGTGATAAGCTTCTTTTACTGTTAAGCAAAATTAAAAGCAGATTCTATAATACTGGCACAGAAGCTAAAGAGGGCTTATTTGCTGGACTACTTGGAAATCCTAAGTTTTGTTACATTTTTAGAAAGTAGGCATCAGTTACTGCTATCAACCTGTGGTGAGGAATGATGTTAAAAGTTTCAGTTTGTCAGTGTGTTTTCCAATATATTGCTGTTATTCTTACCTTCTTTGAAAAATATTAAACTCTATTAGTGTTGCTCCAAATAATATGTCAAATATTGGAGGCAACTTCACATTTATGGTCTTAGTTTATTCACAAATTGCCTGTTTGAGGAAAGTAGTGTGAGGGTCATGACAATCATCTATTTTATAGAGGAGGAATTTGAGGCAATAGAGAGATGTGATCTTATGTTTCTTTTGCTAAAAGCTTTGTTCTGAGAAAATGAATATCATTCCTTTCAAGAAGTTTATTTTTTACCAAAAGACAGATTATAAAACTGTAGGAAAGAAGCTGTAATTTCCCCTTTTCTCAGTCTAAACTGGCTCTCCATAATGCTTGTCCTCATTGCCCCCTGGTTTTTCTCCTTTATTGCCTACTCTAATGTAGACATACATACTTATTGGCGTGATTTGCTTGGTTCCTTCAGACTGTCAATTCCATGAGGCCAAGCACTGCATTTTTGCTGTATCCTCAGTGTCCAGCATTCCTGCCTTGCACATAATAGAATGTAAGCGTCCTCAGTCGTGACCGACTCTTTGCAACCCCGTGGACTGTAGCCTATAGGCTCCTCTGTCCATGGAATTTTCCAGCAAAAGTACTGAAGTGGGTCACCATTTCCTTCACCACAGGATCTTCCTGACCCAGGGATTGAACCTGCGTCTCCTGTGTCTCCTGCATTGGCAGACAGATTCTTTACCACTATTGCCATCTGGGATAAATTTCTCTTCAAGGAAAAAATGCACAGTGAGCAAACATAAACAGCATGTTTATTTTTTGAAAGCATCGAAAAAGCAAGAATATAGAGAAGTTATGGGTGAATTAATTCAGATAGAAAAGAAAGAAAACTTATCCAATTTGCTTGAGACAATTATAGTTGTATGAATGAATAATAATAATAATCAGATCTTTCTATTTATTTTTTGACTTTTCTAGTATCTAAGAAAAGAAACAAAGCCTAAGAGCAGAGAACATTTATAGGCAACTGAAGAAGTTAGATAGGTAGTTCTGAAGAATTTATAAGTAAGAAACTTGAAGTGGTGATGTGAGTAAGTTAAAACCTAGAGATGTATGTTCAAGGGCTTGGAATGTCTTGTAAAGTTCCAGAGTAGTGTACAGACATAGAGTGAAGAGATTCAAGGTGAATTTAAGAACATATCTAACCATCCCACACTTCCTACTATCTGAGGTGTAGGAGAAACTTTGGTGGATTACAGAGAGTCACCATCAAAAATTAAGCATAGAACTTTAGCATGTTTAGTGGAAGGAAACTCTAACAGGAAGAGTACAGGTTAGGAGTCTGCTCTTAGCTCTTTAGAGGATTGGCTCTTGACAGTAATCTTGGTAAGTCACTTAGCCATCCTGGGCTACCATTTCTGAGCTTAAATTAGAAAAAGAGATTTTCCAGTTATAAAGATCTATGGTGTTGCTCTTCTTCCAAGTCTTGCTGTATGTTGTGTATTCTTTCTGGATATAGAGTTCTTGTATTTAAAACTTTTTCACTTAACTGTTGTAATAAAAATTCTGTTTTCATGGGCGAAAATAAAAATTGATATTTCTTTGTGAATTATGCCTGTTAGAAACATAGCTGTTTGGACCACAAGGATAAAATAAAGGTTCAGGAGTCAATCTCATAATTTCTCATCCCAAATGCAAAATAAATATATGGGAATAAAGAGCCTTTTAAACCCAGTTAAGTGCAGTACTGATGTAAATCTCAGGCAGATTTTCATGAAATTGCTTGCCTATGGTCACACCATGGGTTGGTCCCTTGTCCCAGTCCCAGGCTCTTTTAAAGTGTCTAATAATATTTCACTGCTTCCCAACATATAGAAGGTGTTAATGTGCTTTCTGAAATATTTAATTGCTATTAGAGATATCTTTGATTTCGCTCTCCTCAGAAGTAATTCTGGACACTTTGATACACTTCGTTTCTTTAGTGGCTGGAATGGGTTAGGTCTGGGAGACCAGCCAAGAGTCTGGCCAGGGAAACAGGTCAAATGGGCTATAAGCTGAGTCCAACCAAGCCAAGGAAGAGATTGTCAGAATAGTGTGCAAGTTGCAGGTTGGACAGGCAGAAGCCCATTCATTTAGTAAGCACTTATTAAGCATTTCCTGCACGTAATGCTCTACAGCTAACTCTGTGACTGCTTATCTAATTATAATAATTTATATCCATGTTTACCTCTTCCTCTAGTCTGCAATCTGAGACCAGAGATTGATTCCTCTCTGCAACACCACCCCCGACCCTTCACCCCCATCTGCTCAAGTACAGGGCCTGGCACATCTACATCATTAGACAAACGCTCATGATAATTACTGTAACCATTGCTGCTTTTGTCTTTACTATTATTATCTGAAGGAACAACTGTCTAACTTACTAGTGAGCCATGAATTTTAAAGGCTCATAACAATCAATTTAGAGAAAATACCCTGGGAAAAAGGAATATAATTAATTATAAGATATAGTTTGATCTTACTCAAAAACACACTCACCTTTACTAAACAATAAAATTTGGATTCTAACACCTGTATAAATATTGATAAAAGATTCTCCTTTTCAGCAAAGTGTCTATGGAAGGATTGACAAAGATATGTACAGAGACTGACTCATGTGTCGAAAAACTTTAGCTCTTTAGAGTGTAGTTTTCTAAAATTCAAGATTCAGGAATATTCTGTTATCCTGCCTGGTGGATAATGCCAGAGATCCTGCCATGTGATCTTACAATCCTACTAGCTGTCTTGAAACCTCACAAATTTATACATCTCTTCCTATTGTTCTTTTTATAGCTGTGTATATGCGTCAAAATCATTTCCAGCATAATGCTAAACTCAGTGGTCCATATGTTTAAAATAAAAAAGATTGAGAATAAGCTTAATGTTCTCCTCTTGGAAGTAGTATAAATTCTTAACATTAAAAATATCAGTGCATGACTCATAAGAATATATGAGAGTAGTTCTGTAGGGCCTTTATCTTTTCCCATTTATAAAATAATTTATATACATACCTTCATAATAAAAATTTCCTATATGCCTTCAGGTTTTCTCCCCCAAGAAATCCTATTTATAAGGACACTGCTGTTTAAGGTAAATAATGATACAGTTTTGGCCTCTATGATTCCAAACACCAGTAATGTTCTTTCCAGGGCCTTTTCACGATTTGTCTAATCCTCTGTCGCCCTCACCATCTTAGGCTAGTTGCTGTTCATGTCCACAAGAGATGAGCTGCAATACCATTATAGGATTCCCTAACAAAAGAGTTCCACAGTCATTTTCTAGCATCTTGGAGATTGACAAGGTCCCCTCCTGTTTCCCAAGCCCATTTCCCCCCTTACTCCTGGTGATTTCTTTTCTTATATACCAGAAAGAAAGCACCTCGCTGAGTGGTGACCTCTCTGGCTACATGGATACCTGCTAGAAACAACAAACCTCACGTGCTAAAACTGCTCCTTGATGTGTTGGGATTGGCTTGACGGCTCCTGTATGATATACTGAGCCGCTTGGAGCTGCCTTTAAAAAAATCAATCCATATTAAAAATAAAAGTTCCTTTTGAAAATTACTCTTCATATTTCTTTGGGGAGGTTGTGGCACATATCAGCTAAAAGTGCTGAAAAATGTCATATAATGAAACCATGGGACTCTAACAGGCCAGGAAAAGAGAGCACGTCTTGAGTAATTACAACACTTTTCAGTGTTCAGTGAATGATTCTGTTTATCAGTCTTTTCTGGTTTGTTTTCTTGTTGAAAAAAATGGAAAACTTTAAAAGAATTTCAAGATTCCAATTTTAATCTTACATACAGTTTTTAAAAATTGTTTGAATATATATATATTTCTGTTTTAGAAAAATATGGGAAATAATTTCCAGTGAATGTACCATAGGGAATAACTATTCATTATCAGTATTCATGATAATTTCCCTAAGACTTCATCTACTATTCTTTATCTGGTCATTTTTGCTAGTAGATTTTCTGTTTTATCTTGTGTATAAAGTAGATAATATGTGTCAAAATAATTTAAGAAAAAGAATGCACATTTTTAAAAGGAGAGTGCAGTCACTCAGTTCAGTTCAGTTCAGTCGCTCATTCGTGTCCGACTCTTTATGACCCCATGAATCGCAGCATGCCAGGCCTCCCTGTCCATCACCAAATCCCAGAGTTCACCCAAACCCATGTCCATTGAGTCAGTGATGCCATCCAGCCATCTCATCCCCTGTTGTCCCCTTCTCCTCCTGCCCTCAATCTTTCCTAGAGAAACAAAATAAACGGGAAATTCTTTCATAAATAAATCTTTTGTGTCCATTTTCAGTTGGAGAGAATCCCTAGTTGTATATGTTGCTTAAATACTTATATTAATTTCATGTGTATACAAATATGCATGTTTATATACAGATTCTAATAACATACATACATTTTGTTCATTAAAAAAAATGGTTTTGACAACGTATTTCACATAACTCAAACATAAGCATGCCAGGTGTGGTGGCTCATAGCTCATTGATGAGGTGGTTCAGGCAAACAGCCAAATGAGAGAGGGTAACTAATGGTGAGCAGCTGTGTTGGTTTAATGGGCCTACAAGAGGATCTAACTTAAGTAAAGTTGTTGCAGTGCTGCAACCACAGATAAGAGTTTGGTTGGTTTTCCTTTCACAGCCTAGTTAATATATGAGAACGTGAACAGCACTCCTCATATAGACTCAAAGGATTAAGACAAATTTAAGGTAGGATTTGAAGCGTGTAGAAAAGCATATGTTCAGCCTTTACTAAAATAAAGGAATGTCCCTATCAGCCTAAAGAATTCAGTTAAAAAAAGAAGAGCTTCATAACTACAGAGAAATTGATCAACTGTTTCATAGATTTATGATGAGATTTAGGTGGTAGTCAAGTCTCAACTTCTTCAAATGGCTCAAGCCTACCATAAGCCAAACTCTGTAATGACTCAAATTTAAGTTCTCCAGTTTCTTATTCTGATCTGATCCAGTTAAGTGAGATGCCTTTCTCCTCAAATTGTGTTTATTTGCATCTTTTGCTATGTGGGTACACTTACAGGATATCTTCTATGACTCCAAACACTGTGGCATCTGCCAAGGGACCTTTCTAGGCATTAAATGGTCTAAAGTGCAGGGTCTTTCTAAGCTAGACAGACCTGGGTTTGAATCCTGGCCCATCTATTTATATGCTACATGACATCAAGGCTGCTTAATTTCTCTGAACCTCAATCTTCCCTTCTATAAACCAAGGATGACAACAATGATTACTCCTATTTTATTTGGTAACCTAGACAGTGTATTAAAAAGCAGAGACATCACTTTGCCAACAAAGGTCCATATAGTCAAAGCTATGGTTTTTCTAGTAGTCATGTAGGGATGTGAGAGCTAGACCATAAAGAAGGCTGAGCACCAAGAACTGATCTTTTGAAATGTGGTGTTGGAGAAGACTCTTGAGAGTCGCTTGGACAGCAAGGAGGTCAAACCAGTCAATCCTAAGGAAAACCAACCCTGAATATTCATTGGAAGGACTGAGCCTGAAGCTGAAGCTCTGATACTTTGGCCACCTGAAGCGAAGAGCCTATTCCCTGAAGAAAATACCCTGATGATGGTAAAGATTGAGGACAAGAGCAGAAGGGGGCAACAGAAGATGACATGGTTGGATGGCATTGCCAACTCAATGAACATGAGTTTGAGCAAACTCAGGGAGACAGCGAAGGACAGGGAAGCCTGGTGTGCTGCAGTTCATGGGGTCACAAAGAGTCACACATGACTTAGTGACTAAACAAGAGCAAGTTAATTTAATGCCCATTTTACAGGTGAGGCTAGAGAGATTAAGAGACTTACCTTAGGTCACAGAGGTAGAAATTGGCAGAGACAGAATTCAAATCTGAAGAGTTTTTGTTTGCTTTAATGATTCTACATGCAGTAATTTTCCCTCTGTGATGTTATTCCACCAGCTTACCTTACAGAATTTTAGTAAAGATTAATGGAGCACAGAATGAAGCAGGGCAAAGGCTAATAGAGTTTTGCCAAGAGAACACTCTGGTCACAGCAAACACCCTCTTCCAACAACACAAGAGAAGACCCTACACATGGATGCTACACATGATCAACATTGAAATCAGATTGATTATATTCTTTACAGCCAAAGATGGAGAAGCTCTATACAGTCAGCAAAAACAAGTCCGGGAGTGGACTGTGGCTCAGATCATGAATTATTGCCAAATTCAGACTCAAATTGAAGAAAGTAGGGAAAACCACTAGACCATTCAGGTATTACCTAAATCAAATCCCTTACAATTATACAGTGGAAGTGACAAATAGATTCAAAGGATTAGACCTGATAGAGTGTCTAAAGAACTATGGATGGAGGTTCATGACATTGTACAGGAGGCAGTGATTAAGACCATCCTCAAGAAAAAGAAATGCAAAAAGGCAAAATGGTTGTCTGAGGAGGCCTTACAAATAACTGTGAAAAGAAGAGAAGTGAAAAGCAAAGGAGCAAAGGAAAGATATACCCATTTGAATGCAGAGTTCCAAAGAATAGCAAGGAGAAGTAAGAAAGCCTTCCTCAGTGATCAATGCAAAGAAATAGAGGAAAACAATAGAATGAGAAAGAGTAGAGACCTCGTCAAGAAAATTAGAGATACCAAGGGAATATTTCATGCAAAGTTGGGCTCAATAAAAGACAGAAATGTTACAGACCTAATAGAAGCAGAAGATATTAAGAAGAGGTGGCAAGAATACACAGAGGAACTGTACAAAGAAGATCTTCATTACCCAGATAATCAGAATGGTGTGATCATTCACCTCGAGCCAGGTATCCTGGAATACAAAGTCAAGCACTCCTTAGGAATACAATAAACTGTGGAAAATTCTTGAAGAGATGGGAATACCATACCACCTGAACTGCCTCCTGAGAAATCTGTATGCAGATCAAGAAGCAACAGTTAGAACTGGACATGGAACAACAGACTGGTTCCAAATCAGGACAGGAGGATGTTAAGGCTGTATATTGTCACCCTGCTTATTTAACTTATATGCAAAGTATATCATGTGAAATGCCAGGCTGGATGAATCACAAGCTGGAATCAAGATTGCAGGGAGAAATATCAGTAGCCTCAGATATGCAGATGACACCACCCTTATGGCAGAAAACTAAGAACTAAAGAGCCTCTTGATGAAAGTAAAAGAGAAGAGTGAAAAAGTTGGCTTAAAACTCAACATTCAGAAAACTAAGACCATGGATGGTATCCAGTTCCATTACTTCATGGCAAATAGATGGGGGAACAATGGAAACAGTGAGAGACTATTTTGGGGGGCTCCAAAATCACTGCAGATGGTGACTGTAGCCATGAAATTAAAAGATACTTACCCCTTAGAAGAAAAGTTTTGACCAATCTAGATAGCATATTAAAAAGCAGAGACATTACTTTGCCAACAAAGGTCCGCCTACTCAAAACTATGGTTTTTCCAGCAGTCATGTATGGAAGTGAGAGTTGGACTATAAAGAAAGCTGAGCACTGAAGAATTGATGCTTTTGAACTGTGGTGTTAGAGAAGACTCTTGAGAGTCCCTTGGACAGCAAAGAGATCCAACTGGTCCATCCTGAGGGAGATCAGTCCTGAATGTTCATTGGAAGGACTGATGCTGAAGCTGAAGCTCCAATATTTTGGCCAACTGACATGAAGAACTGGCTCACTGGAAAAGACCCTGATCCTGGGAAAGATTAAAGAAAGGAGGAGAAGAGATTAACAGAGGATGAGATGGTTGGATGGCATCACTGACTCAATGGACATGAGCTTGAGTAAGCTCCGGGATTTGGTGATGGACAGGGAAGCCTGGCCTGCTGCAGTCCATGAGGTTACAAAGAGTTGGACACAACTGAGTACTGAACTGAACTCTACTGAAAAATGTTGTATGTATTTTGACATAGCTGGCACTTAACGAAGGTTTTATTATTAATATTATCCATTCTTTCAGCCCCACTATCTGTGAACATTTGTCTATAATATACATTTTGGTGCTATCTTTAGTTCTATAAATATGTTTAGTTAGTTTCTTGGGATAACTTGCATTTATACATGGCTGGCTTTACCTCTGGACAAAGTAGGAGGCTGCTTATGAAGTATGAGTGCAGAGAGATACTTTCCAAAATTGTTAAGCTCTTTCTCAGAATCGGTGTAGTGTCTTTTATCCCATGACCAATATAAGGTTTAAAAATGCAAAGTCCCCCAGTAATACTTTGAATTAAATATACTCATTCAAACTTGGTATTTTTTGAGTACCCAACAGGCATCAGGAACTATTTTAGGCTATGGGCATATAAGATGAATAAGACATGTTCCCTGATAATTCTAATTTGATGTAAGAGGAGGGACTAACTGCCTAGGCTGGTGCTGTCTGAGATGGTAGCTTGTGGCCACCAAGCACTTGAAATGCTTCTGGTCCACATTAAGATATAAGAAAGTATTAAATACTCATTGATATCAAAGACTACATTCAATAAAATAATGTAAAATAGTAATAATTTTTGTAATGATTACATATGAAAATATTTCGTAAAATGTCATTAACCTAAATTTCACCTGTTTCTTTTAATGTGGCTACTAGAAAATTTAATTTTCCATATATGGCTCACATTGGGGCTCATATTGTATTGCTTCTGGACACCTCTGGCTTGAGTAATTAGAAAGTTTTGGCAGATGAGTTAGAAATTAGTGTTTGTATGTATTTCATTTTACAAAAATTGGATCATGCAATTAATAACTGGTTTGTACTGATAACTATGCTTTTACCGCTAATGATATAATTGGATGTCTCTCTGTGTCAGGAGGGCAGTTCATTATATGGATGGAGCATCATCTGTTCAGCTTGGAGCTGTGAACAGTTGGTGGACTTGAACAGCTTAGAAAGAGTAGGACAAGAACTACGGTGTGGTCAGTCACTTGAGTCGTGTGTGACTCTTTGTGACCCCGTGGGCCATAGGTCACCAGGTTCCTCTGTCCATGGGATTTCCCAGGCAAAAACACTGGAGTGGGTTGCCATCTCCTTCTCAAGGGTATCTTCCTGAGTCAGGGATCAAACCTGTGTCTCTTGCATTGCAGGTAGATTCTTTACCACTTGAGTCATCAGGGAAGTCCCTAGAACTACGGAGTGGGACGTAGGATGTCACAACCAGAGGAAATGTAGAAGTCTCTGAGGGTTTCCCTGCTGGCTCAGTGGTAAAGAATCCACCTGCCAAAGCAGGACATACAGGTTTGATCTCTGGGTGAGAAAGATCCCCTTGAGAAGGAAATGGCAACCATCTCCAATATTTTTGCCTGGAAAATCCAATGGACAGAGGAGCTTGGAGGGGCACAGTCCCTGGGATTGCAAAAGAGATATGACTTAGTGGCTAAACAATAACAAAGAAGTCTCTGAGGTCAGAGGCCCATTCTGAGAGATGAGCCACCTGAGGGCCAGAGATGGTTAGTGGTGATTTCTCTTTTGGCTCTTTTTATAAAGCTAACACCCAGATATCATAGTGTACCACACTTTGTGCTAAGCATCTTCTGCATTACCTCCACAGTCTTCCTGACAACCCATTAAGTAGGCAATATTGCTATTTCTGTTCAACAAACCAAGAAACAGGCTTAGAGGAGGTCACACAGCCAATAAATGGCAGAGATGGGACTTGAACCAAATCTTTTAAAATTTTCAGTCAGAATTTACAACTATTGTACCAGCAGTCCCCAGATTTTTTGATTGACCAAATTAACAAATTTTTAAATGGAAAAACCACAGGATTGCTCACATTTTATTTTATCATTAAAACAATAATATTACTACTTCTACCACTATTCCTTATAACCATCATTTCATAAAGGTAAGATTATTAAAAAATAAAAACAATTGAATACATATAATTTTATTTTTTTAAAAACCTCCCTTTATTGCCCATATTTTTCAGTTTACCATGGAGTGATGAAAACAGGGACAAAGACAGGCATTGGAACTGGGGCTGGTGTGAAGCTCAGCAGGAGGAACTCAATGCATTTAAATCAGATGCTGATCCATGACCAGGTTCAGATTACCGGGTTCTTCTGCAAGTTCTTGCTATGCTGTTTAGAAGTGCTGACCCTTGTCATTGCTGTCCTGGTCAGTGTAACATTCTTCACTCCACAGTTACTTTATTGTACCTGATCTGTTTGGGGCAGCCTTGTCCATGGATTTTTTATCATTCAGCTTTGGAGATAGTTGGTTTTTTCCATCTTGATTACTCTACAAGGATGTAAAGCATTGAAGTAGAGTCATTGGCCTTCAAGAAGCTGGCTCCATTACACTGGCTTTGTATTTTTGGAGCAGGCTGATGAGATGGACATGCTGTTTGGCTGTCACTGTGTCAACTCTACTTTTACATACAGTTGGCATCTTTTTGCTCTGCTCTCTTTTGCCAGCCGAATGGTTCTGAGCTCCCAGTGCAAATGCAGTCCCTCCCTGGCTTGATGCTTCATTTATTTGGAGGTTTCCTAGAGACTGTGGGATTAAGTTGGTATCATATAAATTTTGTTATTCTCTTTCTAGTACATATAACATGTCATCACATCATTCATATTTGATGATTATTAAATGGCGTGTCTTTAAAATTTTTTAGTTTCCCCAGAGAAAAGCTTCAACTGTTGTAACTACTAAAAAGCTTAGCATTGTTATTGTTTCTATGTTGACTTTGTTTAGATAGGACTAATGCCTAGTGAATTTGAATTAGGTGAAAGAACAAGAAAAAAAGAACTTCAGGTTAAGTATCAAGAAAGTCTTCACAATATTTAACATAAAATTCAAGTGAAAAATTAAGGATTGATGAGAAAAGAAGAAACAGCATTGTCAGTGCTGGTGAGTATTTCTTAGGTACTATACCAGAAAGCATGTACAAGAAAGGAAATTAAATATTTGTTATTTTAAAAGTTTGTTTTTACATTTTGTAATTTTACTTATACCATTTAAAATCAATTTTAGATAATTGATTTCTTCCAGGAGCTCTCTATTCAATTGCACATTGAATAATAAATGCTGAACAATGTCAACATTTTAATCTTTCTCCATTTGGGAAATTGGAATTCTAGTCTTCATTTTTCCATAACTGTTTTTTAATTGATGAAGGAAATTTTTCTTTTATCCCAGGGTTACTAACCTTCCTCAGCCTTTTGTGTATTCCCCAATCAAAAGGTTTTTGAATATCTAAAGAAATGACACCCACTGGTTTGCCTTTATAGATCATTTTGTTACCTCTTTCAAAGCATCTTAACAGGTTGGGGAGCCCAGATTTACCCTAACAAAAGCCACGCTGGTCGCTCCCTTTTGTAACCTCCTCCTCTAAGCAATTTATAACTTTCCCTTCAGTGCACGGCTGAATTGGTTCTACTGGGATCCAAGAGCAGCTGTGGGGGGTCCAGGATTGTTTTCAGAGGTCATCACAGGATCTTTCTAGAAAATTATGGCAGCACTAAAAACTCTCAGCGCCTAGAAGGGTAAAGAGAAAAACTTCCTTTTTTAAAAACCCTGTTGATTTCTGCTTGTTACTTAATCTTTTTAATGATTTTCAACCATTGGAAGTTTAGATTGTATCCTGAGTCATCTTAGGTTTAGGGTAGCTGCATAATGAGAATTAAAGAAAGTTTAATTCTTGGTTGGGGGAAAGAAGAAGTGACCTTCAGGGCACAGTCTTGGAGGGGGGAAAAGAGAAATTTTCAGACTTTTAAATTCCTAAAAGATACTTAAGTTTTAATTTTTTCAAAAATTTAGAATTCAAAATTGTAGAAATTATTAGACTAGATGAAGGCAAAACTCATGCTATTGAAGAATAAAAAAAAATCCCAATTATTTCCTTTTTTTAATCACACAAGTGATACACAAATACTTTTTCTCTTAGTGTCTTCAATAAAACAGGAGCTTATAGACTGAAAGTTGCTGTTTGTCTTCCATTTCTTTCCTTAAAAGAAGACACTGTCATCAGTTTGAAATGCTTCTTTTTTGTCCTTTTCCTGTTAATTGACATACACATATACTATACAGGTATAGAGAATATATATTTTTATTTTATGTAATTGGGGCCCATATTATAAAAATTATTTGTGATTTGCTTTTTTCTTTTTATAATATGTCTTGGAAATCTTAACATCTTAATCCATATAAATCTACTACATTCTTTTTAAGGGTCATACAATATTTTGTAGCATGA
Organism: Oreotragus oreotragus; assembly: GCA_006410675.1. Lineage (NCBI taxonomy): Eukaryota > Metazoa > Chordata > Mammalia > Artiodactyla > Bovidae > Oreotragus > Oreotragus oreotragus. The sequence goes on from SJYX01010265.1 coordinate 43,206, forward strand.
ATATACCAGAAGCTATACTAGTGTCCAATTGACAGGCATCATCTATGTTTACAAATTTTGTCATTATAAGCAGTAATGCAATGAATGTACTTGCACAAATACCTGTGGGCATCTGTGAGTATCTGTAGAAGAATTTCCCAGAAGTGGAATAGCCGGCCTCATTCATTCTCAACTAAATACCCCTTAACATATATGCCTGCCTTTGTGATTTGATTGCTCATACAGCACACAAAAGTTATTTCTAAAATTTGTAAGTCATGTTGCTTTCTGCTTAAAGCACTTTGAAAGCCTTCTCTTGCTTTAGGATAATGACTCAACTGCTTGGTAAGATTTTACAAGTCCTGTCTGATCAATGCTTACCGCCTTATTATTCATATTTTTTCATCATTGTACCCTTTATTTAAAAACAAAACAAAGTAAAATAATCAAAGGAGAGGGTGGGACGAATTGAGTGAATAGCATTGAAATATATATATTGCCGTGTGTAAAATAGATGGCTAGTGGGAAGTTGCTGTATGGAAGCTCAACCCAGTGCTTTATGATGACCTAGAGGGGTGGGATATGGGGAGGTAGGAGGAAGGCTCAAGAAGAATGGGATATATGTATACTTATGCCTGATTCACATTGTTGTACAACAAAACCAAAAAACAAATTTTTTTTTAAGTTAAAAAAATATATCCTTAGGAACTAAAAAAAAAAAAAAAAAATCCTTCAGATTACTTCTCAAACTACAGTGTAATAAAACCAGAAATAAATAACCAAAGAAGAGCCAACAACTCTAAGCACCCAGACATTCAAATAAATCTGGAGTCAAACATGGAAATAGAATTGTAACTGAACCACAGTTAGGATATCCTGTCATAAACCTATGGGATTTAGGCAGGATAACTCCTACATGAAAATGTACAGAATTAGCTACTTTTTTATAAGTAAAAATAGTGAAATAAGTGAATTATAAAGAAGAGCCAACAACTCTAAGCACCCAGACATTCAAATAAATCTGGAGTCAAACATGGAAATAGAATTGTAACTGAACCACAGTTAGGATATCCTGTCATAAACCTATGGGATTTAGGCAGGATAACTCCTACATGAAAATGTACAGAATTAGCTACTTTTTTATAAGTAAAAATAGTGAAATAAGTGAATTAGGCATCCAACAAAAAGATATAGCAAAATAATAATAAACCAAATAAATATGAAGGAATAGTACATTCAGAAATTAAAAAACAAAGGGGAAAATTACTTAATGGATAAGCAAAATGAAGAGCTGGTTATTTAAAGAAAAATAAATATAGAACAGACCTCTTTAAGTCTCACGGCTTTTTTTATGCTTTAGCCAAATCAAGCTGCTTTGGTCATCTGATTCCTCAGTCTCTTCTTCACATCCATATAGGTATTTATACACTCAATTCCTTCTGTCTGGACACCCCTACCAATTCCTGAATTTAATTCATCTTTAGAACTCAGATCAAAAATAATTTTCTTCAGGAAGCTGTCCCTAAATTGCTCCAATTTCCAGCCTGCACCGTACCCCAGGCACATGCACAGACACACGCACACAGATGCACAGATTTCTGAGTGCGATGTCCTGTATACATACCCTTATATATACCCTCAATTCTACACACCAAGTGATGCCTCCCTACTTATGTGAATTCTGCCAAATCCCCTGTAGTTTTTCTATCATACCAGTCAGTGATAATGCTCATGGTGTTGCATCAGGCACCACAAGAGGAGATTCTGAAGTATCTCCTGACTTCTAAGGAACATTAAATTATTTCATAGACCCTAGCACAGTGCATGACATTATAAAGGCATTCCTCTGAGATGGGTGATCTTAGATGGGAAACTGACAGTTCTGTTGAAAGTGAAAAATGCAGATTCACAGACTCAGTGCTAGAAAGGCTCTTGGACATCATCTAGCTTCTTGCTACTCAAAGTGTTCTCAATGGACCAACAGCATTGCCTCACCTGCGAACTTGTCAGCAAGGCCTCAGCCATGACCTACTGAATCCAAACCCGGATTTTAATGAGCTCCCAGATGATCTCTTGCACATGAAAGTGGGAGAAACACTATTCTAACTTTCAAACTGGCTCCCTATTAAAATCACCCTGGGAGCATTTTACAAATACCAGTGCTAGGTCCCACATCCCAGAGTTTCTGTTGGTTTAAGAAAGGGTCAGGCAGGACATTGCTGTTGCTGCTGCTTTTTAACTACCCAAATGATTCAAAGTGTAATATCCAAGGTTAGAAATCCATTACTTGGGCCCTTCCTTTTCTGATGTATCGATAAGGATGCTGTTGACAGCAATTTGGTGGCCAAATTGTGATTAGAACTCATGTTTACTTATTCTAGTCCTGTGTCCTTTCCCTCATACCAACAGTCTCTGAGTGATCACTTAGAAACCTGATAAAGGACATGTTAATAGCCAAACTCCATTTTTCCGAGGAAAAACTGAATTGTCTAAGATGAGTTCTAGCAACTGGATGATAAATCAGATCCAAAAAATTTCGTTTGCCTTTTTCCCCCTTACACCACTCATCATAAGCATTCTGTCAGGTAAGATCCCTGACCCTGCTCAGAGTCTGGGTCAAATCAGCCCTAGAGAAATATGCATATTTATCCTGTTTCAAGGAAGATGGGCCATCCCCTCTCATCACAGAACTTAAAACATACCTATAAAAAAAGATCATTTTTTAATTCCAAATTCAAAAGATGGGCCACCACCTCAGGAAGCACAAATAAAATCCCAGATAATTTGGCACCTGCATCTGAAACCAACAAGTTTGTTGCTGGGGTTTGGTTTCTAAAAAAAGTTTTTCCTGGGCTCTATTTACTCCTCAGATGCTGCTGTTCTCAGCAACTGGAGATCAACCCCCACCTCTGATGCAGGTGAGAATGTTTGCTGCTCAACAAGTTGGTAATCCTAGGTGGAGAAGTAAGTGCTTAGAGAACTAGTTGGGAGGGTCTTGGTGCCTTTTCCTTTGGAATGTGATATTATCACTAGATTAAGAGGCTAGACACCTGGTGAGGAAATATTAGCCTTATTCTGTCTGGGTGTTTTTGATGTCTTCCTGGATCATTGCTGGTCGGAGTATTTTCAGTTCCACTACAGATTACATGACCCTGAAATCCTCAGAAATAAAAATAAAAGAGTAATGTAAACATGGCAAATACATACTTAATAAAAGGAAATTTCTAGACTGGTGGCCTGCTTGGATTATTTCCAAAGTTTATATTGATTAGGTAGAAAGCATTCATCTACAAATGTGGTGAACCTTCATGGTGAGGGGAGGACTTCAGACAGATAAGTTATTTTACTTGGATTCAGTTTACAGTTAAAAAGAGGTAAGCTTCCATTCATATTTCACAAGAATAGCAACTTTATCTTGTAGCTCCAAGAGCAATTGTTGAAAACTCTTCGAGTCGATGCAGTTGAAAGCAAACACTACACATATGCTCACAGAGATTGTCTTGATCCAGAGTGACATTTATGGGAGATGTGATATTGGAGTGGATTTAGCCAAGCTCAAGAAGTTAAAGCTTCTGTGGGTGACTGAGGAGAAAATAGACACCCACTATCAAATGTTGGGACCAGTCTCAGAGGTTTCTGAGCTCTGATATTTTGGGGAGACTGAAAATTCTCCAACTCCAAAATTTGTGATTAGTGACCTCTTATTTTAAAAAATTAAGTGCAGAGAAAAATAATCTGGTTAGAAGTGTAGAAGATCCTTTTCTCTGTGCTCCACTACTTAATTTCTATAAAGAATTGTTTTGGAATCTTTTCTAAAGTTCCTGCATATCCTTGTGGAGACGTTAAAACCTGCATTGAAGAAGGAAAGAGAGAAGGAAGGAAAAGTGGGGTACAAAATTTCTCACCACTTAAGAAACCTGGCTTTTAAGATACCAAAAGCCAGGACTTGTGGACAGCAGGGGGAGGAGAGTGTGGGACGAATTCAGAGCGTGGCACTGACATAAATACCCTGCCATGTGTAAAATAGGTAGGTAGTGGGAAGCTGCTGTATAACACACAGGGAGCCCAGGCTGACGCTCTGGATGACCTAGAGGAATGGGATGAGGAGGCAGGCTGGGGGTAGTGGGAGGGAGATTGAAGAGGGGGGGATATATATATAAACACACACACACACTCATGGCTGACTTGAGTTGTTGCATGGCAGAAACCAACACAACATTCCAAAGCAATTATCCTCCAATTAAAAATAAAAATAAAATTAACCAAAAACCATTTTACTGAAGACAGTCAGCTTTTGTTCTTCAGTTTTCTTTTTAAATGAAATATTAGAACCCGGTAGAAAAGTACAATGTTACTAATGTTTAAGAAATCACTGTTTAGCATTCTAAACATTTTATCATATTTGCTTTGAAATATTTTTTAAGAAATATACCATTACAGATACAGGTTAAGTCTGTTGTGTGCCTCTCTGTTACTGCATTCAAAACACTTTAGTAATTTAATGCTTTTATTCAGTATGAATGTATCAATAACCACTAGGTAATATTGTTTGGCAGGATTTTAAAGTTTACTTATATGGTAATATATTGACTATATCCTTGTACAAATGTTGTTTTGCTTCAAATTATATTTGAAGTGAGACTTTTTTCCTGTGTTCATTCACACACCTCTAGTTAATTCATTTTACTTCATCAGTTATATGAATTATGATGTGATACATACATTCTTCTGTTAATAATGAACATTTTGGCAGGATTTTAAAGTTTACTTATATGGTAATATATTGACTATATCCTTGTACAAATGTTGTTTTGCTTCAAATTATATTTGAAGTGAGACTTTTTTCCTGTGTTCATTCACACACCTCTAGTTAATTCATTTTACTTCATCAGTTATATGAATTATGATGTGATACATACATTCTTCTGTTAATAATGAACATTTATATCATTTCTAAAATTTCATCACAGCATTGTTTATACTATCTTAAACTGTTTTATTTGTCTCTTTGTACTTAGGTATGAAGATTTTTCTAGAATTACACCAGGGACTACAATTGCTGGGTTGACGGTGGGTAGTGTTCAGCATGATTATATATTGCCAGTGTAGCAGGACTTTCTAATCCAAAAGATGTGTATCATAATTTTGAACTCCAGTGATAGAATTTAAAGCCCTTTAATAAGTCTCGTATTACAACATGGATCTGCACTCTATGGCCTGCATCGGGGACATACGCTCAGCTCTCTGATGTAAGAAAGAAAACAAGAGCAGACTTGGTAATGTCCACTAAATGTNCTTTCTAATCCAAAAGATGTGTATCATAATTTTGAACTCCAGTGATAGAATTTAAAGCCCTTTAATAAGTCTCGTATTACAACATGGATCTGCACTCTATGGCCTGCATCGGGGACATACGCTCAGCTCTCTGATGTAAGAAAGAAAACAAGAGCAGACTTGGTAATGTCCACTAAATGTAAGTAAGACATTTCCTGCTTTGAAGTAGAAAAAATAACAGAATAACCACCTCACTCCTGGACACAGATCCTTTACAAACCTCTCTGATGGACTGAGTAGTTGTGACTTTGACTATGCTGTCAGTAACCGAAAGTTTGATGGTTTTGGTAGAACTTTCACTTGTGGTCTAAGAGAACAACTGACAGGAATAAGAGGTAACAGCAGGTCTTCTGGGCATCTGCTATCAGGCCAATGGAAAGCAATTGTTTGAATAGATGCTGCACCATTGTAAGGTGTCCTTTCTTTCCATCCCCATCTCATACTGTTTTTTAACCCCTAGACATGTTTTGTTCATTTTTCTCTTCACACCAAGACCTTTAAATACAAGTTCCAATAATCTGAACTTTTGTCCCTCTCATATCCATTTAAATCTTACCCATTCTTCAAAGTTAAGTTGAACTCCACCTTTTCCTTAGCCCATTCCTTAAGGAGGGCCATACACCATTGCTACAAAGTTACATTAGAACTTCTGCCTGAACATCTCAGTTGACTCAGCTGACATATCAGTTCATTTTCAAGTCACTCAGTTGTGTCCAACTCTTTGAGGCCCCATGGACTGCCGCACACCAGGCTTCCCTATCCATCACCAACTCCCAGAGTTTACTCAAACTCATGTTCATTGAGTTGGTGATGCCATCCAGCCATCTCACCCTCTGTTGTTCCCTTCTCCTCTCACCTTCAATCTTTCCCAGCATCAGGGTCTTTTCAAATGAGTCAGTTCTTTGCATCAGGTGGCCAAATTACTGGAGTTTCAGCTTCAGCATCAGTCCTTCCAATGTATATTCAGGACTGATTTCCTTTAGGATGGACTGGTTGGATTTCCTTGCAGTCCAAGGGACTCTCGAATCCTCCCCAACACCACCATTCAAAAGCATGAAATTTATGTCTTTTCATTTTCTTTTCCCCCAAGTAGATTGTGAATATCTTGAGAGAAGGAGCCGTGTATATTTCTTTTCTCATCTCTAAAAGTCCAGTAGGTTTATGAAGCTAAAATGAATATTTCTGAAATTAATTACTTCTTTGTCTTGTCATATATTTATGTCTTCTTTTCCTATGGATTTATAAACATCTTAGCAAAAACTTTAGCTTAGACTTCTGTGTCTCATACAAATCAGTTGACATATATACACACACACACACATATATATATATTTAGCAAATAAGAATATCATGTTCTGGAAAAGAGAGAGTGATTAGTTTCAACAACAGGTTTTTTTCCCCCTCAAGGATTTTGCCATGGAAAAGGTGAGCTCTAATTTCAAGGCAAGTGGGTTCTTCAGGGTTGGATTGTTTCTAATCAAAGTGTTATCATCACAGTAGGGATGAATTTTTCCCATTATTTAATATGTAGCATTTTATGCCGGGGAAGGCAATGGCACCCCATCCCAGTACTCTTGCCTGGAAAATCCAATGGACGGAGGAGCCTGGTGGGCTGCAGTCCATGGGGTCGCTAACAGTCGGACAGACTGAGCGACTTCACTTTCACTTTTCTCTTTCATGCATTGGAGAAGGAAATGGCAACCCACTCCAGTATTCTTGCCTGGAGAATCCCAGGGATGGGGGAGCCTGGTGGGCTGCCGTCTATGGGGTCACACAGAGTCGGACACGACTGAAGTGACTTAGCAGCAGCAGCAGCAGCAGCAGCATTTTATGCATGCCTGGTACATAGTAGGCCATCTGTAAACAACTACTGATCCAAGGTTGCATAAATTCAACATGTACGTCTAGTGTTTATCGAGGCTTACTGCTTTTCCCCCATTATCCCATTTAATCTTTATGACAGTCATTTGAAGATGGTAATGTTATCATGATATTACAGATGATGAAACTGAAAACCAGAGATATTAACAGCAGTGTCCAGCTTCACAGCCAGAAAGGAACAGAGACAGAATACCAAGTTCATTCTGCTTGAATCTTCTAAACCCAAATCTCACACCCTTTTCATTTCATTTTATACTGCCTTGTCTTCAGGAATTTTATTTTGTGGGATGAGTCTTAGGTCAATTCATATATTTCCAAGTCAATAGAGGACTCTCATACTGGATCCTAAACTTGATGGAGAGCCATTTCAAGGAATGACTCTTGAAAAAGCCTGTTGTATATTCACTGAAGAATTTAGGACTGGTGGGCAAGAGATTTTTGACATGAAAAAGGCAAACAGGTAGAGGCCTATTAACATTAGTTTCAGTGGCAAATATTGCTCTTCATCAATTGTTATTCTTTGATTTCATTACTAAAACTTTACATTCTTAAGTACTTTGTACTTAAGTATACTTTTTGGTTATTTACCCATCTGATTGTGCAATAGAATGAACTCCTGGAACAAACATTTACTCCTTACTTTTCACCTCCCCCCTTAATCCCAGGTAGCGTATAGAGCACAAATCTTATTTCTATGATTATCTGTTAATTTTAAGGGAAAAATATAATCCCTGAAACTATATTAGGGATACGTGAACTTGTTTTAGAGCTGGAAGGAAACATATTAGTGATGCTGAGTGACTTGATCAAGATCACAGAGCCATCTCACCTCTGAATGTGCAGACCTACGATGGGCTCCAGAGATCATCTAATTCAGTNTATCTGTTAATTTTAAGGGAAAAATATAATCCCTGAAACTATATTAGGGATACGTGAACTTGTTTTAGAGCTGGAAGGAAACATATTAGTGATGCTGAGTGACTTGATCAAGATCACAGAGCCATCTCACCTCTGAATGTGCAGACCTACGATGGGCTCCAGAGATCATCTAATTCAGTCCCCTCAGTTTTTGGACAAGTTAACCTAACAGGTGCACACAATCCCAATACCTTTCAAGGTAAATGCCTACAATGTCTTCTCACAATGACCTGGTTCCTCATTGTAGAAATGACTGATACTTTGTGTGCCTTTGTGTTAACTTAAGGTAGGCTCTTAAATATACCCACACCCCACAACTAAAATGGATAGAATCAAATGTTCAGTAGCTTTTTGGAAACCTCACCATGGAAACAAAGGTTTGGATTCCCTCAGATTGGATTTCGATGCTCTTCCTCTAGAGCAGATAAATTGAGGCTCCTGCCGGCATAGGTTCTGTCAGATGAGACTTTAAATTTCCAAGTAAAAGATTCTTCTCGGCAGGATATGAGAGTATCCTGGTAGTGCACCATTAGCAAGGAATACAGCCTGTCCCAATTCTCTGGGTCAAACCTTTGAAAACCTTGACTGACGGAAAATCTCATTCTTGGTCTCCTGGACTCTTGGAAGCACTAAAGAAATGTAATTGTGTTTTGCAGCTAATAGACACTTAAAAATTGCTTCCAAAGAAAACACACCTCATTGTTCATTAATGTAGAAAAATGGAGATGCAAAAAAAGTCAAAATACATGTTTTGGAGCATAATAAAAAAAACTTCTCTGTCCTAAATACAGAAACTCTAGAAAGTCAGTTCTTCTGGGAAGTAGTTTTTGTTTTGTAGCGAGGAGTCCTGGTTTTATAACTTTAGAAAATGTAACAGTTGCTAGGTGGTAAGCTATAGGGAAGGGAGTAGAAAGTAAGGGGCTTATCCATCCTTATTTCCAAGCTGACACAACATGTTTTAAGTGGATAGTGTTTGGTTTCACTACCTTAACAGCATCTCTCTGTGCTCTTTGATGCATCGCTCCAGTGCTTAGTAATTTAGTAACAGGTTGGAAATGGGCTAGGGGTAAAATGAGCTTCTGTTACCATAGGGATGTGAATTAACATAGTAGGAGAAGGTGATATTTTGCCCCAGGGTTCAGGAAAAAAATAAAGTTACATACTATACTTACAAACTTGTTGAGTGTATAAGTCCTCTAGAATCAGCTCTTAAAGTACTAGCTGATCAGAGATTGATAAGTTCTAATCAACTCAACATGAGATGTGATAATTTTACATTTGTGTAAAAGAAAAATATGAATGTTTTCATGATGAAAATTACCTGTTCATACTTTGAACTTCTGTAAGACTTGGCTTATTTGAGATGCAGACGAGCTGGTTTTCTAATCTTCTGAGACATTCCATTAATTATTATTGTCAATCTAAGGAGCTGAATGAAATTCTAGGCAAAAAACAGATCAATTCCAGATTTAATATTGAATGTACTATTTAACTTTTGTTCCATTTTGCCTGCTTTATATTAATCTTAAAGAACATCAGTGATTCTGCTTCACCGAATCACTTAAAGAAAGGAGTACCCTTATTAATATCTGAAACAGCTACCAGATGAGACAGTATATATATCAAAGTTACGAAAACCTTTTGTAGATCTTTACAGCAACAATTTCCAAATATCCCTTGGCTTACAAAAGAGCATGATTCAGCCAATAAAGTTCACACTGGACACTAGAGTAGTCACTGTGGCCTTTTCGGCCCACACTATAGTCAGAATGATTTCTGTGACATCATTTAGGTCCTAGAAGTACCTTCTTTCTTTGGAGATTGTTTGTTTTGCATATGTATGCATTGCAGTTTCAGACTAACCTTAGTTAAGATCAACAGTGAATGAAGAATCGTCAGAGGGACTTCCCTGGCAGTCCAGTGATTAAGACGTCTCCATCCAAAGCAGAGGGTATACGTTCGATCCCTTGTCAGGGAACTAAGATCCCACATGTCTTGTGGCCCCAAAGCTGAAACATAATCAGAAAGTAATAAAGCAAAACAAAACAGAATTATTAGTAATATTGTAACAAATTCAATAAAGACTTAAAAAAGTAATAGAACCCTCACATAGCAAATTGTTATTCAACATTTTTTTCTCCGATGTTAATGATTTGCTGGAGTTTATAGGTTAGAATATTTTAATATAAACATTTCCAAGATTTTCAGGTGTTTTTGATCAGAATTCTGGAAAGTACAATAACATAAAATTCAAGAAAAGCTAATCATTTGACTGCATTTTAGCAAATGATAACAAATAACATGGATTTTATTTCCTGCAATTCCAATCAACTTATATGGGGGAAGTAAGGGATACTAAGCTATATGATAAATAGCTTCAAAAATTAGAGATTCATTTGCACTAACAGGTCTTTCTTTTGGATTCAAATGTTTTATGAAAGGGATAATTATGTTTTAGTGTAAATTTCATTAATCAGCTCAGTCAAACTGAGTATTTTAAATGGAGAGGAGAGGAAGTGAAGATTTTGACTACATGAAAGTTAGGTAAAGGGAGGGAATGGTAAGAACAATGACAGTGAAATCTGGGCCACAAGGGATCAGACTCCTGTCCCTCCACCAGATTTCTCTATTCCTGGCTTCTCCCCAGGTCATCTCTCTTTTCATTTATCACACGAATTTTCAGACTATCCTGTTCAGAAGACCTCTACAAACTTTTTATTGGAAGGCAAAGTCTTCTAAATACCAGAGAGTTTACTCTTGGGTGTGAAATGCTCTTCTTAGGAAATAAAGAACGAAAGAAATTCATCTTTCCCATTTTATTTTCAAAGAGCTGTGGTAAGAGTCAGCAGTAGAGCATGGCAATAGAGGGCTACTTAGAAGACAGTCCATGAACTGCCAATCTGTTTTTACATGTATACAAATAATCTAATTGCTCAGTCTCTTGTAAGTGAGTTTGTCGGTACTTTTGCCTGGAGTTGGTTCACTCAGTCTAATGAGTGTTCAAGAGGGAGCCACGTGGTCACTTGGTGGAGATTTTGGAGACAGGGTGTTAAGCACCAGCTGTTGCTGTTGCTGTTCAGTGGCCCAGTTATGTCTGACTCTTTATCTCAGGCCTCCTTGTCCCTCACCATCTCCCAAAGTTTGCTCAAGTTCATGTCCATTGCATCAGTGATGTTATCCAGCCATCTCATCTTCTGATGCCCTTTTCTCCTTCTGCCTTCAATCTTTCCCAGCATCAGGGTCTTTTCCAATGAGTTGACTGTTCACATCAGGTGACCAAAATATTGGAGCTTCAGCTTCAACATCGGTCCTTCCAATGAGTGAGTATTCAGGGTTGATTTCCTTTAGGACCGACTGGTTTGATCTCCTTGCTGTCAAAGGGACTCTCAAGAGTCTTCTCCAAGTGCCACAGTTCAAAAGCATCAGTTCTTCAGTGCTCTGCATTCTTTACTGTCCAGGTCTCACAACCATACGTGACTACTGAAAATACTACTGGGCTGAGTTAAATTACCATCAATGGCTGTGCAATCTGAGGTCCTAGGAAAGGGGTGGCAAATAAGGTGAGCAAAGTACATTTTTAATCAATTAATAATGTCTACACAATGCCCTTGATTGGAAAGAATTCTGAAGCCATGTCCAAATTCTTCAGGAGAAATGTTTGTGATCTATAAGTTAGTGTCTCCTTTCTACAAAGGAGTGTTAACCATTTATGACTATGTTTGCCATCTCTGTCCTAAAAAATTCAATGAGAGTTGATTCTGACCTGCATTTCCCTGTGAAACTGTTTCCATAGTTTTCTGTTCATGTTCACTGATTAAATCTCAAAAACATCCAGCTATTTTGCATGACAAGCTGATAGTCTGAAGGAGAGGAGAACAAGAGAGCATGGTTCAGCATAAGGCACAATCTTAGAAAATAGCTAAGTTATATTTGTCATCAGCATCTCTTAAATAAAAGGCAATGCTTTGAAAATGTAGACATTTAGATCAGTATGAGATAATTTGCTGCTACAGCTATAATTAAAAGTGACAAAAAGAGCTGATATGTGATCTTACAAGGCAATGCAATAATAGACAAAAATGTACAACCTCCACTTAAAACATGACCTGTTGAGTGTAGCATAGGTTTTAAGCAGGACTGATAATAAATCAGTCTTGAGAAATTATGGCCAAGGTTCATGTCTTAGATGAGTCAACCACAGGATTCCCCCATCAAGATGCAAAAGGTGAGATATCGGATGTATCTGATTTATATGAACTACTGTTCACCTGTGTTTGTGAAAGGCTGTCGAAAGGGATGTTACCTTTAATCTAAAAGTACTCCACTGCTGGCATTTTGGCATTGTCCCTACTAAGAAATGAAGATGTGAGATTTAAGGTATTTCTGGGGAATTTTAAATAATTGCTAGAATCAATTTGAGTTCTGTAAAAACCTGTACATTTCATGGGAGTGAAAACAAAGGGCTATTCACATGGATGATCCCTTGCCAAATTGGGCATGTGAAAGCTTATGAGAATTTGCTTATATAACTTAATATGGTGACTTAATGCCTTAAGAATATAACTCCTTCAAATGCCTTAAATTTCAAGAGGGTTTTACTACTTGTGTTTTCTTTTAAGAACCTGATGCATTTGGAACAGTATCGGTGGGCAAATGATTCCTTAAGAATTACTCTTGGCTCCACAGAGGAATTAAAATGTAAGGTTTACAAATTGTGTATGCTAATATGTCAACAAAGCAAGGAAGCAGAAAGATCATTGCAGGTTTTTTCTCCCAAGTAGAGGGATGGGAGAGGAAATACATTTTTCTAAATAGAATGGGCATACCAATCCAATCTGAATAATCTTAGAGGAAGTGATTTAAAAATGAGTAGGAAGAACTTGGAAGAAAAGTTATGACCAACCTAGATAGCATATTGAAAAGCAGAGACATTACTTTGCCAACAAAGGTCCATCTAGTCAAGGCTATGGTTTTTCCAGTGGTCATGTATGGATGTGAGAGTTGGACTCTGAAGAAAGCTGAGTGCCAATGAATTGATGCTTTTGAACTGTGGTGTTGAAGAAGACTCTTGAGAGTTCCTTGGACTGCAAGGAGATCCAACCAGTCCATTCTGAAGGAGATCAGCCCTGGGATTTCTTTGGAAGGACTGATGCTGAAGCTGAAATTCCAGTACTTTGGCCACCTCATGCAAAGAGTTGACTCATTGGAAAGGTCTCTGATGCTGGGAGGGATTGGGGGCAGGAGGAGAAGGGGACGACAGAGGATGAGATGGCTGGATAGCATCACTGACTCAATAGAAGTGAGTCTGAGTGAACTCCAGGAGTTGGTGATGGACAGGTTTGGAAGGAATGATGCTAAAGCTGAAACTCCAGTACTTTGGCCACCTCATGCAAAGAGTTGACTCATTGGAAAGGTCTCTGATGCTGGGAGGGATTGGGGGCAGGAGGAGAAGGGGACGACAGAGGATGAGATGGCTGGATAGCATCACTGACTCAATAGAAGTAGGTCTGAGTGAACTCCAGGAGTTGGTGATGGACAGGGAGGCCTGCTGTGCTGCGATTCATGGGGTTGCAAAGAGTCGGACACGACTGAGCGACTGAACTGAACTGAACTGAGGAAGAACTTGACTTCAGAGTGAGTTGAAGTCAACCAACTTCTCCAAGCATCCAAGGACCATGTTGTGGATAAAGTGAGTTGAAGGCATTTCTCGTTACATCATCCAATGTGCTTCCCACATGGAACACATTCTTCCCAGACTCCTGCAATGTGCAGTATTTGCCTTTTCAAATAAACTACATACTTTCTTTTGTGAAACAATGGTTTCATATTCCCCTTATTGCATTGACTGCCAGAAATATCAGGATTATATTTAGTACTCAATTTCAGAAACATTGTCATTCTAACTTTCTGGCATAATGATTTTTTCCTAGATGATTTCTGCTCTGCCTTAAAAATGGCTACCTTGTAAGTGCTGTAAAATTTGTTACCTCAAATTCTTTGTGAGACTATGAAGGGTCTAAATTCTACATAAAACATGTAAGCACTGTTAAAATAATTTCTTTTGTGTTTTGACCTTAAAATCTCAAGATAAATATAGATATTTGGGCCATTAGTGTCTATATAGGAAAAGAAACTAAAAAAGAGTGGATATACGTATATGTATAATAAAAGATTCATTTTGCTGTACACTTGAAACTAACACAACATGCTCTTTGTGTGTATATGTTTATCAACAATATCCCAATAAAATTATTTTTAAGAAAGCAATATGGACAGGATTGTGCAAATAATTGAAAAACCAAAGTCAAATGGGGCAGGGTTGTTGGGTTAATATATAAGTTTATGAAAAAAAGCCAAGTGCATCATTATTCTTTATGTACACAAAACACCACCTGCATCTCCTGTCTTTCACATGAAATGGTCGGACTGTAGGACTCATGCCTTGCTGATGTCTCCTGTATGAAGGTAGCATCTTTGAAAATTTTGCTCAAACACCGATCCTTCTGAAACTCTGTATGCTTGCCTCTCCTTATAGATGTTTTTCAATTCCTGCTACATTAATTTTTTTTCACAAGTATTTCTTTATCAATGTCACATGGTGGTTATTTACCTATATTCATGTTGTTTTTCCACCTGTCTCCTACATCATCACTTTTTAATCTTGGCTATGCACTGGAATCACCAGGGGAATGAATCCCACCTGCAAAGATTCTGATTTGATTGGTATGAGGTTCAGCCTGGGCATCAGGATTTTTGAAATCTTCCCAGGTGGTTCTACCTGCAGTCACAATTGAAAAGGTTAAACCATTGTCATTAGAAAGTTGAGATATTCTTTATCTTTCGCTGCTTTGAGAACAATGCCAGGAACTTAGTGGGTATTTAAAAATGTCTGGCATGGAAGCTATTGGGAAATCTTTCCTTCTGTCAATCTGATCATCTTTAGGGAAGCATGATTATTTCAGTCTCATTCATTTCTTTCTTTATACAGCACACACACATTAAGCAGCTTTGATTAAAAAAAAAAGTTTTGTGGAGGTCTGCCTTCTAAGGAGAGCTGCATATAACAGTGTAAGTGATTCATTTCTTGTTCCCACTACTGCTATAATTTACTGTGTGCCTACTGTGTGCTGGAACAGTTCAGATGCTTTATATATGTTAGGACATTAAATTGCTCACAACATAATCCTGTTTCTATTTTACAATAAACAGAACTGGAGAACAAGACTAAGGCCACAGCTCTGAGGCTGTGATTCACACCCAAGTGTGCCTAATTCAAATCCAATGCTCTTTGCACACACCAGGCCACTGCTAAAAGGCCTTTGGTTTCTGTTGATGCTCTTTGTGCGTATCTGTTTAATGTGGATAATGATGAAAAAAAAGCTTAATTCTAGACTTGTCTTTTTAGGCTGTCTTTCCAGTGGTTTGAAGACCTAGAGACCATCACATGTCATTCACTGGGATTTGTTTGCTGATCATACAGATGTTCTGTTTGATTGCTGCTGCTGCTGCTGCTGCTGCTGCTGCTAAGTAGCTTCAGTTGTGTTCGACTCTGTGCGATCCCAGAGATGGCAGTCCACCAGGCTCCCCCATCCCTGGGATTTTCCAGGCAAGAACACTGGAGTGGGTTGCCATTTCCTTCTCCAATGCAAGAAAGTGAAAAGTGAAAGTGAAGTCATTCAGTTGTGTCCGACTCGTAGCGACCCCATGGACTGCAGCCTACCACGCTCCTCCGTCCATGGGATTCTCCAGGCAAGAGTACTGGAGTGGGCTGCCATTGCCTTCTCCCTTTTTGATTGCAGTTGGTCACAAATCCTTGCAGACATTCCATTCCCTTCCAGAGCCTGTACAAGACCTCAGCAAGGGTAGATGGGCTGAATGTGGCTGATTTATTGGTTGATACAGTTTGTGCAATTGAAAACCTACTCACCCATCACATGATTCTTTAGTTACAAGTGTAGGGATATGATATAAAAAAAAAATACAGGTACCAAATTAGATCTCCAAATGTATACCAGTGGCACGGGCTTTCCCCCTGCCCCACCACCCCACCTCTTACATAAACACACACATATACTCCATGGCAGTTTTATTAAATTTGTCTTCATTATTGATAAATATTTTCTTTCTACCTTTCTACAATGTTCCAGTTAGAAGATCGACCACAAGCAAAATATTAAAAAAAAAACAAACAGCTATGAACATAAAAGTTTTCGGAGAAAGAAAGAAAATGGTAATTATTATACACAGCATTGACTGTCTATAATCTTTATCTTTCTTTCTCATTCTTTCCTACCTTCAATTTCCCAAATCAGATGATTTTAGCAATCTAATACCATAATCCATTTCTCTGTGATACCTGAAAATTTACTCAAGTTATTTAGAAATGCTTATTTTGGTGCACATTTCTAAGAGAAGCAACATTTCTCACAAAATACATCAATACAGAAAGGTTGCGCTTTAGTAAAAGGGAATATAATACTTTTAAACTTGCTTCCTAAGAATTTACCACATACTGAAACTTTGCCTGGTGAATTCAAACAAAGCCATGGGTAAGTTATTCTAGGTTGATCTCGCTGAATGAAAATGAAAGCTTGTGTTCCCTTTTTTCCTTTGATGTAGTTGTGTTCTGTATTAATGTTTATACAGTGATGTCTCTTTTCTGGCTACTATTTCAGACACATAAATGTAGAATGAAAACTTTCTGTTAATAAGTACTTTAAAGTGATTGGTGTCATTAGATATTTCTTCAATTTAAACATATATTTTTGAACACCTTTGTTCAGAGTTTGGGTCTTCATGAGAACGTTCTGTTCTAGCACCATTACCACTTTCTACTCCCAAAACTCTGCTTTTATATAACTAGTGAGCCCATACACTTATAAAAGGAAGCTGCTACTGCTGCTAAGTTGCTTCAGTTGTGTCCGACTCTGTGTGACCCCAGAGATAGCAGCCCACCAGGCTCCCCTATCCCTGGGATTCTCCAGGCAAGAACACTGGAGTGGGTTGCCATTTCCTTCTCCAATGCATGAAAGTGAAAAGTGAAAGTGAAGTCGCTCAGTCATGTCCGATTTTAGCGACCCCATGAACTGCAGCCTACCAGTCTCCTCCATCCACGGGTTTTTCCAGGCAAGAGTACTGGAGTGGGGTGCCATTGCCTTCTCCGATAAAAGGAAGACTGCCACTCTTTCCAATTGTTTAATAAATGGGAAGTCCAAGACTTTTAGTTTCCACAGAAGCTAATTATTCAAAGGAGCCTATACAATGTTTCCTGGGGAAGGGTATGGCAACCCACTCCAGTATTCTTGTCTAGAGAATCCCATGGACAGAGGGGCCTAGCAGGCTATATACTCCATGGGGTTGCAAGAGTTGAACACAACTTAGCCACTAAAGAGAGATACAATGTTTGGTAGAGACAGAGTTAGACTGAACTAAGGAAGTTAGAATGGGAAGTGCATCCTTAAGCTCCATCATTATCAAGGAGAGGCCAAAAAAGGATCTTAAAAGCCTGAAGCAGATCTTGAAAGTCTGAAGGACTAGTTCTGTTGGAGAACCAAACGGGGTCTCACTCTGTAGAGTGAGTTAATTATATTTTAGGGAGTTTACACATGTGATGGTGAAGACAAGGGATTAGATCCTGCAGCAGTGGTCTCAAAGTGTTTCTTGTCCCAGCACCTGGAGGTTAAAAATGCAAATTCCCCCGCCCAGACCCCTGTCCAGACTTCCAGCCTGAGGAAGTACCCCAGGAGCCAGCGGTTTAACAATGCTCCCAGTCAGTTCTGTTTCACAGTCAAGCTTGAGAAGCAGCAGTCTGGAGGCAGGACGACTAGATTTGACATATTTCAAGTTCAGGTACTGTATCTAAATTACTTTGCACCAGGCATGGAGCAGGTACTTGATGCATATTTGCTGAATAAATTGATAGAGATGATGAGAGCCCAGCCTAATGAAGAAACAAAATATAATATAGGAACCAAGAAAGATTTTAGCTCCATTAGCAATTCAGTCAAGAGCAGAATCAACTCAACGAATGTGATTGTATAAATAATTTATGAAAATTTCCCTTATTTGATAGTTTTCTTCCTTTTTTTCTTTGTATTTGTTCACTGTAAACTCTAGCGATGTCTAACTATACTTCTGTAAAGAATGAGGTCACAGAATTGTTACATTCCTCCATCCTCTTTCTACATGAATGTTACTTGTGGTCAGCCCACTTGGCAACTCCGTCAAATAAGGGTTGGATGCAAGAGAGTTTACTTGAACTGGACCTTGGTTGGTTTGAGTCTTAAGCCCTTAAAAATTGCTTTAATTTCTGCATCTGAAAAATGGATATCATAATATTTGCTTTGAATTACCTTTTTTGGGGAGTGGTGGTGGGAAGAAATGATTGGTTAATATGTTGAATCATTATAGTTCCTTAAAGGAAACATGTGATGTAAGTTAAATATATGTTCTACATGTTTTATTCTATGAACAGGCCTTGTGAGTGCTAAAAATCTAGAAGCCCCTTGGGTTAATTTATATTTTAAAAAAAAAACGGTGAAGAATAAGAAATGATTCCCATTTTAAAATGTTGTTTATATCATAATTACTAGTTCACCATTAGCTTAGGGTTTTTCCCTCATCCCTCACCTCACTTTCAACAACTGTTCATTCCTGTGGGAGCTGTTTGCACAGCTCCTGGGGCCTTGGCAAGTAGTTGATTTGAGGTTGCACAGAAAGAAGTGATAGACTATAGAGCAATGCCAAAACACTAATGGGATAGTCTTGCTTTTGTTTTCTCAAGTGCTAGGGATCTATGTCATGATGAACAAGAGATGGTGAAACTAGGGCTGGAATTCAGCCAATATACACTGGTATAGTGAGGCAATGAAATCTTTCTCCTCTGGTTGATAGTTACTCCCGTTACTTCCAACCTACCTTCACCCACTGCCCCAACTTCCTTGATGTCAAGACTCCTTGAATTTCCTGCATCCAGCAACCTCAGGGGTTAATATTTGCCTTAGCAAGGGGCTTCCAGGACTCTGCTCTGGGGACTGTACTGATTGACTGTACCCAGGACTCATATGTGTTAAATATTGTGAATATCTCACTCTGTAACCACATATAAAACTCAAACGATCAACCATACTAGACACACTGAAACTCTACAAATTACTTTCATCATCATTGATATGTGAAACTCTTTTTGGATATTAATTTCTACAATTTGCACTTCTATTACGGCTTTACGAACTTAAAATCAGTGTTGGATGAGAGGAGACAGGGAGAGAAGAAAGCCATTGGGAAACAAGTCGAAGGCCCACTGGAGATGTGTTTGGCCATATTCAATTTTTATTGAACATCTTGAAGTATTTAAAATAAAATGATGTCCTATGGAACCCAGATGCATATCTCCAGGTGCTTTCCTCTTAATATTTAAACCATTTTATGGAAGATTTAATCCACATGTTAAATCACTGACTTCAAAAGGTATTCCTTAAGGCTAATCTAAATGATGAAAAACGGGTCTAAAGATCTTGTTCAAAGATGTCATTTATGGCCTAGAGGTCAGAGACTCAGGAAAGAAAGAGAAACTTGGGGGAGTTTCATGAAGTTATTTAAGTATGTGGAATGTTCTAGAGCACAAGGGAACTCTTGAAATTTCATAATCATAGAATCTTTCTTCATTTCCAAAAGAACATGTTTTTGAGGCAGCGTATAATATAGCTATTTGTTTTCTTGAACACATCTCAGGGAAGAAAAAGAAGTTGGGAAAATGAGCCCATTGTTTTTCAAAATTAGTGACAAACTTCAAAATAATTCCAAACAAACCTCAAATAAAACATTTTCCCCCTACTGTGAATCCTATTTAAACTGTTTGGGTCAGTCTGTTTTAATGAGTCGCATTCACGCTGACACATCCACGCACTTCAGACAAAGACGACTGTACCTCTAAACCCATTTAAAAATGATAGATGACTGTCAGCTTTGTGAAAGCAGCACATGCAGTGGCTTGATAGCGCAGAGTGAAAGCAATCTACAAGTGCAAGTCTGTTTCTTTTGGCAACGGAAGGAGTTGCTAATGGATTCATCATTTTCTGTTAAGCATGAATGTCAAACAAAAAAACATTTAGGGCTCTATTCAGCTGAATTTCCGGCTCGACGCTTGCCAGCCATGGAAGCCCTGTGACTTGGAACCTGTGCAGCCCATGCCTGACTCTTGTTTCCAGAGTTCCGTGGGGCCAGTGCCACGGAACTTGGATTTCTGCCCAGGGATCCTCCTCCTCTCTCTGGCTCCCCCTTCCCCTTTCTCCAGTCCTATGAAGCCACCAGTCAAGCTTCCTAAATGAATGCCGACTATGGAGGGGAACTGGTTGCCAACTCTTATGACTTCAGCTGACTCCGCCTCAGAATTGCACAGGAAGTTCACTCATACCACTGAAGAAGGGATGGCAGGGTGAAGATTTCTTGTACCCAGGGTTTCGGGGACCTTTGTGTCTTGGAACTTACTGGTTGCTGTGGTCATTGCAGCTTTCTCTTTGGTGTTGTAAATATGTAACATGTTCTGTGCTCTATAATAAAAAAATAAATACAAAAATAGTAAAAGTTAGAATGCCTGGGCTTCAGAAATGTTCTTTGAATTAACCTTGGGAAAATTTGAACAAAATTTCCAGCTTCAGAATGCCTTCTACTTTAAAACAAAACGAAACAGAAGACCCAAAGCTTTTAATTTTGTACTGGGGTTGAGCAGATTAACAAACAATGTTGAGATACAGTCAGGTAACAGCCAAGGAACTCAGCCTTACACGTACATCTATCCATTCTTCCCCAAGTTCCCCTCCCACCCAGGCTGCCCCATAATACTGAGCAGCATTTCATGTGCTATACAGTTAAGTTCTTGGTTATCCATTTAAAATATAGAAGAGAAGACATCTACTGTTTATATCTTTGACTATAGAAGAGCTGCCTTTGAATGAGGAATTGGTTTCTTCAGTTGGGAGCACAGTGGGCAGTGATAGGAGAGTGCTGAGGCCAAACAGATCAGCAGCAACCATGCTGGCAGAGGAGAGGTGACAGCGAGACAGACCCTTCCCTTTATATGCCAGCTCTGCTACTAACTATGTAACCTTGGGCAAATCTTTTAACTCCTCAGGGTCTGTTTCCTCAGTTGGTTGTTTAGGGGATTAAATGAGCTAACATGAGAATAAGAGTGTTTAAGTTATAAATTAACTATGCAGATGGATATTATTTATTGAACTATTTAAATTAATACAATTAAGTAATACATACAGAGAGGTAATGTAAGTTGGTCTGATAGGAAGAACTAGGAACGGAGATGTTAAGACATTTAGAGCCTGCCAACTCCATTTTCTGTTCTGCGATTTTCAGAAAAATGAATGTTCTCATTAAGCAAGAGTCGAGATGTTTGTCCCATCACTAATTGTATGAGTATACCGTACCATAGCTTCCTACATTATTTAATCTGTGAAACTGGCCCCAGTGGCTCTCTACTCTCTAAACATCACCCTACTGCCAATCATTCCACTGTTATAACATTACTGTTTTGCGTTTTCCAGTCATTTTCCTCTTCCTATGGCTTATTAAAATGCAAACATACAGAAGGATGAAAACCTCTTACTTAGGAGTTAGCACTTTAACAGGTTGTTTTAAACTGGATTAAGATACAGGGTTGATACTAATGGCCTAGGGAAAGAAATATGGCACCAGAACAAAGAAAGGAAACCTTCCAATCAACTTCACCTTCTTTGCAGAGTGCCTTGTGTCCCTCTTATGTCTAATAGTGATATTGGGAGGGAACTTGGAGTAAGTTGTGAAATGTTGCCAATATCCTGTAAATGACAGAACAGTAAATGGTTTAATGTGACTTTAATAATGATGATGACTTCAGGCTAAGACATGCAGGCAGAACTTGTAAAAGAATAAATTAGTAGTCTCCCTTGAAGATATTTTAATCTAAAACATCAAGTGTGTCCTCCCCAATGGAGCCTTCCTTGATTTCCCACATAGACTCTTATCATAGCATATACTTCAGATATGTTTTTCTCACAATGTCATTGATCTATTTGCTTATTTGTAATGTATACATATTTACTGTGACTTGTGACTCTTTTAACTCTATATTCAATAATGCCTCACACAATGCCTAGCACAATGTAGGAACTTGGGAGATATTTATGAATTTAATAGCTATAACTTCTGGAAGATAATACAGATTCAGTTATCATTCTCCCAATGCATTGAGGACTTGGTTTACTTAACATTCAAAATTAAAGATATATTTCAGCAGAATATTAAACTTTATAAAGGTTTAGTCACCACATGATCTAAAAAATACTTCCACTTAGGTATCAAATGGTGTTTTGTTAAAGCATTTAGCCAAATGTTATATGCCCGTACCTCTTAGAGATTTAATCACATTCATCCAGCAATTATTTATGCTTACACTATTGTGTATTGGCAGAGCTACATCCCAAATGTCACTTTAATCTGCAAGAAATGATCATTCTTGGAATAGATTCCTATTCCACAGGGATGGTTTCAATGAGGAATTTTCAGAATGATGAAACCAGATTTAGCTGGTAGCAATTATTGGTCCATTTCAGATGAGCTCAGCATGAAGAATAAGACTGAAGAAAGATTAAGTCTCAAATACTAAGGGACAGAAAAAAATGAAAAGCGGGACCGAAAGGGCTTGAAACGCAGGAAAGGGCCAGTTATCTGCAGGAAGCTGGTATTCTTATGTGAGATGCATGTGACCCAGTCTGGGTTAGAATGTTATCTCTATGTGATCTGCAGAATTTCTCTCTTGACTATAGCAACCTCAGAAGAGTGAATTAAAGTCTTAAGGAGAAAAATCAATAAAGAAAAAAAAAAAAGATAAAAGCAATATGGCTGGAGAGCATTTCTAAAACTATATAAAAGTCTCTTAAATGGCCATGGAAGACTAACCAGTATTTATAATGGTTTACAGGAATACCAATAAGAATAGATTGTTGGCCTCCTTAAAACAGCAAAGAGATTTCTGGGTGGTTTGTGGCATTTGACTGGTCTTTGTTTCATTATACTGTGTGACACAAAGAAACATGAATTGTGCAAAAGACTGCCTGTGATGACAAGAAATCTGTTGAAGTAAGTTAGGATATTACGAGTTAGTTAGGATTAGAGTAGTACTTAAGGCTTGCCCAGTGCTATTGATGAACTACAGTACTCTGAGTATCTTTCCTGTGATTAGTGAAGTGAAGTCGCTCAGTCCTGTCTGACTCTTTGCTACCCCATGGACTGTAGCCTACCAAGCTCCTCTGTCCATGGGATTTTCCAGGCAATAGTACTGGAGTGGATTGTCATTTCCTTCTCCAGGGGATCTTCCTGACCCAGGGATCGAACCCAGGTCTCCCGCATTGTAGACAGACGCTTTACCGTCTGAGCCACCACTTTATTCCCACGCTGGGAATTTCTCTGAACTCTATGCTGAAACAAAAAACATAGGCGTTTAATGTCAGTAATAATGATGCTTTTCTAATATATACATCTTTTAAAATCTGTAAAGTGATTTTTTTTCTTATAATTATAAGAAGTAGAGGTCATTTCAAATATTCTCCAGGCTAATTACTTCTTAATTTAACTGAGAAAATGAAGGAAGAAGGAAAAATTTGATGAAATGGAAGTGATGGATCTTTGGGAGAGATGTGCAGATTGTATTTCTACTAGTCATGGAAAAGAATGCTAAATAAAATCTAAAGGATTTTAGGGAACTAGATTTCAAAATGTTAAAGGAAGGTATAGGTGTTACCCTTCCCTGACCAAAGTCTAAGATCTGTATGAGGAGATTATGTGATGCTACATTTATCTAATCTGGCATTAATTCATTTGTCCATTTCAGTACAATTTTTCTTGAGTTTCATATCATGTCACAGGTACACTTTTACTAAGGAGAAGCTTTCAACTGTGAAATTCTGGCAACATAACCATGAACATTTTAAATTAGGAAGACAAAAATTGTATGCTTTGATGAAAGCCCAAAGTGAAACTTTACAGAATCCTGTAAATCCTGGACTCAGGTAGGTTAAATAACTTGTGAGAGTCCCAAAGCTAGTAAGCAAAAGAGTTAAAACTCACACTTTGGCTCTGAGCTCCAAAGGAGGTGCTCTTGGCCTCAGAGCAGTGATCTCAAAATTGCTTAATCAATGCGCTCCTGTAGCTAAATATGCCCCCATTAGGAGTGATTGCATTGTATGGTTTTAATAGTTCAGAATTTTATCCCTTTTTGTCCAATGGAGTCAGTACCTCCCTCTTCCCCCTTACACACACAGAGATACTCACTTGTAGGCTAACTAAGGAGAGATTTTAAGTACTCCTAGCTCAAACATTGAGTGATGCTGCAACAAACCATTCTTGTAGCCCTCTACTTTTACCTTGTACCTTGATGATGGCCTCTTGACCTCTCTTTTTCCCTGCATGAAATCCCAGTGTTGACAATCTGTTTGTCTCATGGTTTTTCCAGAATGAGAATTTGTATTACTTTAGTGGTTCTACCTCCAGGAATAATAATTTACTTTCTCTTCGTTGACCACTAAGTGCTAAGCCTTTGGCATATGTTGCCTCTTAATTTTTTCAGCTACTCGCCAGAACTACTGTCTTTCACTTGTGTATGTGTATGTGTGCATGCATATGTGATCAGTTTTTCAGTCCTGCCGACTCTTTGGATGCCATGGATTGCAGCCCACAGGCTCCTCTGTATAACTATACAGAAAAAGAGCTTTTTGACCCAGGTAGCCATGATGATGCGATCATTCACCTAGAGCCATATATCCTGGAATGTGAAGAAGATAAGTGGGCCTTATCTTCACTACTAACAAAGCTAGTGGAGGTGATGGAATCCCAGTTGAGCTATTTCAAATCCTAAAGGATGAGGCTGTGAAAGTGCTGCACTCAATATGCCAGCAAATTTGAAAAACTCAGTGGCCACAGTACCAGAAAAAGTCAGTTTTCATTCCAATCCCAAAGAAAAGCAGATTAACAAGGCAGTTTGATCAAAGAATGTTCAAACTACCACACAACTGCACTCATCTTTCACGCGAGCAAAGTAATACTCAAAATCCTCCAAGCCAGGCTTCAATAGTGTGTGAACTGTGAACTTCCAGATGTTCAAGTTGGATTTAGAAAAGGCAGAGGAAGCAGAGATCAAATTGCCAACATCTGATGGATCATCAAAAAAGCAAGAGAGTTCAAGAAAAACATCTATTTCTGCTTTTCTATTTCTGACTATGCCAAAGCCTTTGACTATGTGGATCACAACAAACCATGGGAAATTCTTAAAGAGGTGGGAATACCAGATCACCTAACCTGCCTTTTGAGAAATATGTATGCAGGTCAAGAAGCAACAGTTAGAACTGGACATGGAACAGCAGACTGATTCCAAATATGGAAAGGAGTATGTCAAGGCTATATATTGTCACCTTGCTTATTTAACTTATATGCAGAATACATCATGCAAAAGGCTGGGCTGGTTGAAGCACAAGCTAGAATCAAGATTGCTGGGAGAAATATCAATAACTTCAGATATTCAATTGACACCGCCCTTATGGCAGAAAGTGAAGAAGAACTAAAGAGCCTCTTGATGAAAGTGAAAGAGGAGAGTGAAAAAGTTGGCTTAAAACTCAACATTCAGAAAACTAAGATCATGGCATCCATTCCCAGCTCTTCACGGCAAATAGAATTGGAAACAATGGAAATAGTGACAGACTTTATTTTCTTGGTCTCCAAAATCACTGCAGATGGTGACTGCAGCCATGAAATTGAAAGACACTTTCTCCTTGGAAGAAAAGCCTTGACCAATCTAGACAGCATATTAAAAAGCAGAGACATTACTTTGCTGGCAACAGTCTGTCTAGTCAAAGCTACAGTTTTTCCACTAGTCAAGTATAGATGTGAGAATTGGACTATAAAGAAAGCTCAGCACCTGGGTCACATGTTGGAGAAGACTCTTGAGTCTCTTGGACTGCAAGGAGATCCAACCAGTCCATCCTAAAGAAATCAGTCCTGAATATTCATTGGAAGGACAGATGCTGAAGCTGAAACTCCAATACTATTGCCACCTGATGCAAACAACTGACTCATTGGAAAAGACCCTGATGCTGGGGAAGATTGAAGGTGGGAGGAGAAGGGGATGACAGAGGATGAGACGGTTGGATGGCATCACCATCCAATGTGAGTTAAAGTCTGGGAGTTGGTAATGGACAGAGAAGCCTGGCATCCTTCAGTCCATGAGGTCACAAAGATTTGGATATGACTGAATGACTGAATTGACTGAGGCTCCTCTGTCCATGGGATTTTCCAGGCAAGAATACTGGAGGGGGTTGTCTTTTCCTACTCCAACCATCTTTCATCTATGTCAAATACTTTGGGTATCATGGGATCCGTTTAGCTTGGGCTACCTCTCAGGATGCATCCTCATTACCTGCCTTATCCAATAGTTGGCTTTAAATCTATTCCTGGTCTCCCATAGTCAGCCTTATTCCAGGGGAGAACACAGACATACCCCACCATGTTTTGAAATATAACTCTTTCTTGAACTCTCTTTGTTCAGTTCAGTTTTTTCAGTCACTCAGTCATGTCTGACTCTTTGTGACCCCATGAATTGCAGCACACCAGGCCTCCCTGTCTGTCACCAACTCCTGGAGTTTACTCAAACTCATGTGCATCGAGTCGGTGATGCCATCCAGCCATCTCATCCTCTGCCATCCCCTTCTCCTCCCACCTTCAATCTTCCCCAGCATCAGGGTATTTTCAAATGAGTCAAATCTTTGCATCAGGTGGCCAAAGTATTGGAGTTTCAGCTTCAGCATCAGTCCTTCCAATGAACACCCAGGACTGATCTCCTTTAAGATGGACTGGTTGGATCTCCTTGCAGTCCAAGAGCTCAAGAGTCTTCTCCAACACCACAGTTCAAAAGCATCAATTCTTTGGTGCTCAGCTTTCTTCACAGTCCAACTCTCACATCCAGACTTGACCACTGGAAAAACCATAGCCTTGACTACATGGACCTTTGTTGGCAAAATAATGTCTCTGCTTTTGAATATGCTATCTAGGATGGTCATAACCTTCCTTCCAAGGAGTAAGTGTCTTTTAATTTCATGGCTGCAGTCACCATCGGAAGTGATTTTGGAGCCCCCCACCACCACCAAAATTAAGTCTGACACTGTTTCCACTGTTTCCCCATATATTTCGCATGAAGTGATAGGACCAGGTGCCATGATCTTCATTTTCTGAATGTTGAGCTTTAAGCCAACTTTTTCACTCTCCTTTTTCACTTTCCTCAAGAGGCTCTTTAGTTCCTCTCCACTTTCTGCCATAAGGGTGGTGTCATCTGCATATCTGAGGTTACTGATATTTCTCCTAGCAATCTTGATTCTAGCTTGTGCTTCAACCAGCCCAGCGTTTCTCATGATGTACTCTGCATAGAAGTTAAATAAGCAGGGTGACAATATACAGCCTTTACGTACTCCTTTTCCTATTTGGAACCATCTGTGGTTCCATGTCCAATTCTAAGTGTTGCTTCCTGACTTGCATACAGGTTTCTCAAGAGGCAAGTCAGGAAGTCTGGTATTCTCATCTCTTTCAGAATTTTCCACAGTTTATTGTGATCCACACAGTCAAAGACTTTGGCATAGTCAATAAAGCAGAAATAGATGTTTTTCTGGAACTCTCTTGCTTTTTCGATGATCCAGTGAATGTTGGCAATTTGATCTCTGGTTCCTCTGCCTTTTCTAAATCCAGCTTGAACATCTGGAAGTTCATGGTTCATGTATTGCTGAAGCCTGGCTTGGAGAATTTTGAGCATTACTTTACTAGCGTGTGAGATGAGTGCAATTGTGCAGTAGTTTGAGCATTCTTTGGCATTGCCTTTCTTTGGGATTGGAATGAAAACTGACCTTTTCCAGTCCTGTGGCCACTGCTGAGTTTTCCAAATTTGCTGGCATATTGAATGCAGCACATTCACACCATCATCTTTCAGGATTTGAAATAGCTCAACTGGAATTCTCTCTTTCCTGAACTCTCTCAACTCTCTTTTCTTGAAAACCATTTAGAAGACTTTTTTTTTTTTCATTTTTTAGTCACCTCTATGGGATTGCACAATTGCACTCAGATCAGTCCTGGGATTTCTTTGGAGGGAATGATGCTGAA
>SJYX01010265.1:74257-87039 GCA_006410675.1 Oreotragus oreotragus
AAAAAAAAAAAAAAGTATTGTAAAGGGTATTCTGAAACTAATGAAAACCAGCTTACCTACTTCACTAATTTACCTGTGGATGGAGTGAGGTTCACCTTGTAGAGACCTGTAAGAGTTTTGGGGCAATTGTGCTTTTTGGTGAGGAATTGTTAAGTAGCCATTCCAAAGGGGCCTATTTTGGCTCTGATATAAGAGAATGTTCTCATTGTGACCTGGATGGTGAAGGAGAGAACATCTTTGTTGACAAGGATTCTGCCCTTATTTTTTTCTGTTTTGTATTATTATACTCTATTTTCCTCCAAAGGTAGGTAAATTCAAATTTGTTTTGTGGTTGTTGCTTCTTTCTAATACTAGTAGTTGCTCAGTAAGTTTTGTATGAATGGGTGAATGAATGAAAATGAACAGTGATGTTTTAAACATTAAAAATGAATTATAGAAATTTCAAACATGAGAAAATTGAGAGAATAGTATAATGAATTCCTATGAACCCTCCCTATTCAGATTCAATAGTTATCAATTTATGGTCAGACTTTTCATCTCCACTTGTTTCCTTGCTTGGTTCTTTTAAAGCAAATTCAGATGTCATATAATTTCAAGTGTGTGTTGGTCATTTTCTTGTGTCGATGCAACCCCCATGGACGGTATGGACTGTAGCCTGCCAGGAGCCTCTGCCCATGGACTTTTCCAGGCAAGAATGCTGGAGTGGATTGCCATTTCCTTTTCCAGGGGATCTTCCAGAACCAGGAGTTGAACCCTGGTGTCCTGCATTGTAGGCAGATTCTTTACCACCTGAGCCACTAGGGAATTTCAATATGTAAAACAGTCTCATAAGATCATACCAAAAATTAAAATCCTTGAAATATGGTCAGTTGAAGATTTCCTGACTGTTTTGCACATATATAGTTTGTTTAAAATAGGATACAAATAAAGTCCACAAACTGTAATTAATATATCTCAAGACTTACTTAATTTATAACTTTTCTGTCTTTTTTTTCTTGCAACTTATCTGTTAAGCTTGCTTGTCTTGTGGACTTTTTCATTTACTTTTCTGTTCATATCTCGTTGGTATTGCTCCAAATTTTTTCTCTTCCCTCTTTTCCCCATTCATTGATAGCTTGATACAGAGGATAGATCAGATTCAGGTTTTACTTTTGTTTAATAAGAATATTTTGTCTAATATTAAACTAAGAATATTAAACTCTACTTACATCTGCATTCCTTTTGTTCTAGACCAACATTCCTAATTTTGGCACTAAAATAGTTATTTATTTGCTTTATTCTACAATAAGCAAATAAAAAAATTAGATTAATAATATGAAGACTAACATCAGCAGTGTGGTTACTGAAACAATTTAAATTATGTTTGCAGCTCTTTGGTCCTTAGAATGTATTCTACTGGGGTGAATATTCCAAACACTGCATTTTGAAGTTACCTAGCATATTTTCCCTCTGTGCAGTTTTGCTGCCAAACTGGGTGCAGAGCTAGTATACGCATGTTCACACAATTATATCACTGTACATCCTCTTCTCCACTTTGCCTTTTTTTCCTAGCATAGCATAGTGAATAGAGATACACTGCATTCTTTTTTACAGGAATTGAGTGCATGTGCCAAAACTGACTTGTTTTCCCTATTGATTTGGGGTGTTTATAGTATTTAGTTTTCCCAAATAGTGTTATAATGAATGGCTTTGTGCATTTGATGTATTTGAACGTCTTTTCATATTTTGCCAGTGTATATTTGTGATAGGTTTTTACAAGGAGGATTTTTGTGTCAAAGAGTAGATGTATTAGGATGTTTATTGTCAAACCCTTTTCCATGGGGTTTATACCATTTTTTTATTTCCATGAGCAAAGCATAGACTCACCCAGCTTCAACCAAAGATTATGTTGTCAAACATTTCAAAGTAGATTTAATTGACATTTCTCTTATTAAGAAGAAGGTTGAGCATTTTTACATATGACTAAGGGTCATTTGTATTTCTTTTTGATTAAAGTGTCTACTCTTATCTCTAGTCCGTTTACCTATAAGATTTTGTGCCTCTCAGTTTTTAAAAGCTTTTTACTTTGGACTATTAACTCTGTGATATAAGTTGCAAGTATTTTATTCAGTTTGCCATTTGATTTATTTGCTTATGGTGTTTATTTTTTATATTCAATTAAAAATTTGGGTGTTATACACATTTCCTCCTTATATTATAACTGTTTCTTTTATGATAATTAAGTTGTTTAGATTTCCTGTCTCTTATTAAGCTATATTGTGTTTTTCTTGAAAATAATATGTTTTACTTAGGTTTTCTAATTTATTCGCATTGAGTTGTGCAAATTAGTCTCATGTTTTTTAAAAAAGTTGTTTCCTTCATTTTAATGACAATCTCTCATTTTTCATTTTAATTTCATGTATTTTCACTGTCCTTAAAAAATACATTATTTTCTCACTGACATATAATATGCAAAAAGGGCATAAATCATAAGTGTACATCTCAATGGACTGTCACAGTGTACATGGCTGCATAGCACTGATCCATATCAAGATATGGAACATTACTGGAACTAAAACATCCTGACATGCTACTGTGTCTCCTCCCGTTCACTACAACTTCCCTACTCCTCAAGTAGGTAACTACTGTCTGAATTCCAATACTGTAGACTCATTTTACTTGTTTGTCAATTCTATATTAATGGAATTATAGAGACTTACTTCTCCTCTGGGTCTAGCTCCTTTCACTCAGCCTTACATTTATGAGATTACTCCATGTTGCTGCATGTAGCAATAGTTCATTCATTTTAATTACTGAATAATATTCTATTCACTAGTGTACCACAATTTAATATCTACTCTACTGTTGATGAACATGTAGATTGTTTCTATTTGGTGGCCAGCTGAGAATAATGCTACTGTGAGCATTTGTATTATGCATCTTCTGGTACACATGTAACATTTTCATGTGGTAGATATTAATATTTATGAGGTGATATGGCTCGTGAATCTTGCCGTGTGTTCCACTTTGGTAAATACTTCCAAAAAGTTTTTTTTAATGGTTGTTCCAACTTACACTCCCCAAAGAAGTATGTAAGACTTCCTGTTGCTCCACATCCTTATTAAACTCGGTATTATTAATCATCTTAAATGTAACTATTCTGGTTTTGGATTTGCATTTCCCAGAACCAAGGAGCCTTTCCTGTGTTTTATTATCCATTTGGTTGTGATCTTTATAAAATACCTGTTCAGTTCTTTTGCCCATGTTTCTATTGGATTGTCTGTCTTTTTATTAAAAGGGGTTCTTTATATATTCTGAATCTATGTCAGATTTAAGAATCACAAACATGAACTCAATCTGCATCTTACCTTTTAAGTCCTGAAATGAGTCTTTTGATGAGCAGAAGTTTTACATTTTAATTTAGTCCAATCTAACATTTTTCCCTTTAGGGTTAGTGCTGGTTTTTTTTTTGTTTTGTTTGTTTTGTTTTTTTTCTTCTTCTTCTTTTTTGATTTGAGAAGTCTTTGAGGGGGTATTCTCCTACCTCACATTCTAAAAGCTGAATTGCTTCTCCCATCACATTTAAATCTACAAGCCATCTAGAACTCAATGTTATATGGTATAATGTTAGAATCAAGATTGATATTTTTGTATGAATATCCGATTGGCTGACCACAATTCATAGAGAATCCTCCTTTACTTGTAACTGTAATGTGGCCTCTGCCATAAATCAGTTTTCTTCATTTTTTTCACTGGTCCATTTGCCTAAGCTTGAACTGGTGTTACACTGACTTAATGAAGCTGACAGGCAATGGCACCCCACCCCAGTACTCTTGCCTGGAAAATCCAATGGACGGAGGAGCCTGGTGGGCTGCAGTCCATGGGGTCGCTAACAGTCGGACAGACTGAGCGACTTCACTTTCACTTTTCTCTTTCATGCATTGGAGAAGGAAATGGCAACCCACTCCAGTATTCTTGCCTGGAGAATCCCAGGGATGGAGGAGCCTGGTGGGCTGCCGTCTATGGGGTCACACAGAGTCAGACACGACTGAAGTGGCTTAGCAGAAGCAGCAGCAATGAAGCTGACATCTAGTGGTATAGGTTCTCCAAATATATTCTCCTTCAAATCTACTTTGTCTGTTCTTGTTCTTTGTATTAAAAAAAATAAATTTTAGAAACTTGTTAATTTCTCCCTCCAAAAGCACTTGCTGGGATTTTAATTGTTGTGGCATTGACTCTATTAGTTGATCTGGGGAGAACTAGCATAACTAAATAAGATGAAAAGGTAAGATATACCCATCTGAATGTAGAGTTCCAAAGAATAGCAAGGAGAGATAGGAAAGCCTTCCTCAGTGGTCAGTGCAAAGAAACAGAGGAAAACAAGAGAATGGGAAAGTCTAGAGATCTCTTCAAGAAAATTAGAGATACCAAGGGAACATTTCACGCAAAGATGGGCTCAATAAAGGACAGAAATGGTATGGACCTAACAGAAGCAGAAACTATTAAGAAGAGGTGGCAGTAACACACAGAAGAACTGTACGAAAAAGATCTTAATGACCCAGATAATCATGATGGTGTGGTTACTCACCTAGAGCCAGACATCCTGGAATGTAAAGTCAAGTGGGCTTTAGGAAGCATCACCACAAACAAAGCTAGTGAGGGTGATGGAATCCCAGTTGAGCTATTTCAAGTCCTAAAGGATGATGTTGTTAAAGTGCTGTACTCAATATACCAGCAAATTTGGAAAACTCAGCAGTGGGCACAGGACTGGAAAAGGTCAGTTTTCATTCCAATCCCAAAGAAAGGCAATGTCAAAGAATGTTCAAACTACTGCACAGTTGCATTCATCTCACATGCTAGCAAAGTACTGCTCAAAATTCTCCAAACCAGGCTTCAACAGTATGTGAACCGTGAACTTCCAGATGTTCAAGCTGGATTTAGAAAAGGCAGAGGAACCAGAGATCAAATTGCCAACATCTGATGGATCATTGAAAAAGCAAGAGAGTTCCAGAAAAACATCTACTTCTGCTTTATTGACTGCACCAAAGCTTTTGACTGTGTGGATCCCAACAAACTGTGGAAAATTCTGAAAGAGATGGGAATACCAGGCCACCTGACCTGCCTCCTGAAAATCTGTATGCAGATCAAGAAGCAACAGTTAGAATTGGACGTGGATCTGGAGAAAGATTGAGGCAGGAGGAGAAGGAGGTGACAGAGGATGAGATGGTTGGATGGCATCACTGACTCGATGGACATGAGTTTGAGCAAGCTCTGGGAGTTAGTGATGGACAGGAAAGCCTTGGCAGGCTGCTGTCCATGGGGGTAGCAAAGAGTCACATATGTTTGAGTTACTAAACTGAACTGAACATATTTACTTACCAAGTCTTCTAATTTATGAATGAAATATATCTCTTATTTATTTATGGGTTTTATAATGTCTTTCAATAATATTTCTTAAAATTCTCTGTGTGGAAGTTTTGTGCATATTTTATAAGATTTATTCTAAGGTATTTAAAGTTGATGCTATTGTAAATGTTATTTTTCTCATAATTTTTGTTTACATGTAAAAATACAATCATTTTTTGTAATTTGATTGGATATTGAGACCTTGCTGATTCACTATATATAATAATTTTTCTCTAAATAGCTTGAATTTTTGTGTGTATACTCATGTCAATTTGCAATAATGACAGTACTTTATCACCCTGGCTAGGACCTCCAGTACCATATTAAATAAAAGTGGTAAAAATGGCATCTTTCTGTCACATGTCAGAGAAGAGTGTTGGTACTCCAACATTAAGTATTATATTTTCAGTAGGATTTTATTTTACAACTTTTATCAGATTAGGGAGTTTCTTTCTAGTCCTAGTTCTTCTAACATTTTTTTAAAAAGTGAAAGGGTGATTAATTTTATCAAATTCTTTTTCTGTAACTATGGAGTGATAATATAATTTTATTCTGATTTTTAATGTGAATTACATTGCTTTATTTGAATTGAGGTATAATTTATGTATATTAAGGACTTCCCTGGTGGCTCAGAGGTTAAAGCGTCTGCCTCCAATGTGGGAGACCTGGGTTCAATCCCTGGGTTGGGAAGATCCCCTGGAGAAGGAAATGGCAACCCACTCCAGTATTCTTGCTTGGAGAATCCCATGGACTGAGGAGCTTGGTGGGCTGCAGTCCATGGGGTCACAAAGAGTCGGACACGACTGAGTGACTTTACTTACTTACTTACTTATGTATATTAAAATGGGTAGATTTTAAGTGTACTACTTGATGAATTTTACTTGTGTGTACACTCACATAACTACCATTTAGGTTAAGATTTAGACTGTCTTTACCCACCAGAAAATTTCTTTGTGTCCATTCTAAGTTAATACTCAGAGGGACTCACTATTTTAGTCTTTATCATCATGGATCAGTTTTGCTTGTTAAGGTCATATAAATAAAATCATACAGTATGTACTTTTAGTGTCTGGATTCTTCTACTCAATATGTTTTTCACTCAGGTGTTATTTAACAATGTATTTTTAATTTCTAGGTGAAATTTCCTTTATTTTTAATTTTGTTGCTACTTTTAGTTTTACTGCATTTTTGTCATATACTGTTGCTCGTGCGATTTCTTGTTTTTCAAATACATTGAGGTTATCTTTATGGTTCAGGTACAGGAACATAATTTTTTTAAGAATGAAACAGAGGTTTACTCTAGTGGTTTGGGTTTCTTGGAAGAAAGGTTTTTGGAGAAGCTCTTTAATCAACCTTTGAGGTCGGTGGGTAAAGCAGGTAGAAATGCTCTAATCACCTCTTTCACTGTCACAGTTGTATTCTATTGCTACCTTGGAAATCTGGTTTAAATTGGCTTAACTTTAGATTTAACTGAAGTTTTTGTTTTACTGGAATGTTGTTGTGTAGTGGAGAGGTCAAGGGCTTTCAAAGTCTAGCCCTGCTCTTCATTAGCCCTGAAGTTTAGTTACTTAGAATTACTCATATTGGTTTCCTCATCTGTAAAATAGAAATAATAGCATACATTTAATGTTATTTATGAGATGAGTAATATAAAGCATCTTGCAAGTAGGATACATAGGTATTAAGTAGATAACAGCTGTTGCTGTGGTTGTCACTAGTTTAAATAACCTTAGTCCAACATGTTGTTCTCACCTAGATAGAACAGGGTGAGAGAGATAATGACTTCTTGTTCCAGAGCAACTAAGCAGCAATTGAGCCTGGATTGAGAGAGCAGACATTCACTAATCAAGCTTCATTTCTCTAAATTGACGTATTATCCCTCATTCATAACCAAATCACCTAGAAAAAGCATCTCAGTGAAGTATAGCCGGCCCTTAAACATTTGTGTGAATTGTAATAAAGATGATTCTTTGCAACATCAACATGAATTAAGGGCCAGTCTGGTCACCAGGAAATAGATTCCAGTCAGGGGGAAAAGGTCCTTATAACAGGAGAGGGAAGAAAGACAGGAAATTAAAGCGGCAACCAAAGATAATAAGCTTTACTTTCTTCATTACTGTGTGCAGAAATGGGCCTTGCTAAGTAAGGCCACTATCTGAAGCCAGTGGTCAGTTTTCACTCACAATGAATACTGTCTAGTGCTCCCAGAGACTGAAGCCTCTGCTAGGGATTTTGCATTCTTTTTTACAGCAGTCAG
This sequence comes from Oreotragus oreotragus, assembly GCA_006410675.1. Lineage (NCBI taxonomy): Eukaryota > Metazoa > Chordata > Mammalia > Artiodactyla > Bovidae > Oreotragus > Oreotragus oreotragus. Next base: position 81,900 of record SJYX01010265.1, read on the forward strand.
TCCAAAATTGTACCTTTCCTTCACCTCTGTAATGAAGGGACGTCTCTGTAGCTCAGATGGTAAAAGAATCTGCCTGCAGTGCAGGAGACCCAGGTTCGATCCCTGGGTCAGGAAGATCCTCTGGAGGAGGGCATGGCAACCCACTCCAGTATTCTTTCCTGGAGAACCCCATGGGCAGAGGAGCCTGGGGGGCTTCAGTCCGTGGGATGGCAGAGTCAGACCTGACTGGGCGACGAGCACTGCTGCTACTACTGCAGTTCTGTGGCCTTTGGCTTATAGCCAGATCCTTGTGCTCAGTCCCATTTGTGACTCTCTTCTAGTTGGAGAAGAACGTGAAGAATGAAGATCTAGAAACAGAGGGGGTAGTACAGTGGGAGAAAAGGCTACATAGACGATACGCCACAGGGAACTCTTTCCTGTGACATTCAGTACTTCCCGAGGTTACAGGGAACAGACTGCTTGCAGTCAGTTGTGAAGAGCAGGCTGTCCTCCTTCCTGTTGTGATTGCAGTGGGGAATGACTGGTTGTGATAATAACAGTGTGCTCCAGGGTTGGTTGATGCTGTGACAGCACCGTGCTTGCATGAAACCCACTGCCAAGGCTTACCACCTCATTGGGACTGTTGACAACCTTCTTTTCTACTTGACTCATGTTGCAATCACCTGAGAAGCATGTTGTCCAAAATTTCAAAGAGGGCCAAGCACAGTTACAAGACCAAAGAGAGCACTGAGTGGGCATTATTCACTGACAGGTGAAAGATGAGAAAAAAGGTCAACCAAAGGAGGTGTAAGATGTGATTGTTGAGAATCATGGTTTTTGTATTCAAGTTCTAACAGGTTCAGCTGGTTTTACATGGCTATATATATTGCCACTCACCATCTCATAACCTAGTCATCACTGAGTAAACTTGCATACAGCTAGCTTGCCCAGTGGTCAGTGTTTAATCATGATATGCCGATCTTTGTCAGGCCCTCAGCTTTCTTAAAAAGTCATACGTTTCCATAATTCTGACTTCAAAATATATGTGTTATGTGTACATGTGCTTATGTCTGTTTTCAGCATTTTTTCATATAATTGTTTGAATATACTGATCAAAGAAAACTAGTTGAGTTCAGAATTTGTGGAGTTTCAGGGATGGCTTCATACTTAAACTTGTAACTTAATTTTTGTTACTAGTTGAGTGTTGATGTGATCAGTGCAGGAATCAACAAAAAAAGGACTGGAAAGTGGATGTGAGATGGTAATGTCAACTAAAATAAGAACAACTGGATCTGGATTCTGTTGAAGATCCAGAAATCATGCTTGTGAATTAGCCCCAGGATGCTCAGCCCCAGAGAGAGGCATTCACACTAACTCAAGGGCATCCAAAGTCATTCAAATTAGAAACCCCATTTTATGAATTCATTGAGAAATATCACAAAGATCATTCAGGTTGCCATAAAATTCTCTTCCTATGGTGAAAGTATATGAGAAGCCAAATTATAATCAGAGGCTTAAAAAAAAAATCCAGAAAGTATCCTCAATCAGAAACAGTCAAAACCTAAGCAATTGTTGCTTTACCTTCTAATAGGCAGATATACTTNCATAAAATTCTCTTCCTATGGTGAAAGTATATGAGAAGCCAAATTATAATCAGAGGCTTAAAAAAAAAATCCAGAAAGTATCCTCAATCAGAAACAGTCAAAACCTAAGCAATTGTTGCTTTACCTTCTAATAGGCAGATATACTTGGGAAGTGAGAGATTGCTTGATGAACACAGACAGAATAGGGATTTTTATATCAATGGAAAAGTGTGAGAGAATCAGGCCAAAACAACTTAGGATATTTATCCAATATAAGCAATAATCTTGCTAGTTGCTTTGACCGCTTACATTGATCTCTAAACATGCGACCATGAATATTCCCAAATCCTATAGTTATGACTTCCTCTTCCTGTGAAGCATCCACTTTCCCCCACTAATCTCAAAACACACGTGTGTGCATGTGTGCTAAGGTGCTTCAGTCGTGTCTGACTCTTCGTGACACTATGGGCTGTAGCTTTCCAGGCTCCGCTGTCCATTGGCTTCTCCAGGCAAGAATACTGGAATGGGTTGCCATACCCTCCTCCAGGGGTTTCTTTGAACCCAGGGAGCAAACCCACATCTCTTAGGGCGTGTTCTTTACCACTAGCACCAACCAGGAAGGCCCTTCAAAACACACGCCCTCTTCTAATTGCCATGTTCATTCTTTCATTTCTTAATATGCACTTAGGAAAAGAACTAATTGCTGAATCAGAGGATGAGCATGTCCCTGTAGCTAACGTCAGATTGGTTTCCACGACGAGTCTGTCAATTTACACTCTGTTTTCCTGGCTGGTTAACTTAGTTGGTTAGAGAGTGGCGCTAAAAACACTGGGTTTGATCTCAATCCTTGTATAAGCTAAGTTTGCTTGATATTTTGGGCTTCCCAGGTAGCTCAGCAGTAAAGAATCTGCTTGCCAATGGACGAGATACAGGTTCAATTCCTGGGTGGGTAAGATCCTCTGGAAAAGGAAATGGTAACCCACTCCAGTATGCTTGCCTGGGAAATCCCCATGGACAGAGGAGCCTGGAGGGCTTCAGTTCACGGGGTCTCAAAGAGTCGGACATATATATAAGACTAAGANGGAGATCCAACCAGTCCATTCTGAAGGAGATCAGCCCTGGGATTTCTTTGGAAGGAATGATGCTAAAGCTGAAACTCCAGCACTTTGGCCACCTCATGCAAAGAGTTAACTCATTGGAAAAGACTCTGATGCTGGGAGGGATTGGGGGCAGGAGGAGAAGGGGATGACAGAGGATGAGATGGCGGGATGGCATCACTGACTCGACGGATGTGTCTGAGTGAACTCTGGGAGTTGGTGATGGACAGGGAGGCCTGGCAAGCTGCGATTCATGGGACTGCAAAATGTCGGACACGACTGAGTGACTGAATTGAACTGAACAATTACTGATTTTAAGCATCTTTTTATGAGCATGTGTGCCATTCATATATATATTTTAATAAAGATCTGTTGATGTTTGTAGACTACTTTAAAATTCAGTTCTCTTTTTTTTCTATTCACTTTTAGTTCTTTATGTTTTCTGGATATAGGTCTTTTGTCAAAAGTATAAGTGGTAAACATATTTTCTCAGCATGTAGTTTGTCTTTTTATTTTCTTAATTGTGTCTTTTGATACACAGAGGTTTTTAATTTTGGTGATGCAATTTATCCAGTTTTTGAATTAGTGCTTTTTGTGTACTGAGAAATCTTTGCATCTTCTCCACAATTGTCAGGATATTCCCCTGTGTGTTCTAGCACATGTATAAATTTGGCTTTTACATCTAGATGTATGAATTATCTTGAAAAAATTTTTTTTCATGGTGTGAGATAGAAGATCCAGTTTTTTCCACATGGACATCATGTTATTCCAGCACTATCTATTGAAAACACTTTTCTTTCTGTATTGAATTACTTTGCTGTCTTTGATGAAAATCAATTGACCACTTTTAATGGGAATCTGTTTTTGGACTTTCTATTATACTCCATTGAGATATATATATATATATATATATCCTTAAGCCAAAACAACACTGTGTTAAATTACCATCATGGGAAGCCCTCAGCCTTTGTTGTCCTATTTTTATTATTGTCATGGATATTCTGCTTTGTTTTCAGTATTTCCACATAAAGCTACTAGTATTATGATCTCTATTGTACTCTGTCGATATTTGGCTTCTAATCTTTGAACATGGCATCTCTCCTTTATTTGAGTTACCTTTCTCAGCAAAATTGTATAGTTTCCAGTATAAAGTCCTTGCAAATTTCACTATATTTATTCTTAAAACTATTAAAATATTGATGTTATAGCAAATGCTGTTTTAAAATTTTCACTTTCAGTTGTTTGTTGCTAGACCATAAAAGTACAGGTTGCTTCTAGACATGGATTTATACTCCATAAGCTTGTTAAATTCCCTTATTAGTGTCCATATATAATTTAACTAAATTTTTCTACATACAAATTTGCCATATGCAAATAAAGACAATTTTAGGGACTTCCCTGGTGATTCAGTGGTTAAGACTCTGCACTTCTACTGCAGAGGGCACAGGTTTGATCCCTGGTTGGGGAAACTAAGATCTCACATGCCACATGGTGCCACTAAAACAAAAAAAAAGGTATTTTTTTGTGTCTAAAGTCCTTATTAGATTTTATTATTTTTATGGTTATGTTGACTTCATAAAATAAGATGGGTCACATAGCCTCCTCCTTATGCAAATAAAGACAATTTTAGGGACTTCCCTGGTGATTCAGCGGTTAAGACTCTGCACTTCTACTGCAGAGGGCACAGGTTTGATCCCTGGTTGGGGAAACTAAGATCTCACATGCCACATGGTGCCACTAAAACAAAAAAAAAGGTATTTTTTTGTGTCTAAAGTCCTTATTAGATTTTATTATTTTTATGGTTATGTTGACTTCATAAAATAAGATGGGTCACATAGCCTCCTCCATTTCTTGGAAGAATTTGTGTAAAATTAGTACTATATTTTCTGTAGAAATAAACTCTGGGTATGTAGTTTTCTTTCTGAGAATATTTTTCAATTCCAAATTCAAGTCTTAAAAGTAGATAAGGAGCTCTTCAGCTTTTCCATTTCTTCTTGTATCAGTTTGGTAATTTGTATCTGTCCAAAATTGTTCATTTCCTCTAAATTGTTGAATATATTGGCATAAAATTGTTCTTAGCATTACTTTATTGATCTTTTAATGTTTTTAGGTCCTGGATGGATGTTTTCTTTTATGTTCCCTTTTTCTTGATCAATCTTGCTATAGGTTTATCAAACTTATTAATCTTTACAGAGAATCAAGTTTTTTTTGGTCATTTTTCTCTATGCTTTATTTTCTATTTTATTTATTTCTGTTATCATCATTATTTACTTTCTTCTTTTTACTTTGGACTTAATTTGACTTTTTTTTCTATTTCTTAAAGTAAAAATTTAGATCACAGATTTTAAAATTCTTTTATTTTCTAATATAAGCTACACATTTTTTCCTCAGTAAATTGCTTAGTTATTTAAAAATTATCATTTAGTTGATGAAATTTTCTAAATTTTTGTGAGTTCTGCTTTGCCCGTGCTTATTTAGAAA
>SJYX01010265.1:87116-123917 GCA_006410675.1 Oreotragus oreotragus
CTACACATTTTTTTCTCAGTAAATTGCTTAGATTTTTAAAAAATTATCATCTAGTTGAAGATATTTTCTAAATTTTTGTGAGTTTCTACTTTTCACGTGCTTATTTAGAAACTTATTTCCAGATATTTGGGACATCAAGCCAAGTTTTCACATTTTTTTCACATAAAAAAATACACTACTAATGATTTTTATGTATCTGTATCTCCAGTTCAACCTTTTTTCTTCCTTTTAGGTAGATTTTATTTTAAAAAGTAGTTTTAGATTCATAGCAAGAAAGTGGTGGGAGAGTTCCTATATACTCTCCCCACACTCACATCTTCCCCTACTAACAACATCCTACACTACAAAGTAGTTTTGTTTTGTTTTTACCATTGTTGGGCCTAAACTGACACATCATTAAAGCCCAAAGTCTACAATTTAGAGAACCCTCTTGGTATTGAGCACTCAATGTATTTGACAAGTGTATTATGACAAGTGTCAAATATAATATCATACAGAATAGTTTAATTGCCCTAAAAATCCTCTGTTCCCTGCCTATTCATCAGTCTCTCCTGAGCCCCCACAGCCATCTATCTTTTTTACTGTCTTGATAGTTTTGCCTCTTAAGACTGTTATATAAATAGAATCATATAGTCTGCAGTCTTTTTAAGTTGGCTTCTTTCATTAGTAAATATACACATGACTCTTCTTTCTGTTTTCATGAGTTGATAATGTATTTCTTTTTAGAGCTGAATAATATTTCATAGTCTGGATTTATCACATTTTATTAATCCATTTACCTACTGAAGAACATCTTGGTTGCTTCCTCATTTTGACTATTATGAATAAAGCTGCTATAAACATCTATGTGCAGGTTTTTTGTAGATGTAAGTTCTCAGCCCATTTCAGTAAATACCAAAAAGTGCAATTGCTAGATTGTATGGTATTGTATCATTTATTTAATTTTGTAAGAAACTGTCAAACTGTCTTCTAAAGTGACTGTACTATTTTTCATTTCCACTAGCAATATACAAGAATTCATGTTGCTCCACATTCTTTTCAGCATTTAACATTGTCAGAATTCTGAATTTTTTCCATGCTTCTCATACAGCTCAATATGGAAAAAAAAAAAAAAATCCCAATCCAAAAAAGGGCAGAAAATCTAAATAGACATTTCTCCAAAGAGAATATACAGATGTCCAAGAGGCACATAAAAAGATGTTTAACATCACTAATTAACAGAGAAATGCAAATCAAAACTACAATGATGTATCACCTCACACCAGTCAAAATGGCTATTATCAAGAAATCCACAAACAATCAATGCTGGAGACAGTGTGGAGAGAATGGAATTGTCCTACACTGTTGGTGGGAATGTAAATTTGTACAACCACTGTGTGAACAGTATGGAGGTTCCTTGCTGCTTGCTGCTGCTAAGTCGCTTCAGTCGTGTCCGACTCTGTGTGACCCCATAGACGGCAGCCCATCAGGCTCCCCCGTCCCTGAGATTCTCCAAGCAAGAACACTGGAGTGGATTGCCATTTCCTTCTCCAATGCATGAAAGTGAAAAGTGAAAGTGAAGCCACTCAGTCGTATCCAACTCCTAGCGACCCCATGGACTGCAGCCTACCAGGCTCCTCCGTCCATGGGATTTTTCAGGCAAGAGTACTGGAGTGGGGTGCCATTGCCTTCTCCATGGAGGTTCCTTAAAACACTAAAAATGAAACTATAATCCCATTCCTGGGCTTATATCTGGAGAAAAACATGGTCCAAAGAGATACATGTTACCCCATCATTTGCTGCAGCACTCTTTACAATAACAAAGACATGGAAGCAACCTAAATGTCCACTGGCAGTGGAAAAAATGCCATTTCCAGCAACATGGATGGACCTAGAGATTATCAGACTGAGTGAAGTAAGTCAGACAGAAAGAGAAATGTGGTATGATACCCATTATACGTGGACTCTAAAAGGACATGATACAAATTAACTTCTTTACAAAACAGAATCACAGACTTAGAATTTACTTTTGACTTAGAATTTATTTTTTGTTACCAAGGGGAAGGTTGAGGGGATGGAATAGGTAGAGAGTTTGAGTTTAACAGGTACACACTGCTTTATTTAAAATGAATAATCAACAAGGATTTACTACATAGTACACAGAATCCTGCTCAATATTCTGTAATAACTTAAATGGGAAAAGAATTTGAAAAATAATCGATACTCGAATATGTATAACTGAAACATTTGGTGTACACCTGAAACTGACATAACATTGTTAATCAGTTGTTGTGTGTGTGTGTGCTGTTGTGTGCAACTCTTTGTGACCCCAGCCCACCAGGCTCCTCTGTCCCTGGAATTTTCCTGGCAAGAATACTGGAGTCCCAGGGGATCTTCTTGACCCAGGAACTGAACCTGTGTCTCTTTCATCTCCTGCTTTGGCAGGAGGATTCTTTGCCACTGGAGCCACATCGTCAGCTATACTCCAGTATAAAAGAAAAATTTCTTTAAAAAAACTTATCTCCAGAAAATTCATTAATCAGTAAGTCTGGCACCTTTCCTTGCAAGATTTGCCAGTCTGTTTAGTTGCTCAGTAAGTTCTGTTTACCTTTTCCTAAGATTTTTAGAGGAAATTGAGTTTATTGGCTGAATTGCCTGTTCTTCATATTAAAGATGTGCCATCTTTATTTGCTTTAACATAATTACTTTTTAAAGAATCACAACCACCATTAGCATCATGGTCATTGATTACTAACAATATCAGTGAACCTATACTGCGTTTGGGGTACTAGGGTTTTACATGGATTTATATAATTCATAGAAGTGTTTCTTCTGTCTCTTATACACATCTAGATGTGTATAAGAGACAGCTCCAGCACTTTGGCCACCTCATGCGAAGAGTTGACTCATTGGAAAAGACTCTGATGTACCAGGCTCCTCCGTCCATGGGATTTTTCAGGCAAGAGTACTGGAGTGGGGTGCCATTGCCTTCTCCATGGAGGTTCCTTAAAACACTAAAAATGAAACTATAATCCCATTCCTGGGCTTATATCTGGAGAAAAACATGGTCCAAAGAGATACATGTTACCCCATCATTTGCTGCAGCACTCTTTACAATAACAAAGACATGGAAGCAACCTAAATGTCCACTGGCAGTGGAAAAAATGCCATTTCCAGCAACATGGATGGACCTAGAGATTATCAGACTGAGTGAAGTAAGTCAGACAGAAAGAGAAATGTGGTATGATACCCATTATACGTGGACTCTAAAAGGACATGATACAAATTAACTTCTTTACAAAACAGAATCACAGACTTAGAATTTACTTTTGACTTAGAATTTATTTTTTGTTACCAAGGGGAAGGTTGAGGGGATGGAATAGGTAGAGAGTTTGAGTTTAACAGGTACACACTGCTTTATTTAAAATGAATAATCAACAAGGATTTACTACATAGTACACAGAATCCTGCTCAATATTCTGTAATAACTTAAATGGGAAAAGAATTTGAAAAATAATCGATACTCGAATATGTATAACTGAAACATTTGGTGTACACCTGAAACTGACATAACATTGTTAATCAGTTGTTGTGTGTGTGTGTGCTGTTGTGTGCAACTCTTTGTGACCCCAGCCCACCAGGCTCCTCTGTCCCTGGAATTTTCCTGGCAAGAATACTGGAGTCCCAGGGGATCTTCTTGACCCAGGAACTGAACCTGTGTCTCTTTCATCTCCTGCTTTGGCAGGAGGATTCTTTGCCACTGGAGCCACATCGTCAGCTATACTCCAGTATAAAAGAAAAATTTCTTTAAAAAAACTTATCTCCAGAAAATTCATTAATCAGTAAGTCTGGCACCTTTCCTTGCAAGATTTGCCAGTCTGTTTAGTTGCTCAGTAAGTTCTGTTTACCTTTTCCTAAGATTTTTAGAGGAAATTGAGTTTATTGGCTGAATTGCCTGTTCTTCATATTAAAGATGTGCCATCTTTATTTGCTTTAACATAATTACTTTTTAAAGAATCACAACCACCATTAGCATCATGGTCATTGATTACTAACAATATCAGTGAACCTATACTGCGTTTGGGGTACTAGGGTTTTACATGGATTTATATAATTCATAGAAGTGTTTCTTATCATGAAATTTTTTATCCAGGGGAATTAAATGATAGCTCTTTAGATACTATATAATTCAGCTTCTTTTCCTGATCTTTCTTCTATGACAGTGATTCATTATTCTTACACATTTTATTTGATATTTTACATCTATCAGACTAACAAGGTAATTTTGAAGTAGTTGGTTCCTAAAGGAAACATTAAGGTGCCCTAAAGAACTGGAACTGGGAGAAATAAATTGCTCTTAGAAATTAAACCTCAAAATCACCTTACAATGATGTAAAATACAGACTTCTAGGCCAGAAAGACTTGAAGTTGATTGTTGCTTTTGTTCAGTCTCTTGCTCGTGTCCAACTCTTTGCAACCCCATGAACTGCGGCATGCCCAGTTTCCCTGTCCATTACTATCTCCCTGAGTTTGCTCAAACTCAAGTCCATTGAGTCAGCGATGCCATCCAACCATCTCATCTATCACTCTCTTCTCCCTCCCTCAATCTTTCCCAGCATCAGGGTCTTTTCCAATGAGTCGGCTCATCACATCAGGTGGTCAAAGTATAGAAACTTCAGCTTCAGCATTAGTCTTTCCAATGACTGTTCAAGGTCGATTTCTTTTAGGATTGACTGGTTTGATCTCCTTGCTGTCCAAGGGACTCTCAAGAGCCTTCTCCAGTGCCACAAATTGAAACATCAATTCTTCAGGGCTCAGCCTTCTTTATGATCCTTTGTTGTCTAGGTGATGTCTGTGCTTCTTAATATGCTGTCTAGCTTTGTCATAGCTTTTCTTCCAAGGAGCGTGTCTTTTAATTTTGTGGCTGCACTCACCATCTGCTGGGTTTTGGAGCCCAAGAAAATAAAATCTGTCACTATCTCTAACTGTTCACCATGTATTTGCCATGAAGTGATGCGACTGAATGCCATGATCTTAGTTTTTTGAATGTTGCACTCTCTTCTTTCACCCTCATCAAGAGGCTCTTTAGTTCTTCCTTGCTTTCTGCCATTAGAGTGGTATCATCTGCATATCTGAGGTTGTTGATATTACTCCCAGCAATCTTTATTCCGGCTTGTGAGTCTTCCACCTCAGCATTCTGCATGATGTACACTGCATGTAAGTTAAATAAGCAGGGGGACAATATATAGCTTGAGATACTCCTTTCCTAATTTTGAACCACTCCATTGTTCCATGTCCAGTTCTAACTATTGCTTCTTGACCTCCATACAGGTTTTGCAGGAAACAGGTCAGGTGGTCTGGTTTTCCCATCTCTTGAAGAATTTTCCACAGTTTGTTGTGATCCACACAGTCAANAACCACTCCATTGTTCCATGTCCAGTTCTAACTATTGCTTCTTGACCTCCATACAGGTTTTGCAGGAAACAGGTCAGGTGGTCTGGTTTTCCCATCTCTTGAAGAATTTTCCACAGTTTGTTGTGATCCACACAGTCAAAGGCTTTATCACAGTCAATGGAGCAGAAGTAGATGGTTTTTTGGAATTTCCTTGCTTTTTCCGTGATCCAACAGATGTTGGCAATTTGATCTCTGGCTCCTCTGCCTTTTCTAAATCCAGTTTACACATCTGGAAGTTCTCGGTTCGTGTACTGTTGAAGGCTATCTTGAAGGATTTTGAGCATTACCTTGCTAGCATGTAAAATGAGTGCAATTGTACAGTAGTTTGAGCATTCTTTGACATTGCCTTTCTTTGAGATTGAAATGAAAATTGACCTTCTCCAGTTCTGTGGCCATTGCTGAGTTTTCCAAATTTGTTGGCATATTGAGTGCAGCACTTTAAAGCATCATCTTTTAGGATTTGAAATAGCTCAGTTGGAAGTTGATTACCTCCAGTAGCTTTGCCCATAGTAATGCTTCCTAAGGCCCACTTGACTTCACATTCCAGGACGTCTGGCTGTAGGTTGGTGACCACACCATTGTAGTTACCTGGCTCAAAAGACCTTTTCTGTACAGTTCTTCTCTGTGTTCTTGTCACCTCTTCTTAATCTCTTATGCTTCTGCTAGGTTCTTACCATTCCTGTCCTTTATTGTGCCTATCTTTGCATGAAATGTTCCCTTGGTATCTCCAGTTTTCTTGAAGAGATCTTTAGTCTTTCCCATTCTATTGTTTTCCCCTGTTTCTTTGCATTATTCACTTAGGCTTTCTTATCTCTCTTTGCTTTCTTCTCTCTCTCTGAAACTCTGCGTTCAATTGGGTTTATCTTTCACTTTCTCCTTTGCCTTTCACTTCTCTTCTGTTTCAGTTGTTTGTAAGGCCTCCTCAGACAACCATTTTGCCTTTTTGCATTTTTATCTTAGAGATGGTTTTTGGGCACCACTTCCTGTAAAATGTTATGAACCTTCATCCATAGCTCTTTGGGCACTCTGTCTACCAGATCTAATCCTGTGAATTTCTGGGTCACCTCCTCTGTGTAATCACAAGGGATTTGATTTAGGTCATATCTGGACTTAGGTCATACCAACTACCCAAGTGGATTAGATGGTATCATCTACTAGATTCATCCTCACCTTGCCTGCTTCCTCACCTTATCACTTTCCCACTGTCTCAGCTAAGCTTTTTTCCCACCCCTTCACTGAATTATGGTTTCAGTGTGTCTGCCCTCTGATGCTCTCTTGCAACACCTACCATCTTACTTGGCTTTCTCTTACCTTGGGCGTGGGTTGTCTCTTCACGGCTGCTCCTTACCTTGGACGAGTCAATCTAATCACACTAGGACCAGGGCCTTGTCTAACTCAATGAAACCAAGCCATGCCTGCAGGGCAACCCAAGGCGGGCGGGTCATGGTGGAGAGGTCTGACAGAATGTGGTCCACTAGAGAAGGGAATGGCAAGCCACTTCAGTATTCTTGCCTTGAGAACCCCATGAACAGTATGAAAAGGCAAAATGATAGGATATCAAAAGAGAATCTCCCCAGGTCGTTAGGTGCCCAATATGCTACTGGAGATCAGTGGAGAAATAACTCCAGAAAAAATGAAGGGATGGAGCCAAAGCAAAAACAATACCCAGTTGTGCATGTGACTGGTGATAGAAACAAGATCCGATGCTGTAAAGAACAATATTGCATAGGAACCTGGGATGTCAGGTCCATGAATCAAGGCAAATTGGAAGTGGTCAAACAAGAGATGGCAAGGGTGAACGTCGACATTCTAGGAATCAGCGAACTAAAATGGACTGGAATGGGTGAATTTAACTCAGATGACCATTATATCTACTACTGCGGGCAGGAATCCCTCAGAAGAAATGGAGTAGCCATCATGGTCAACAAAAGAGTCCGAAATGCAGTACTTGGATGCAATCTCAAAAACGACAGAATGATCTCTGTTCGTTTCCAAGGCAAACCATTCAATATCACAGTTATCCAAGTCTATGCCCCAACCAGTAATGCTGAAGAAGCTGAAGTTGAACGGTTTTATGAAGACCTACAAGACCTTGTAGAACTAACACCCAAAAAAGATGTCCTTTTCATTATAGGGGACTGGAATGCTAAAGTAGGAAGTCAAGAAACACCTGGAGTAACAGGCAAATTTGGCCTTGGAATGCGGAATGAAGCAGGGCAAAGACTAATAGAGTTTTGCCAAGAAAATGCACTGGTCATAGCAAACACCCTCTTCCAGCAACACAAGAGAAGACTCTACACATGGACATCACCAGATGGTCAACACCGAAATCAGATTGATTATATTCTTTGCAGCCAAAGATGGAGAAGCTCTATACAGTCAACAAAAACAAGACCAGGAGCTGACTGTGGCTCAGATCATGAACTCCTTATTTCCAAATTCAGACTTAAATTGAAGAAAGTAGGGAAAACCGCTAGACCATTCAGGTATGACCTAAATCAAATCCCTTATGATTATACAGTGGAAGTGAGAAATAGATTTAAGGGCCTAGATCTGATAGACAGAGTTCCTGATGAACTATGGAATGAGGTTCGTGACATTGTACAGGAGACAGGGATCAAGACCATCCCCATGGAAAAGAAATGCAAAAAAGCAAAATGGCTGTCTGGAGAAGCCTTACAAATAGCACTGAAAAGAAGAGAGGCGAAAAGCAAAGGAGAAAAGAAAAGATATAAGCATCTGAATGCAGAGTTCCAAAGAATAGCAAGAAGAGATAAGAAAGCCTTCTTCAGCAATCAATGCAAAGAGATAGAGGAAAACAACAGAATGGGAAAGACTAGAGATCTCTTCAAGAGAATTGGAGATACCAAGGGAACATTTCATGCAAAGATGGGCTCGATAAAGGATAGAAATGGTATGGACCTAACAGAAGCAGAAGATATTAAGAAGAGGTGGCAAGAATACACAGAAGAACTGTACAGAAAAGATCTTCACGACCCAGATAATCATGAGGATGTGATCACTAATCTAGAGCCAGACATCTTGGAATGTGAAGTCAAGTGGGCCTTAGAAAGCATCACTAAGAACAAAGCTAGTGGAGGTGATGGAATTCCAGTTGAGCTGTTTCAAATCCTGGAAGATGATGCTGTGAAAGTGCTGCACTCAATATGCCAGCAAATTTGGAAAACTCAGCAGTGGCCACAGGACTGGAAAAGGTCAGTTTTCATTCCAATTCCAAAGAAAGGCAATGCCAAAGAATGCTCAAACTACCGCACAATTGCACTCATCTCACACGCTAGTAAAGTAATGCTCAAAATTCTCCAAGCCAGGCTTCAGCAATATGTGAACCGTGAACTCCCTGATGTTCAAGCTGGTTTTAGAACAGGCAGAGGAACCAGAGATCAAATTGCCAACATCCGCTGGATCATGGAAAAAGCAAGAGAGTTCCAGAAAAACATCTATTTCTGCTTTATTGACTATGCCAAAGCCTTTGACTGTGTGGATCACAATAAACTGTGGAAAATTCTGAAAGAGATGGGAATACCAGACCACCTAACCTGCCTCTTGAGAAATCTGTATGCAGGTCAGGAAGCAACAGTTAGAACTGGACATGGAACAACAGACTGGTTCCAAATAGGAAAAGGAGTACGTCAAGGCTGTATATTGTCTCCCTGCTTATTTAACTTATATGCAGAGTACATCATGAGAAACGCTGGACTGGAAGAAACACAAGCTGGAATCAAGATTGCCGGGAGAAATATCAATAACCTCAGATATGCAGATGACACCACCCTTATGGCAGAAAGTGAAGAGGAACTAAAAAGCCTCTTGATGAAAGTGAAAGAGGAGAGTGAAAAAGTTGGCTTAAAGCTCAACATTCAGAAAACGAAGATCATGGCATCCGGTCCCATCACTTCATGGGAAATAGATGGGGAAACAGTGGAAACAGTGTCAGACTTTATTTTTTGGGGCTCCAAAATCACTGCAGATGGTGACTGCAGCCATGAAATTAAAAGACGCTTACTCCTTGGAAGAAAAGTTATGACCAACCTGGATAGTATATTCAAAAGCAGAGACATTACTTTGCCGACTAAGGTCCGTCTAGTCAAGGCTATGGTTTTTCCTGTGGTCATGTATGGATGTGAGAGTTGGACTGTGAAGAAAGCTGAGCGCCGAAGAATTGATGCTTTTGAACTGTGGTGTTGGAGAAGACTCTTGAGAGTCCCTTGGACTGCAAGGAGATCCAACCAGTCCATTCTGAAGGAGATCAGCCCTGGGATTTCTTTGGAAGGAATGATGCTAAAGCTGAAACTCCAGTACTTTGGCCACCTCATGCGAAGAGTTGACTCATTGGAAAAGACTCTGATGCTGGGAGGGATTGGGGGCAGGAGGAGAAGGGGACGAGAGAGGATGAGATGGCTGGATGGCATCACGGACTCAATGGACGTGAGTCTGAGTGAACTCCGGGAGATGGTGATGGACAGGGAGGCCTGGCGTGCTGCGATTCATGGGGTCGCAAAGAGTCGGACACGACTGAGTGACTGAACTGAACTGAACTCACTGAATTATCTCTTGCTGAAGTCACAAATATCCTCCATGTTGCTTAATCCACTGACCAAATCTTGATCCTTAGAGTATGAACTCAACTCCTTGGAAATCTTTTCTTACAATTAGTGCTTCCACCATCTTGAAGCAGTTTCTTCTTTTGGTTTCAGGAACATATGCTGCTGGTTTTCCCCCCTGTCTCATTGGTTACCCTTCCTCCGTCTCCTGTGTTGCACCCTCTGTATTCCTGCTTCTAAATTGGAGTTGCTTCAGACCTTGTACTTGGGATCTTTCCCCATCTCTCTCTTCATTCAGTATCCTGGGGGGTTAAATTCAAGTCCTTGGCTTTAAAAACCAACCTATTTACTGATGACCCTCAAATTTTTATCTTCAAATCTAGCCTCTCCTCTCTTGATAAGAGACTTTGTTGATGTTGTGTTTTCACTAAATCATGTATGGCTTTTTTGTGACCCCATGGATTATAGCCTGACATGCTCCTCTGTCTGTGGGATTTCCCAGGCAAGAATACTGGAATGGGTTACTATTTTGGCAGGGAGACTACAGACTATTTATACAACTGCCTACTCAAAATCTGCATTTGAAGTCTGATAGGAATGCTAAACTCATCATGTCCAAAACCAACATCTTGATTGTCTGTTTTTACCCAGATATGCATCTCTATTCACTTATTGATCAGGCCAGTATTTGAGTGCATTCTTCAAAATACATTCCATATCTCCCCCCTCACCATTTATTACTTTGTTAGCTTTTGCTTACCTGGTGGCTCAGAGGTTAAAGCGTCTGCCTGGAATGCAGGAGACCCAGGTTCGATCCCTGGGTTGGGAAGAT
This sequence comes from Oreotragus oreotragus, assembly GCA_006410675.1. NCBI lineage: Eukaryota > Metazoa > Chordata > Mammalia > Artiodactyla > Bovidae > Oreotragus > Oreotragus oreotragus. Next base: position 97,944 of record SJYX01010265.1, read on the forward strand.
CCCCTAGAGAAGGAAATGGCAACCCACTCCAGTACTCTTGCCTGGAGAATCCCATGGAGGGAGGTGCCTGGCAGGCTACAGTCCATGGGGTCACAGAGAGTCGGACACAACTGAGTGACTTCACTTTCACTTTCACTTTAGCTTTTTCTGCTCTGCTTCAAAGTACCATCAACTCTAATTTGGCCGCGCAGGAGGTACCTGTCTTGCTTCCCTATTGCCACGTATGTCCCTCTTCAGTCAGTTCTTCATTATGGCTAAGAACTCCATGTTCTCAGCTACAGTGATCTTTTAAAGAAGAAAATAGGAGCATATCACTTTCCTCTTCAAAATACGCTAAAAGCTCCTATCACATTAGTAGTATAAGATCCAAAATTCATTATCATGTCCTTATAACCTTATAAAAACCTTTGTGATCTTGCCCTTGACTGCCTTTTCCAAATCATCTTCCTATTCTCCTCCTTGCCATTGAACTCGAGTCACACTGGTCTCCTGTTTCTCAAACATGTCAAGCATGTTCCCTTCACAAGGCCTTTCCTTTGTTTGAACACTAGTCTCATGTCCATTTGGTTTGCTTCCTTATTTTATTATAGTCTTTGTTCAAATATCATCCCCTTGGAAACATCTTCACTGTGCACTCAATTTAAGTAGAGCTCTCTTAAGTAGATTTCAACCCTTTGTTTATTCCCTGCTTTAATTTTTCTTTGTAACACTACTATTTTCATTCAGTTTATAGACATATATTTTTGCTATCTGTCTCCTTCATTTGGAATATAAGATTTATGAGGACAGAAATTTTATTTGGAGCTCTTAGAATCACCATTGTATCACCAATACCTAGGCATTCATTAAACATGCACTTATGTGGAACAGATTAATATTTTGACATTTTGGTTTTTCCTCTAGTCCTTTAAAATTTAGTTCATATGCATTCACCTTTCAGAAACAATTTCCTTTTTAGTGTGCTGAAAAAATCAGGTTCCTGACCTGATAAGGGAGATCTGAGACAATGGTCAATTTATGAGAAAAATGGATGGGGAGGTTCTCAGAAAGCCACATTATCTTAGTGACTCCATCTGCACTTTTTGTGTGTTTCTAATGTTTTCATGCAAAACTTTACTAGGTTTTTTTTTTTTTTTTTTTCATACAAAAGAGCAGGTGCTGGAAGATATGAAATGAGTACATTGGATCATGGGCTCAGAACGGATTGCATTTATTACATGGTGGTGGTGAAGAGCATAGTTCTGGACTGAAACTAGGTTTGAGTTTTCTACCACTCAGCTATCATGTGGTTTGGAGCAAAATATTTAATTTTTCTATTACTTTATTTCTTCTTCTGTTAAGTTGAAGGAAGACGAGTATATACATTATAGGATTATTGTCAAATCTTAGAATAGTGTCTACTACATTATAAGCACTCAACAAATAAGTATTGCTAAATTATGAAAATAATTATTATTCCCTCATTTCTGTTAGTCTTTCAAAGATCAAAGCAACTACTGTAGTTTTATCACAGGGATGGACTGAGGAAAAGTGAAAATTTTCTTTGAGTTCTTTTCTTATCTTTTCTTATCTAATCTGTTACTCCTTTAATTTGGAAAAAATTGTTCAGCGGAAGAAAAGCTTGTCATCTATCTAGGTCCCAGCAGGTGGGCAGAGGGTAACAAGAAGGTTGCAAAAGACGCTGCAAATATCAAATGGCAGGGAGCATGTCAAAATTAATTCCTCCTAATTTTGCAGCGGACTGTGAACGATAGCTACAGTGAGAACTCCTAGAGGAGATATTAGCTGACAATCCAACTCCCGAATGCTGGAGTAAAATGAGGGCATTACTGATGTAACTGTGATCTCCTGGCTTTGCAGAGTGACTTCCATGTTCACACCTGGACTGACACCAGCACACTAGAGACTTCATAGGGCACTTGTTAAAAAAAGTAAACACTCAGTGAAAAGTGTCTATTTTCCCTCTTGTTCACGTCTTGGCTCCAGTTTGTATTAGCTTTGATAAAAGGTTATTTGAAACAAAACACAAAACCTGTAAGTACATTTACCGCACACTAGCCATTCACCTTCCAAAGTATTTCACATGTAAATTCACTTAATCCTCACAATTGCTTCATGAAATAGGTATTATTATTATCCTGTTGTTACAGGAGAAACTTAAACAGCTTCAAGAGGTTTAGGAATGTATCCACAGTCACACAATTGGAAATGATGGAGCTGGGACTCCAGAATGCAAAATCTGACTCCAGAGGCCAGAAGCTTAAGCACACCACAGTATTGTCTGGGAAAGTTTTTAAGCAGGCAAATTTTGTGCACGTTTTTGTTATCACTACTATTATTATCACAATTAGATCTCCTCTACATATGGAGATTTGTCCATTTCTCTTTTTAAAGGTATTTGAGGATGAGTGCAAGGTACTGGGCCATACAGGAGAATCCTTAGAAGCTGTATAGAACTTTGCACACAACTGTGTGACAAGGACCAAGTTCACCCATGTCTATTCTGTTGGCTCATTCTTGTCAGCTGCCTTGTTTGAGACAGTTACCTGACGTATTTAACAATGTAGTTGTATTCTTTGGCTTTTCCAGAAGAGTTGTAGGAAGGCCCGTTGTCTCTTTCCTTCAGCTCCATGTCAGTGCTGGAGGAACTGAAAATGGAACAGCCAATCCTCTTTAGCTCTCTTTGCCATATGTGTGAATTTTAATCAGTGCTTTCTGTAGTTAGGTTCCAGCTGTCAAGTAGAAATGAAATAATAGCAGTCAAGAATCTTGCTAAAGCAAATAATTGCCTAGAAATGTACCCCTACTAAGTACTTACTCCTTATTCCTTGAGGCTGATCTGCATGTGAGATTGGAGGTGTTTCTTCCTTCTAGAACTGGTTGTTGTTGTTCAGTAGCTAAGTCATGTCTGACTCTTTGCAACCATATGAACTGTAGCATTCTAGGCTTCCCTGTCCTTTACTATCTCCCTGAGTTTGCTCAAACTCATGTCCACTGATTCAGTGATGCCACCCAACCATCTCATCCTCTATCACCCTCTTCTCCTCCTGCCTTCAATCTTTCCCAGCGTCAAGGTCTTTTCCAGTGAGTCGGGTCTTCACATCAGGTGGCCAAAGTATTGGATCTTCAGCTTCATCATCAGTCCTTCCAATGAATATTCAGGCTGATTCCCTTTAGGATTGACTGATTTGATCTCCTTCCTGTCCAAGGGACTCTCAAGAGTCTTCTCCAGCACCACAGTTTGAAAGTATCAATTCTTCAGCACTCAGCTTTCTTTATAGTCTAACTCTCACATCCTTACATGACTCTGGAAAAACCATACTTTTGACTATGCTAATCTTTGTTAGCAAAGTGATGTCTCTACTTAAGACCTACAAGACCTCCTAGAACTAACACCAAAAAAAGATGTCCTTTTCATCATAGCGGACTAAAATGCAAAAGTAGGAAGTCCAGAGATACCTGGAATACAGGCAAGTTTGGCCTTGGAGTAAAATGATGGCCATGGGGATAATATGGCCACAGCAGCCTGAAGAGGCTTTGGTGGCCTGGGAAACAGCTTTGCAAAGATTACCCTGGAGATGGAGGTGGGAGCAGGATAGTGATCAGCACCCCTGGTTCCCAGCATGGAGCTGGTGGCAGTGGAAGATTGGACCTGGGTGACCAGTGGAGTACCATGGTACCATCCACTCCTGGGTGGCTCAGTGACTGTGATGAGACAGAGGGGACCATGATCCATGGTGAAACCCCTTCCCTGTAGAGACTTGATTAAGGAGGTTTTGACTAAACTTCCTCTCAACCTTAAACTCGTGATACAAACATTTCATCATACTTTGAAAATGGAGTGAGACTACTCTTCCCCTTCTGATTTTGGCACTTGTATTCATATATTGGGGTGATAGAGGAGTGTAAGCTTTGGGCAAGTGGAAAAAGAAGCTAATTTTATTTACAAGCTACTGAGACTCTCGGCACATTACTTGTTTATTTTGTAAAATGGAATTCATAAGACACTCTAGATGAGTGATACATGACATAAAAAAGGCATATACATATATATAATATATGACATATAAAATACACTCAGTAAATGGCATTATTATTAATTGTAATATTTAACAAGTTTTAGGGATTCTGTATTCAATCTATGAAGACATGTCCTAAACTATCCTTTTGTTTGCACCCATACTGCCAAAATACTAAGAGACTTCCTGAAAAAATAGTTTTCCTTTCAGTAGGTGAGACTGTAGTCAACATTGCAGAGACATATGGGAAATACCACAGCCAGAACAAACCTTCAAAAATAGGGTAATGCAAACTGCTTAACCTCAGTACAGTATGCCAGTGTGTCTTTAAAACCACTTCAATCCTCTGTATGTCATTTTCTTCACCTGTAAAGTTAGAATGTTAGCTATCTGCAAATTTCCTACTAGCTCAAAACTTCTGTTGGCTTATTGGCAAAGTGAGAGATAGCATGAGTCAGAGACTCTGGGTTTAGAACCAATGGGTTTAAATTAAGCAAATGCTCCCAAAAATGAAAGTTACATTCTGTAGCCCCTAAGAACAGAATATTACTATCTTGACCACAAAGCTTCCCTGTACAACAAAAATGCAAATTCAAGAAATTAATTGGACACAATGTATTAAAAACATCTCCTGAAGCTAGGAAAACAGGCTGGCCTCAGGCATGTTGTTTATAACCATTTCCAATGGCTTATTCATTTCCATTTTTTTAAGATACAACCCTCAAAGACAAACATTTAATTCTTGAACATTTTTTTTCACACAGGTTATTGGACATAACCTGGGTTATCAACTGTTAATAAACATTCTCCACCCACATAAGTTGAACACAAGTTGAATAAATGATGTCATTTATGCTATGACAAGTCTTGCATTTAGAAAATTATTATTAGTGACTTACTCTAAAACTTTGTTGATTATGGTACTTTATGAATATAATGTTTAAAAATTAATTAATTAAAAAATAAAAGGGATTTCCCTGGCAGTCCAGTGGTTAAGACTGCATGATTTCACTGCTGTGAGCATGGGTTCCATCCTTGGTCAAGGAACTAAGATCCAGCAAACTGTGAGATGCAACCAAAAACAAAGAAGTAAATAAATAAAATATAACATTTAACACTATATTAAGTAGGAAATAAGAACATCAACCATAATGATCTCTGAGCCTCATGAAGGCAGGAACTGTCTAACTCATCTTTATTTTCCCAGTACTTGACACGGCAAAAGGAAATTTAAATATTGAAGAGAATATTTAACATTTGTGCCATGGATATTTTGAGTTGATTTCTTGAGTTAGTACAATTTCTCAAGTGTTGTGCTAATTTTTCTCGAGTTTTATTTTCCTGCATATTTTATCATTTAATCTTAAAAAAAAGTTCTATGAGTTATTTGGAAAAATAGGAGTAATTCTTCACATGGAATCTAATAGTGAATCAAAAATCCATCTACCCTTTGTGCTTAGTTGCTCAGTCGTGTCTGACTCTTTTCAACTCCATGGACTGTAGCCTGCTAGGCTCCTCTGTGGGATTCTCTAGGCAAGAATACTAGAGTGGGTTGCTATGTCTTCCTCCAGGGTATCCTCTCAACCCAGGGATCCAACCCAGGTCTTCTGCATTGCAAGCAGCTTCTTTACCATCTGAGCCACCGGGGAAGCCCATCTACCCTTTTAAGACTAGTCATTTCTCTTCAGTTCCAACTATTAGATGCTCCTAAAAAACATGTGATTTGGAGCAAAGCAAGTTGTTGCTTTCTAGCTTATGACTTGGAAACTTAACCTTTACTTAACCACTGTAGCCTCAGTTTTCTTGTTTGTAAAATGTCTTTGTTGTTCGTTTGTTTTTTGTTCTTGTTATTAGACATAAAATATATAAACCTCTAGCACAATGCCTGGCACATACGTGGAGGAGCTACTATTACTGTTTTATTATGAAGCTATTTGCCCCACAACTAAGATATGACATTTTCTGCAGGAAAATCAATCAAGACCTGCTGCTGTCACTTTATTAAGACTAGATAATATCTCTTTTAGGCTTGAAGATAAGATGTGGAGTTTTGGAATTATCACATGAGATTAAACCTCTCCCCAAGTTCCTGAGCATTCACTCAGTCTGACCTACTGGAATAAATAAAAGTCAGGACGAGGTCCTCACGTAGAGCCAAATGATTCATGTGCAAACACCCTCTCTGATTCATAGCAAGGAAGGAAATCATCCTGTCATTCCCAGAAGCCTGCAGAGCCAGCCTCATTTGGCAGAGACTGTGGGGCTCCCAGCTTCCGGGCATAGACTTTGGCTGCATTCTGATCGCTTGGTAATGACCAAATTGGTGAGGAATATAGCTAAGCAGCAGGGCTGACGACTCATGGAGGTACTGTGGATAATTAGAGATTCATTACAATCCCATAGTTTGTATCATGGCTCGGGGTCAACACAGGGTCACTGCACATGGCAAACTTAGGGAGCTGTGTCTGGAAGGATGACGCCAGCTAGGAGGGGCTGCAAGAGTGAAGCGGACGGGGATGAGGAGCCAGGGGGGCTGGGGCATAGATACACAGCCAGGGACTGGCGACAGCCCGGATGTGGGGCAGTGGACCCCGCGGGCTCTGGGGAAGGGAGAAAAACACAAGCAGCTGAACTGGCTTCCCCACCGCCATCCCTGCCATCTCCAATTAACCTTCCAGGCCAAGGGCTCCCAGAGACTGGCGTGTCAGGGGCCAGTCCAATTTCAAAAAATAATTGGGGCCTGACGTAGGGTAGCCAACTTTTTATTTTGCAGAGTAAGGACATTGAAAACAAACAAAACAGTTGCCATCCACTATCACCATCATTTCACAAGAGAAAGAGGATTTTTACACTAAATAATGTAAGAAGGACATAATCTCAGGATAAATGACAGTCATGTAAATTTAATTAATTTAGCTCACCAAGTTGTGGTTATTTTTCTCATTACCATGAAGACTTATGAAAACTCTCTTGCAGGATGGCTTTAGGTTTTCCCTCCAGATCTTCCACAATGGTAAAATTCAGGGAATAGTTACATAAAGAATATTCATGAAGATAAAAATAACACTACAGATTTTGTGAACTTTAGGAAGAGAAACTCTATTAAGATTTAAGTAGAACTTTATGAAGAAAAATGAATTCCATCTGTTTTTTATATAAAAAAGAGAAAAAAGAGAATATTATCTATTGAGTCAAAATTCTGCTATAAAAATACACTGATGGATTTAAATAGGATTTTTGTCCAGATATTTCTTCCAGGTGACATAGCAACAGCAGCATACCTGTAGTACTCTTTCACTTGCAAAGGATGTTCACATATATAATCTTATTTGATTCTCCAAACAACCCTAGCTATTTATAAAATCCTGTTATTATCATATCACCCATTTTATGGATGAGGAAACAGGGTAAGATTTGCCCAAGCTTTTACATTTGGTAAATTACGGGTCTAGGATTAAGCCCATGTCTTTTGATTCTAAAATCTATGCTCTTTTTTTGCCTACTGTATATGTTAAGGAAAAAAGGAAATACTTGGACATAATTTCCCATGTTCAATCTATTTTATTCTCTGGAAAAAGATTATCACACTTTGGGAAAATCTTATAAACAATTAAAATTTCAGCCATGGTAGACCGAAACAAAAAGCTATGCTCTCAGTCCCCAGACACTCTAATTACAGAGTGGTATCTCAGTCCTGGCATATTTCAAGCCACATTTTGATATTCCAAGTGGACTACCCTGCAGGGTTCATTTCAGTTCAGTTCAGTCGCTCAGTTGTGTCCGACTCTTTGCAACCCCATGAATCGCAGCAGGCCAGGCCTCCCTGTCCATCATNGTATCTCAGTCCTGGCATATTTCAAGCCACATTTTGATATTCCAAGTGGACTACCCTGCAGGGTTCATTTCAGTTCAGTTCAGTCGCTCAGTTGTGTCCGACTCTTTGCAACCCCATGAATCGCAGCAGGCCAGGCCTCCCTGTCCATCATCAACTCCCGGAGTTCACTCAGACTCATGTCCATTGAGTTGGCGATGCCATCCAGCCATCTCATCCGCTCTAGTATTATACAAAAGAGAAAAACAGGAGGCATTTAATTAATAAACAAAAACATGTCAGTGCTTTACCTGTAGCTCATTTTGTGTTTTTTTGTTTTCCTTTAAAAAAACTTTTGTACCTCTTTCTGCTCCATCAAATTGACTAATTTAACTTGCTAATTTGTTCACATTCAGATCTGGGAGATGTCTTGTTGCTCTAATGCAGCCTTTCCAAAAGCAGAGATCGTGGGCAGGGAGGCTATGGGTCTAGGGGAATTCAGTCTGGGACGGCTGGGGTGTGTTGCCTTGTGTGTGTCCGGCTGGATGTAGGTGGATTCTCCATTTGCACAGGATGAGGAAGCACTTGTGACGATGCTTCACTAAAACAGGCAGGCCCTCCTTAGGCACAAGGAGTGGCTTCCCTCCATCCATATCTGGGGTATCCTGCACAGCACTGCCCTAATAATCCTCTAGCTGGAGTTGAAATGGTTCTAGAACTCTGGGCCTGCTTTCAACTTTATTTCCCCTCTAATATTAAAGAATAGCAGTATTTAGAATTTATTTTTCAAGGAAAGAAGGGCTTTGACCTTAGAGATTAAAATCAAGGATTCTCTTGTCTACATCCCTTTGAAATTGTGAAGGGCTTTTGTGTTTTGCTTTTACAGACTAGTAGACCAGACTTCTAGGTAGGCTGGAACTTAGAGCTTTTTAAATTCTGAAATTCTTTGAAAATGAAAAGCATTTTATAATTTATGGTTTTCATACACTAATGTGTGTATCTCATTTGCTTGATTAATGGAGCCAAGATATGATCCTAATTAGCTCCTAACCCTAAATTTAAAAAATCCTTCAAGTGAATTCAAATAAGGTTTGTATCTGAGGTAATGGAATTGTACCATAACTCAGACACATTAGTGCTAATGTCTTCATTTTTGAGACTATATAGTGGTTATGAAGATATAATCATTGATGGAAGTGCAATGACAGTTACATGGAAACTGTACTGTTTTTCAAGTTCTTCAGTCTTAAACTATTTCAAAATTGAAGTTATCGAGAACAACCCAATTCTTCATATTGCTTTCTCCTAGAAAACTAACAAATCTCCAAGAAGTCAAAAATATCCATGGAAAAGGGATGTGTCTAGATAGTTCAAAACAATAATCTAAAATATTTATTAGCATGGTAATTGCCATGCCTTTCATGAATAGCTGATTATTTTTCTCATGTGCTAGCAGGCCAAAGGATCTTCACTAAGAACTAGTAAAAGATATCTTTTTTATTTAAGGAAACTATAAAACAGGCTTTTGGAAATTAATAGTACTTACGATCCATTGTGAAAATACTTGGCATATGGGCTTCATAGACATTATCTCATTTAATCCTCACAATAAACTGCAAGGTAGTTATCAATGTTCCTTTTTTACAGAAAAAAACCTGAGACACATAGAGACTGAGCAACTTATGCAAGGCCATCCAACTATAAAGTGCCAGACTCTCTCCAGAACAAATTCTCAAAGTTTTCATGCCACCACAAAAGTTAGTCAACTGCTGGATTTTGATGAGACAGTGTATATTTTCTAATTCACTTAGCTAATCTTTAACATAAATTCTACTGTAAGTTTATTGTACTTTGCAGGTTTATTCTTCTGTAAATTTATCATCCAATCACTCAGTGATTGACTCATTCATTCAATAAACTTTTATGGGGCGCCTAAAATATGCCCAGCAAAAGCAGAAATACAGAATAATGCTCACACAGAGGTAAAAAAGTAGATATATAAATATTTTAAAAGATAGCAATAAGCTGGGATTTCCCTGGTGGCCTGGTGGCTCAGAGGTTAAAGCGTCTGCCTCCAATGCAGAAGACCCGGGTTCGAGCCCTGGGTTGGGAAGATCCCCTGGAGAAGGAAATGGCAATCCACTCCAGTATTCTGAATGCTGGAGTAAAATGAGGGCATTACTGATGTAACTGTGATCTCCTGGCTTTGCAGAGTGACTTCCATGTTCACACCTGGACTGACACCAGCACACTAGAGACTTCATAGGGCACTTGTTAAAAAAAGTAAACACTCAGTGAAAAGTGTCTATTTTCCCTCTTGTTCACGTCTTGGCTCCAGTTTGTATTAGCTTTGATAAAAGGTTATTTGAAACAAAACACAAAACCTGTAAGTACATTTACCGCACACTAGCCATTCACCTTCCAAAGTATTTCACATGTAAATTCACTTAATCCTCACAATTGCTTCATGAAATAGGTATTATTATTATCCTGTTGTTACAGGAGAAACTTAAACAGCTTCAAGAGGTTTAGGAATGTATCCACAGTCACACAATTGGAAATGATGGAGCTGGGACTCCAGAATGCAAAATCTGACTCCAGAGGCCAGAAGCTTAAGCACACCACAGTATTGTCTGGGAAAGTTTTTAAGCAGGCAAATTTTGTGCACGTTTTTGTTATCACTACTATTATTATCACAATTAGATCTCCTCTACATATGGAGATTTGTCCATTTCTCTTTTTAAAGGTATTTGAGGATGAGTGCAAGGTACTGGGCCATACAGGAGAATCCTTAGAAGCTGTATAGAACTTTGCACACAACTGTGTGACAAGGACCAAGTTCACCCATGTCTATTCTGTTGGCTCATTCTTGTCAGCTGCCTTGTTTGAGACAGTTACCTGACGTATTTAACAATGTAGTTGTATTCTTTGGCTTTTCCAGAAGAGTTGTAGGAAGGCCCGTTGTCTCTTTCCTTCAGCTCCATGTCAGTGCTGGAGGGACTGAAAATGGAACAGCCAATCCTCTTTAGCTCTCTTTGCCATATGTGTGAATTTTAATCAGTGCTTTCTGTAGTTAGGTTCCAGCTGTCAAGTAGAAATGAAATAATAGCAGTCAAGAATCTTGCTAAAGCAAATAATTGCCTAGAAATGTACCCCTACTAAGTACTTACTCCTTATTCCTTGAGGCTGATCTGCATGTGAGATTGGAGGTGTTTCTTCCTTCTAGAACTGGTTGTTGTTGTTCAGTAGCTAAGTCATGTCTGACTCTTTGCAACCATATGAACTGTAGCATTCTAGGCTTCCCTGTCCTTTACTATCTCCCTGAGTTTGCTCAAACTCATGTCCACTGATTCAGTGATGCCACCCAACCATCTCATCCTCTATCACCCTCTTCTCCTCCTGCCTTCAATCTTTCCCAGCGTCAAGGTCTTTTCCAGTGAGTCGGGTCTTCACATCAGGTGGCCAAAGTATTGGATCTTCAGCTTCATCATCAGTCCTTCCAATGAATATTCAGGCTGATTCCCTTTAGGATTGACTGATTTGATCTCCTTCCTGTCCAAGGGACTCTCAAGAGTCTTCTCCAGCACCACAGTTTGAAAGTATCAATTCTTCAGCACTCAGCTTTCTTTATAGTCTAACTCTCACATCCTTACATGACTCTGGAAAAACCATACTTTTGACTATGCTAATCTTTGTTAGCAAAGTGATGTCTCTACTTAAGACCTACAAGACCTCCTAGAACTAACACCAAAAAAAGATGTCCTTTTCATCATAGCGGACTAAAATGCAAAAGTAGGAAGTCCAGAGATACCTGGAATACAGGCAAGTTTGGCCTTGGAGTAAAATGATGGCCATGGGGATAATATGGCCACAGCAGCCTGAAGAGGCTTTGGTGGCCTGGGAAACAGCTTTGCAAAGATTACCCTGGAGATGGAGGTGGGAGCAGGATAGTGATCAGCACCCCTGGTTCCCAGCATGGAGCTGGTGGCAGTGGAAGATTGGACCTGGGTGACCAGTGGAGTACCATGGTACCATCCACTCCTGGGTGGCTCAGTGACTGTGATGAGACAGAGGGGACCATGATCCATGGTGAAACCCCTTCCCTGTAGAGACTTGATTAAGGAGGTTTTGACTAAACTTCCTCTCAACCTTAAACTCGTGATACAAACATTTCATCATACTTTGAAAATGGAGTGAGACTACTCTTCCCCTTCTGATTTTGGCACTTGTATTCATATATTGGGGTGATAGAGGAGTGTAAGCTTTGGGCAAGTGGAAAAAGAAGCTAATTTTATTTACAAGCTACTGAGACTCTCGGCACATTACTTGTTTATTTTGTAAAATGGAATTCATAAGACACTCTAGATGAGTGATACATGACATAAAAAAGGCATATACATATATATAATATATGACATATAAAATACACTCAGTAAATGGCATTATTATTAATTGTAATATTTAACAAGTTTTAGGGATTCTGTATTCAATCTATGAAGACATGTCCTAAACTATCCTTTTGTTTGCACCCATACTGCCAAAATACTAAGAGACTTCCTGAAAAAATAGTTTTCCTTTCAGTAGGTGAGACTGTAGTCAACATTGCAGAGACATATGGGAAATACCACAGCCAGAACAAACCTTCAAAAATAGGGTAATGCAAACTGCTTAACCTCAGTACAGTATGCCAGTGTGTCTTTAAAACCACTTCAATCCTCTGTATGTCATTTTCTTCACCTGTAAAGTTAGAATGTTAGCTATCTGCAAATTTCCTACTAGCTCAAAACTTCTGTTGGCTTATTGGCAAAGTGAGAGATAGCATGAGTCAGAGACTCTGGGTTTAGAACCAATGGGTTTAAATTAAGCAAATGCTCCCAAAAATGAAAGTTACATTCTGTAGCCCCTAAGAACAGAATATTACTATCTTGACCACAAAGCTTCCCTGTACAACAAAAATGCAAATTCAAGAAATTAATTGGACACAATGTATTAAAAACATCTCCTGAAGCTAGGAAAACAGGCTGGCCTCAGGCATGTTGTTTATAACCATTTCCAATGGCTTATTCATTTCCATTTTTTTAAGATACAACCCTCAAAGACAAACATTTAATTCTTGAACATTTTTTTTCACACAGGTTATTGGACATAACCTGGGTTATCAACTGTTAATAAACATTCTCCACCCACATAAGTTGAACACAAGTTGAATAAATGATGTCATTTATGCTATGACAAGTCTTGCATTTAGAAAATTATTATTAGTGACTTACTCTAAAACTTTGTTGATTATGGTACTTTATGAATATAATGTTTAAAAATTAATTAATTAAAAAATAAAAGGGATTTCCCTGGCAGTCCAGTGGTTAAGACTGCATGATTTCACTGCTGTGAGCATGGGTTCCATCCTTGGTCAAGGAACTAAGATCCAGCAAACTGTGAGATGCAACCAAAAACAAATAAATAAATAAATAAAATATAACATTTAACACTATATTAAGTAGGAAATAAGAACATCAACCATAATGATCTCTGAGCCTCATGAAGGCAGGAACTGTCTAACTCATCTTTATTTTCCCAGTACTTGACACGGCAAAAGGAAATTTAAATATTGAAGAGAATATTTAACATTTGTGCCATGGATATTTTGAGTTGATTTCTTGAGTTAGTACAATTTCTCAAGTGTTGTGCTAATTTTTCTCGAGTTTTATTTTCCTGCATATTTTATCATTTAATCTTAAAAAAAAGTTCTATGAGTTATTTGGAAAAATAGGAGTAATTCTTCACATGGAATCTAATAGTGAATCAAAAATCCATCTACCCTTTGTGCTTAGTTGCTCAGTCGTGTCTGACTCTTTTCAACTCCATGGACTGTAGCCTGCTAGGCTCCTCTGTGGGATTCTCTAGGCAAGAATACTAGAGTGGGTTGCTATGCCTTCCTCCAGGGTATCCTCTCAACCCAGGGATCCAACCCAGGTCTTCTGCATTGCAAGCAGCTTCTTTACCATCTGAGCCACCGGGGAAGCCCATCTACCCTTTTAAGACTAGTCATTTCTCTTCAGTTCCAACTATTAGATGCTCCTAAAAAACATGTGATTTGGAGCAAAGCAAGTTGTTGCTTTCTAGCTTATGACTTGGAAACTTAACCTTTACTTAACCACTGTAGCCTCAGTTTTCTTGTTTGTAAAATGTCTTTGTTGTTCGTTTGTTTTTTGTTCTTGTTATTAGACATAAAATATATAAACCTCTAGCACAATGCCTGGCACATACGTGGAGGAGCTACTATTACTGTTTTATTATGAAGCTATTTGCCCCACAACTAAGATATGACATTTTCTGCAGGAAAATCAATCAAGACCTGCTGCTGTCACTTTATTAAGACTAGATAATATCTCTTTTAGGCTTGAAGATAAGATGTGGAGTTTTGGAATTATCACATGAGATTAAACCTCTCCCCAAGTTCCTGAGCATTCACTCAGTCTGACCTACTGGAATAAATAAAAGTCAGGACGAGGTCCTCACGTAGAGCCAAATGATTCATGTGCAAACACCCTCTCTGATTCATAGCAAGGAAGGAAATCATCCTGTCATTCCCAGAAGCCTGCAGAGCCAGCCTCATTTGGCAGAGACTGTGGGGCTCCCAGCTTCCGGGCATAGACTTTGGCTGCATTCTGATCGCTTGGTAATGACCAAATTGGTGAGGAATATAGCTAAGCAGCAGGGCTGACGACTCATGGAGGTACTGTGGATAATTAGAGATTCATTACAATCCCATAGTTTGTATCATGGCTCGGGGTCAACACAGGGTCACTGCACATGGCAAACTTAGGGAGCTGTGTCTGGAAGGATGACGCCAGCTAGGAGGGGCTGCAAGAGTGAAGCGGACGGGGATGAGGAGCCAGGGGGGCTGGGGCATAGATACACAGCCAGGGACTGGCGACAGCCCGGATGTGGGGCAGTGGACCCCGCGGGCTCTGGGGAAGGGAGAAAAACACAAGCAGCTGAACTGGCTTCCCCACCGCCATCCCTGCCATCTCCAATTAACCTTCCAGGCCAAGGGCTCCCAGAGACTGGCGTGTCAGGGGCCAGTCCAATTTCAAAAAATAATTGGGGCCTGACGTAGGGTAGCCAACTTTTTATTTTGCAGAGTAAGGACATTGAAAACAAACAAAACAGTTGCCATCCACTATCACCATCATTTCACAAGAGAAAGAGGATTTTTACACTAAATAATGTAAGAAGGACATAATCTCAGGATAAATGACAGTCATGTAAATTTAATTAATTTAGCTCACCAAGTTGTGGTTATTTTTCTCATTACCATGAAGACTTATGAAAACTCTCTTGCAGGATGGCTTTAGGTTTTCCCTCCAGATCTTCCACAATGGTAAAATTCAGGGAATAGTTACATAAAGAATATTCATGAAGATAAAAATAACACTACAGATTTTGTGAACTTTAGGAAGAGAAACTCTATTAAGATTTAAGTAGAACTTTATGAAGAAAAATGAATTCCATCTGTTTTTTATATAAAAAAGAGAAAAAAGAGAATATTATCTATTGAGTCAAAATTCTGCTATAAAAATACACTGATGGATTTAAATAGGATTTTTGTCCAGATATTTCTTCCAGGTGACATAGCAACAGCAGCATACCTGTAGTACTCTTTCACTTGCAAAGGATGTTCACATATATAATCTTATTTGATTCTCCAAACAACCCTAGCTATTTATAAAATCCTGTTATTATCATATCACCCATTTTATGGATGAGGAAACAGGGTAAGATTTGCCCAAGCTTTTACATTTGGTAAATTACGGGTCTAGGATTAAGCCCATGTCTTTTGATTCCAAAATCTATGCTCTTTTTTTGCCTACTGTATATGTTAAGGAAAAAAGGAAATACTTGGACATAATTTCCCATGTTCAATCTATTTTATTCTCTGGAAAAAGATTATCACACTTTGGGAAAATCTTATAAACAATTAAAATTTCAGCCATGGTAGACCGAAACAAAAAGCTATGCTCTCAGTCCCCAGACACTCTAATTACAGAGTGGTATCTCAGTCCTGGCATATTTCAAGCCACATTTTGATATTCCAAGTGGACTACCCTGCAGGGTTCATTTCAGTTCAGTTCAGTCGCTCAGTTGTGTCCGACTCTTTGCAACCCCATGAATCGCAGCAGGCCAGGCCTCCCTGTCCATCATCAACTCCCGGAGTTCACTCAGACTCATGTACATTGAGTTGGCGATGCCATCCAGCCATCTCATCCGCTCTAGTATTATACAAAAGAGAAAAACAGGAGGCATTTAATTAATAAACAAAAACATGTCAGTGCTTTACCTGTAGCTCATTTTGTGTTTTTTTGTTTTCCTTTAAAAAAACTTTTGTACCTCTTTCTGCTCCATCAAATTGACTAATTTAACTTGCTAATTTGTTCACATTCAGATCTGGGAGATGTCTTGTTGCTCTAATGCAGCCTTTCCAAAAGCAGAGATCGTGGGCAGGGAGGCTATGGGTCTAGGGGAATTCAGTCTGGGACGGCTGGGGTGTGTTGCCTTGTGTGTGTCCGGCTGGATGTAGGTGGATTCTCCATTTGCACAGGATGAGGAAGCACTTGTGACGATGCTTCACTAAAACAGGCAGGCCCTCCTTAGGCACAAGGAGTGGCTTCCCTCCATCCATATCTGGGGTATCCTGCACAGCACTGCCCTAATAATCCTCTAGCTGGAGTTGAAATGGTTCTAGAACTCTGGGCCTGCTTTCAACTTTATTTCCCCTCTAATATTAAAGAATAGCAGTATTTAGAATTTATTTTTCAAGGAAAGAAGGGCTTTGACCTTAGAGATTAAAATCAAGGATTCTCTTGTCTACATCCCTTTGAAATTGTGAAGGGCTTTTGTGTTTTGCTTTTACAGACTAGTAGACCAGACTTCTAGGTAGGCTGGAACTTAGAGCTTTTTAAATTCTGAAATTCTTTGAAAATGAAAAGCATTTTATAATTTATGGTTTTCATACACTAATGTGTGTATCTCATTTGCTTGATTAATGGAGCCAAGATATGATCCTAATTAGCTCCTAACCCTAAATTTAAAAAATCCTTCAAGTGAATTCAAATAAGGTTTGTATCTGAGGTAATGGAATTGTACCATAACTCAGACACATTAGTGCTAATGTCTTCATTTTTGAGACTATATAGTGGTTATGAAGATATAATCATTGATGGAAGTGCAATGACAGTTACATGGAAACTGTACTGTTTTTCAAGTTCTTCAGTCTTAAACTATTTCAAAATTGAAGTTATCGAGAACAACCCAATTCTTCATATTGCTTTCTCCTAGAAAACTAACAAATCTCCAAGAAGTCAAAAATATCCATGGAAAAGGGATGTGTCTAGATAGTTCAAAACAATAATCTAAAATATTTATTAGCATGGTAATTGCCATGCCTTTCATGAATAGCTGATTATTTTTCTCATGTGCTAGCAGGCCAAAGGATCTTCACTAAGAACTAGTAAAAGATATCTTTTTTATTTAAGGAAACTATAAAACAGGCTTTTGGAAATTAATAGTACTTACGATCCATTGTGAAAATACTTGGCATATGGGCTTCATAGACATTATCTCATTTAATCCTCACAATAAACTGCAAGGTAGTTATCAATGTTCCTTTTTTACAGAAAAAAACCTGAGACACATAGAGACTGAGCAACTTATGCAAGGCCATCCAACTATAAAGTGCCAGACTCTCTCCAGAACAAATTCTCAAAGTTTTCATGCCACCACAAAAGTTAGTCAACTGCTGGATTTTGATGAGACAGTGTATATTTTCTAATTCACTTAGCTAATCTTTAACATAAATTCTACTGTAAGTTTATTGTACTTTGCAGGTTTATTCTTCTGTAAATTTATCATCCAATCACTCAGTGATTGACTCATTCATTCAATAAACTTTTATGGGGTGCCTAAAATATGCCCAGCAAAAGCAGAAATACAGAATAATGCTCACACAGAGGTAAAAAAGTAGATATATAAATATTTTAAAAGATAGCAATAAGCTGGGATTTCCCTGGTGGCCTGGTGGCTCAGAGGTTAAAGCGTCTGCCTCCAATGCAGAAGACCCGGGTTCGAGCCCTGGGTTGGGAAGATCCCCTGGAGAAGGAAATGGCAATCCACTCCAGTATTCTTGCCTGGAGAATCCTGTGGACAGAGAAGCCTAGTAGGTTACAGTCCACGGGGTAGCAAAGAGTCGGACACGACTGAGCGACTTCACCTTCACCTTCCACCAGTGGTTAAGATTCTGCCTTCTGGTGCAGAGGGTCCACACTGTTTGATCCGTGGTGGGAAAACTAAGGTCCCTCATGCCATGGGGTGCAGCCAAAAATAAATAAATGAATAAAAATAGCAATAAATCTATTGAAGAACGAAGTGAAAAGGGTGAAGGGAATGAGGGATGCAGTGGGGGTGAGGTGGGAGATGATGCTGCTATCTTAGATGAAGGCCTGGGCAGCCTCTCAGAGGAGATAGCAGATGAGCAGACATAAGACATGAGGGGAAATTCCATGGGAAAAGGGACAGCAAGTACAAAGGCCCTGAGGAGGGAAGGGCATGGAGATTCCTTGGGGCTGGAGTTCAGGGAGCCAGGAAAGTGGTCAGAGGCACAGAGGGGAGGTATTTGGAGGTTGTCACCAGGGTTTGATAGCCAGTGATGGGAAGCAATTGGAAAAAGACCTGGTCAAATTTACATCTGAAAAGAATGACTCTGGCTTCTGTCTGGAAACTGTGAGCAAGGGGGCCAGGATGGAAACAAGGAGACTTTCGGGGGGCTGGTAAGGGAGCACCAGGCTTAGAAGAGGGCATGAGTTTCCTTCTACCCTGCCTCTAAGATCTGTGACTTATTGACAATAAACTCTGACACTGAATGTATTGTGGCTTTACAGTAGAGGCATCCTAGCCTGCCAAAGCTGTGGGCACAGAACAAATAACACATTTTGTATTCTCAGTGTCTTTGGGAAAAGAAGAAAGAAATGACAGGCAGAAGGGAACAAAGCGTGTGTATGTTTCGCCATTGTCTCTAAAAGTGGATAATGTGCATTCTGTTGCCCTCCCCCTTTCAACCCCCATAGGGCTTATTTCTGCCTCACTAATTTTTACATAATCACATGTGACCTTTCTGTGCAACTTCCTTCAAGAAGATAGATCTCTACTTTCCAAGAATACTAGAAGTTCCTAATGGTAGATACAGTGTTGATAATTGCTCTTATATTCGGTAACTAGAACTGTAGTGAATGTTAAGAATGCATACTTTTAGAATGACTTAACATTTAGGTTATTGAATGGGTGCAATTGGAGTGTGATATTTAAAGCTGACAGAAAGTACCTTGGCTTTGTAGGATGTCTCCTTGCTCGGACACATCCCTTCCAAAGGACATTCCATGGACCACTGTTCCACAGGATGCTAACAGCAAGTATTTGAAAATAGGGTTTTGTGGTCACAAGGTTTTGGGGCATCTATGGATCACAATAAACTGAAATTCTGAAAGAGATAAATAAATTCTGAAAGAGATGGGAATACTTGACCACCTGACCTGTCTCTTGAGAAACCTATATGCAGGTCAGGAAGCAACAGTTAGAACTGGACATCGAACAACAGACGGGTTCCAAATAGGAAAAGGAGTACGTCAAGGTTGTATATTGTCACTCTGTTTATTTAACTTATATGCAGAGTACATAATGAGAAACACTGGGCTGGAAGAAGCACAAGCTGGAATCAAGATTGCTGGGAGAAATATCAATCACCTCAGATATGCAGCTGACACCACCCTTATGGGAGAAAGTGAAGAGGAACTAAAAAGCCTCTTGATGAAAGTGAAAGAGGAGAGTGAAAAAGCTGGCTTAAAGCTCAACATTCAGAAAACGAAGATCATGGCATCTGGTCCCATCACTTCATGGGAAATTGGTGGGGAAATAGTGTCAGACTTTATTTTGGGGGGCTCCAAAATCAATGCAGATGGTGACTGCAGCCAAGAAATTAAAAGACGCTTACTCCTTGGAAGGAAAGTTATGACCAACTTAGATAGCATATTCAAAAGCAGAGACATTATTTTGTCAACAAAGGTCCGTCTAGTCAAGGCTATGGTTTTTCCTGTGGTGATATATGGATGTGAGAGTTGGACTGTGAAGAAGACTGAGTACTGAAGAATTGGTGCTTTTGCACTGTGGTGTTGGAGAAGACTCTTGAGAGTCCCTTGGACTGCAAGGAGATCCAACCAATCCATTCTAAAGAAGATCAGTCCTGGGTGTGCTTTGGAAGGAATGATGCTAAAGCTGAAACTCCAGTACTTTGGCCACCTCATGTGAAGAATTGACTCATTGGAAAAGACTCTGATGCTGGGAAGGATTGGGGGCAGGAGGAGAAGGGGATGACAGAGGATGAGATGGCTGGGTGGCATCACTGACTTGATGGACGTGAGTTTGAGTGAACTCCGGGAGTTGGTGATGGACAGGGAGGCCTCACGTGCTGCGATTCATGAGGTTGCAAAGAGTCGGACACGACTGAGCGACTGAACTGAACTGAAATGATGGGTGAAATGGAATGACATAAATATCGTCACTATAGGGCTTCTCAGTGGTTTTGCCATGCTACTATCCGTTGTGACTATCCAAAGACTGACATAATTTTATTAATAGTCTTTCCCTGACTTATTAGTATCTGGCCAAGGAACTCTGTTTTCATGGAAAGGTTTTTCCGAGAGCATCTCCTGAGATTGGAGTAATAAAATCTTGCAAAAGAGTTCAGTAGAAATCATAACAGATAATAAAGTAGACAGACTTTTTTCTGACTCTTTAAAAAGGCTAAACCCTGTAGCAAGTAAGAACGATTAGCAAAGCTTGAATTGTCTTTTTCAAACTGATCATCATAAAGACAGCATTTAAACATACTTTCTATTGTAATCTTAACAAAATGTTGACTATGCTTATCATCCTGGTGTGAAATAAAGAA
This sequence comes from Oreotragus oreotragus, assembly GCA_006410675.1. Lineage (NCBI taxonomy): Eukaryota > Metazoa > Chordata > Mammalia > Artiodactyla > Bovidae > Oreotragus > Oreotragus oreotragus. Next base: position 118,774 of record SJYX01010265.1, read on the forward strand.
TTCACAAATCAAATTTTATTTCAGAATCTATTGTTAAAGTCAATTAGTTTGTTGGAGTCCAATAAAAGAATTCATTTACCAATTTTTTCAGCTATGAACTAAAATTTAAACTATGACATTTTAATTAGCTAAAATCAATATCAAAGTTTTTTTGCTGGAAATGATTTCTGAAGACCCACTGTTGTGGTTACTACAGTACTTTACTGTTGTACTTTCACCTGAGCCTGGAAATAGTGAACCTGATCCAGTTCTGCTTGCTTTCCATGGTCATGTGACCAAGAAGCAACTGTAAGCAGACTACATTATTCAGAAGTGGCTGCAGTGGTTGGGCAGGGTCTCTTAAATTAATCCATGTATGTCATTCTGGGCACTGTTTTATGTCCAGACTTATAGCAGTTTTGAGAAAGATATGCTTAAATAGTCAAAAGCAACACCAGCAGAGCATAGAGAGACCAAGTTGGAGCTAAACAGAGCGGTGCAGGCATGAGTGCTAAGTTGCTTCAGTCGTATCTGACTCTTTGTGACCCTATAGACTCTAGCCCTCCAGGCTCCTCTGCTCGCAGGTTCTCCAGGCAAGAATAATGGAGTGGGTTGCCATTTCCTTCTCCAATTTGAGTGGTACTATAACGGAAAGATCCTACTGATTTTAACTGAGAGAGCTGATGCCCACCTTTCTTACATTAACATCCATTAGAACCTGGTTGAGAATAATAACTAAATAATGGGTATACTGAAAAAGACTATAAAGTGAAAGAACTTAATAAACCCTACTGAAGATGGCATTATACCCCAAGGAGCCAAGACGCAGACATTTGACATCCCAGTGATTCTTTGCAGATCTTTCTTTTAGTGCAACCTTCTCTAAGAGATTAGATCTTAAGAACTGTGGCTTGTTGTTTGGCCTTTATTCAGTTAATTTTAATGTCTATTATCTGGGAGAATATTAGTTAAGCCAGTTTACTGTTTCACTTTACATCTGTAGCTTATAACTCACAATATATTAGTAATGCAATCTGATTATCTTTTTTCTTCAGTCTAAACATTTTTATAGGTCTCAGGTAATTAAACTTAATATGTGGCATAAAGTGCTCTCTTAAGAACAAGCAGTTGATACTTGCTCTAGTTTAGAAAGAAAAAGCAAGACGTCAAGGACACAGGTTTTGGAAGCTCTTCTAGGATAGACTCCTGGCTTTGTGAGCTTTGGCCCAATTCCTTATGTTGAACTACAAAGATATACTTGTTATGTCACCAGTTTTTAAGACCTAGTATGTTTATGGTACCACCTCCTTTGAGATGACTTTCTGAGTTCCCACGGCTTGCAGTGAAGTCCAACATTCTCACTGTGCCTTAAAAGGCCTTCTACCTATAGCTTTAGACACACTGTTACCTTGACCTGAAAAAATCTCCAACTCTGACACCTGACCCATCCTGTGACTCTTTCTTTTCCTTCTAGGCCTTCCCTGACACCACTTGCACCCCTTAATTTTACCTACCATTCCTCAACTATCTGATGTAACATGTGCCCATGCGTTCACATTCATATGCAGACGCACAGAGGTAAGTACTTCTGCTGGCAGTATATTGCTTAATGTTTATCTTCCTCACCAATCCCTAAGCTCCTTAAAGCACACATCACATCTCTCTTATTCACTGTGCACTCCTCACATCTACCATAATGCTAGGAAAACAGTTGCTCAACTAAGGAATAAGAATAAAGAACGTTGCTATGATGTTTACAGTGTTCATAACAGTGATTTTACTGATAGCTCTATTATTGGAGCTTTTCTTTAACTTAGTTAAAAATTTAATAGTATGAAATTTTAAAGAATTAAAAAAAAATAGCTTATAGGCATCAGTTAGGATTCCTGCAGAACCAAAGTCCTCATACTTAAAAAGAATGTAGATTCTACAAAAATTGTTATAAAAGTCTCAAATCCTATCAATGGCAAATATTCTTTACTTTTTGCAAGCTGCTTAGGAAGAGTTTATGAACATTTTCGGTCTGAAGGCCATGGAAAAGTATGTCCTCGGCATCTGAAGATTTAACAATTGCCATTTTAGTTAGCTTCCCAGGTGGCTATAGTGGTAAAGAACCTGCCTGCCAGTGTAGATAGATGTAAGAGATGTGGGTTTCATCCCTGGGTCAGGAAGATCCCCTAGAGGAGGAGATTCCAGTATAGAAAATCCCATGGACAGAGGAGCCTGGACGGCTACAGTCCCTGGAATCACAGAGTTAGACACAACTGAAGTGACTTAGCACATAGCACATTTTAGTCAGCCTAGGGTATGTAGTCATTTACAATTTTTCTGAGGCCCAAAATTTAATCACATGATCAATGCATCTTGATTGTGAATATAAATCAGTTTTGTTTTTCTACTCATTATTTAATGTAGTAACTCTTTAAGAATTAAAAATAAACTTTATTTATGCAACAATAACCAATGAATGAGAAATAGACTTAGTGAAATTTGAAAAGGCAATAAATTTGGGTGTGAAGATCCACACAGAACATAATTTATGGAACATCCAGGATCATTTCATTTTCTCTAGTTAGGGATATTAGGCACTTGGGGTATATCCCTCATAAATGTTGAGGGTCTTGTTTATGCATTTGACATTTTAACACAGTGTAGCTGTCAACCCAGGATAAAAGAGAGTTGCTGCCACTGATTATATTATAAAGCACTGGAAAAGTTTCCTGTATTTGGAAACTATATTTAAATGCATATTGGCTGAAAATAGCATTGACAACAAACTATTATTTTGTGAAGGACCAGAAAGCATTTGAATGCTCTGGAAAAATATTGGCCAGTTTGACCATCTTAATTTGTCTAGGCTGGGGGCGGACCAGAATTATTTTTTGCTATATTATTATCCAGTTCTTCTGGGATGTGGGGATTTTCCTTTCTCTAACTCTCCCCTCAGCCCCTGTCTTTCTCTTTGCAGAGCTAACATCTCTGGATGTTGCTCCATCATGGGAAGATACAGTTTTTGGTGATCTAAAAACTGGGTAGGTTCATGGACATGTGACCTGTGCAGTCACACAGGGACCCCCCCACTCAGAAGGGTCTACTTTCCTGTTACTATCTTTAAATTTTTAATCATTTTATCTTTGAACTCGGGTTTTCTGTATTTCCAGTGGGGCTATGGGCCATGAGCTTGCACAAAGGAAATACACACAAGTACTGAGTGTCACCATTCATTTTTTCTTCATTCTCATACACTATCCACAATGCCCTATAAGCACAGAGTTTTGGTAGACCCACAATGTGGGGGACTTCAGTGAGACTCAAATTGAGTACAGAACTTGGTTTTAATGCTAAAACAAGCAGTAATGTTCTAAACATGAAAGCCTAAGGAATCCATGAAATTCTAACTTAATGCCTGTTATTAATACTTCCTCATATTAGCCACCTGCATAGGCTGAAATGATGACATAGAGGAAAAGGGAAATACAGGGCAACCCATAGTTCAGTCTTCCCTTACTTACCACTAAGCCAAAGTATTGATGCAATGTGCATATACCAAGAAGTGAAATAAAAACATTTACTTAGTTTTGTGCAATGTTTCACGTGTGGAACAGTTCACGCGTGGATCAGCAGCACATGAGCACCCTGTTTTCCTGATAAAGTGCCAACAGTAGGTCACCACAGTACATTGAGTAGCGTTCCCTGTGCTTAACACATTGTTACTGAGAATTCTGTCCTTGTCCCCGATGCTGATGAGAATAATGAGAACAAGATATTGAGAATAAAGGAAAAAGGAATCTATTGATTTGCCAATAAATGAAGTGGGTAGCCAACTAGTGTCTTGAAATCAACCATTCTGGAAAGAAGCAAGCATAAAGAAAAGTCTTGTGACTGGGGTTAAGATAAGTGGAACAAGCAGAACAGCATGAAGGCCTGCCCACATTAATCAGTAACAAAAAATGCTGAGTTTAGTTCCCAGAAACTGAAGGAGAAGAGAAAAACAGTTTTGCTTAGAAATCATTCATCAAATAGTATTAGCCTTGTGGCCCTGTTATGATGGTCTCTAGGACCATCCATGTTGCTGCAGCTGGCATTATTTCATTTTTTTCATGGCTGAGTAGTATTCCATTATATATATGTACTACATCTTCTATATGTACTCTACACATTCATTTGTTGAGGATATTTTGGTTATTTCTATGTCTTGGCTATTGTAATTAGTGCGGCTATGAACATAAGGGTGCATGTATCTGTTTGAATTATTATTTTCTCTAGTTGTATATCCAAGAGTAGTCTTGCTGGGTCATATGACAATTCTCTTTTTAGCTGTTTTGAGGAATCTCCTTATTGTTTTTCATAGTGGCTGTACCAATTTACATTCCTACCAACAGTGTAGGAGGGTTCCCTATTTCTGCACCATCCCCAGAATTTATTATTTTCAGACTTTTTAATGATGACCATTCTGAGCAGTGTGAGGTGGCAGTTTTGATTTGCATTTCTCTAAGAATTAATGACAGACAACCAGCAAATCTGATCATATGGACCACACAGCCTTGTCTAGCTCAGTGAAACTATGAGCCATCCTGTATTAGGCCATCCAAGATAGCTGGGCCATGGTGGAGAGGTCTGACAGAATGTGGTCCACTGGAGAAGGGAATGGCAAACCACTTCAGTATTCTTGCCTTGAGAATCCCATGTACATTATGAACAGGCAAAAAGATAGGACACTGAAAGATGAACTCCCCAGGTCAGTAGGTGCCCAATATATTACTGGAGATCAGTGGAGAAAAAACTCCAGAAAGAATGAAGGGATGGAGCCAAAGCAAAAACAGCAGCCAGTTGTGAATGGGACTGGTAATGGAAGCAGGGTTCAATGCTGTAATGAACAATATTGCATAGGAACCTGGAATGTTAGGTCCATGAATCAAGGCAAATTAGAAGTGGTCAAACAGGAGATGGCAAGAGTGAACACCGACATTCTAGGAATCAGTGAACTAAGGTGGAGTGGAATGGATGAATTTAACTCAGATGACCATAGAAGAAATGGAGTCGATTAGAAGAAATGGAGTAGCCATCATGGTCAACAAAAGAGTCTGAAATGCAGTACTTGGATGCAATCTCAAAAATGACAGAATGATCTCTGTTCGTTTCCAAGGCAAACCATTCAATATCAC
>SJYX01010267.1:0-10558 GCA_006410675.1 Oreotragus oreotragus
CTCCCTGCGTATGGATTTCAGCCCTCCTGCTCCTCAGTTTAAAATAATGATAAAGGCTTGATGTAAAGATGGAAAGAAACCGTCTCCCTGACACATGGTGCAGAGCCAAGCCCTTTAAGTCCATCATCAGCACGTGGTCCACAGCCACCGGGTCCGGGGGTCCCCCCTGTGGGCAGCCTGCCACAGCCTTCCAATTCGGGTCCTTCAGAATACACGCAGGTGCAGGATGCCCGGACGGGAGACAGAGGGGCGGCCCTGAAAGAGGAGAGCCCCTGGGGAGGGGAAGGATCCTGAGAGAGGGCAGTGACCAGACGCATAAGGGTACCTGGGCTCTGTTGATCAGCTCCTTGTGGCACAGCCTTGGGTGACCCTCCAGGGTGGTCTGGGTCATGGGTGGGTGGCCGTGCCATGCCCGCTGCATCCCCAAGAGGTGAACACCACACATCAGAGTATGGTGCACAACTGCAGGACCCTTTCACTTTCCGGCTTCCCCATCCAACATGGTCCAGGGCGACGCAGGGCATTCAGCATCCCAAACAGATGCCTGTGGGATTTCTCCCTAGAGGCTGGCCCAGGCTGGTACCTGCTCCGAGAAGAGGGCTGTGGGAAGGGCTGTTCCATGAGCCTGTCTTTATCTCCTGTGTTCTGAGGCTTTGACTTCTGGTTGCTGTTGTTCAGCTGCTAAGTCGTATCCCACTGTTTGCGACCCCATGGACTGCAGTGCACCAGGCTTCCCTGTCCTTCATCCTCTCCCAGAGTTTGCTCAAACTCATGTTCACTGAGTCTGTGATGCCATCCAACCATCTCCTCCTGTTGTCCCCTTTTCCTCCTACCTTCAATCTTTCCCAGCATCAGAGTTTTTGACATCTGACATATGTGTATGTGTGTGTGTGTGTGTGTGTGTGTATCAGCTTCCCTGGTGACTCAGATGGTAAAGAATCCACCTGCAATTGCAGGAGACTTGAGTTTAATCCTTGGGTCAAGAAGATCCCCTGGATGAGGGCATGGCAACCCGCTCCAGGAGCCTTGCCTGGAGAATCTCATGGACAGAGGAGCCTGTCCGTAGAGTTGCAAAGAGTCAGACATGACTGGAGCGACGGAGCATGCAGGGACGTGCGTATACACACACGTGCACCCAGTCAGAGCCCTGCTCTACAGACCACCACTCAACACAACCGGCCCCTTGCCCTAATCCCCCCAGAACTGGGTGCCAGAAGTGTCAGTTGTAAGCCTTGCTCCTCCACAGGGGACCAGACAGCAGAATTACGCCTCTGGCCCACAGCTCCTGGTCCCTCGGCCCCCTGAGTAACCCCGGCACCGCCCTCTGTGGCACGCACGCTCCTTCCTCCTGGGAATCTATGTTTCGGGCTCTCTTGTGACTAGCAGTCATTGGCTGATCTGCTGGCCTCACCATTCCAATAATTGCAAAACCAACATTGTGAAGCCCATGCCCCCCATGGGGTCACAGGTCTGGCCCAGGGCTGGCATACACGGAACACCACCCAAGTCTCACTCACCGTGTGAACCTCTAAAACGTTACTACACAGGCAACGTTGTGATGCCAAGTCTAATAGGAAAAACCGGGTCTGACGGTTAATACGTACACTGTCAAAGCTTACGTAGCTGATACTAATCACAGATGGAACTTAGAGCCTAATCAGTCATTAAGTTAGCAAATTAACCTTTTTTTCTTTCTTAACACTGCATCCCACAGAAGACTCTTATTTCCTGGCAGTGAGTTCTACTTTTATCTACGCTTTGAACAAGGTCACCTCTGCATCTTCTGTTGTTTTGAAGCATTTTGCGAATAATAAGCCAACATTTTCAAAGACATCCAAAGTTTGTAACACAGACCTTCTGCTCCCCGCAAGCTAGAGAGTTAAATTCTGCATGTAGGAAATTCACAGCCTCACACTGAATAATTCACGTATGCAATCTGTCAAACTGCTAATTATTCCTTCAAAGAAAAACAATCAGATATTTGTATCATAATATTTTAGCTCATCCAGGTGAAACTGCCAAGGTGTCAGCATGATTAAGAAACCTACTTTCCTGCCTGTCAAGTGATGCTCGGGGAAATTTACATACGCATCCGTACACGAGAAGGGGAAACGTGCTCCTTCGTATGTTATGAAATTGTGAGTTCATTCGACAGACGCGGTGGGAGAGGCTAATGTGTCAGGACCTCTGGGCACCATGGGTACAAGACGGAAGTCTGTGTGGTGCTCATGGCCCAGTGCAGGGAGTGAGGCAGTGCTAGTAACACAGCCTGATCAGCATACAAGGAGAGAGTGGCCTGTCGTAGACCCCCAGGCTTTCTGCATGCTGCAGGACCACAGCCAAATTAGGAAGGAGGGGAAGGGCATTCCAAACCCGGGGAAGGGCAGGTGCGGAGACAGAGGTGAGGGAGAATCTAGCTGTTTTCCAGATGTCAGACTGTCTCTTATACACATCTCAAGGCCTGTGCCAGCCCAGGCTCTGGAGGAAGTTAATTTAAGACAGAAACGCTCTCCGCCTTACCCTTGTCTAGAGGAGCGAGAGCCCCCACCCCCACCCCCTACCTCTTTGCCCTCAATCCAGATCCATCATCTCCAAATTTAGATGAAAATCAAAAAGCCACAGAAACAGGAACACCACTGAATATCGCTCTCCCTGCGTATGGATTTCAGCCCTCCTGCTCCTCAGTTTAAAATAATGATAAAGGCTTGATGTAAAGATGGAAAGAAACCGTCTCCCTGACACATGGTGCAGAGCCAAGCCCTTTAAGTCCATCATCAGCACGTGGTCCACAGCCACCGGGTCCGGGGGTCCCCCCTGTGGGCAGCCTGCCACAGCCTTCCAATTCGGGTCCTTCAGAATACACGCAGGTGCAGGATGCCCGGACGGGAGACAGAGGGGCGGCCCTGAAAGAGGAGAGCCCCTGGGGAGGGGAAGGATCCTGAGAGAGGGCAGTGACCAGACGCATAAGGGTACCTGGGCTCTGTTGATCAGCTCCTTGTGGCACAGCCTTGGGTGACCCTCCAGGGTGGTCTGGGTCATGGGTGGGTGGCCGTGCCATGCCCGCTGCATCCCCAAGAGGTGAACACCACACATCAGAGTATGGTGCACAACTGCAGGACCCTTTCACTTTCCGGCTTCCCCATCCAACATGGTCCAGGGCGACGCAGGGCATTCAGCATCCCAAACAGATGCCTGTGGGATTTCTCCCTAGAGGCTGGCCCAGGCTGGTACCTGCTCCGAGAAGAGGGCTGTGGGAAGGGCTGTTCCATGAGCCTGTCTTTATCTCCTGTGTTCTGAGGCTTTGACTTCTGGTTGCTGTTGTTCAGCTGCTAAGTCGTATCCCACTGTTTGCGACCCCATGGACTGCAGTGCACCAGGCTTCCCTGTCCTTCATCCTCTCCCAGAGTTTGCTCAAACTCATGTTCACTGAGTCTGTGATGCCATCCAACCATCTCCTCCTGTTGTCCCCTTTTCCTCCTACCTTCAATCTTTCCCAGCATCAGAGTTTTTGACATCTGACATATGTGTATGTGTGTGTGTGTGTGTGTGTGTGTATCAGCTTCCCTGGTGACTCAGATGGTAAAGAATCCACCTGCAATTGCAGGAGACTTGAGTTTAATCCTTGGGTCAAGAAGATCCCCTGGATGAGGGCATGGCAACCCGCTCCAGGAGCCTTGCCTGGAGAATCTCATGGACAGAGGAGCCTGTCCGTAGAGTTGCAAAGAGTCAGACATGACTGGAGCGACGGAGCATGCAGGGACGTGCGTATACACACACGTGCACCCAGTCAGAGCCCTGCTCTACAGACCACCACTCAACACAACCGGCCCCTTGCCCTAATCCCCCCAGAACTGGGTGCCAGAAGTGTCAGTTGTAAGCCTTGCTCCTCCACAGGGGACCAGACAGCAGAATTACGCCTCTGGCCCACAGCTCCTGGTCCCTCGGCCCCCTGAGTAACCCCGGCACCGCCCTCTGTGGCACGCACGCTCCTTCCTCCTGGGAATCTATGTTTCGGGCTCTCTTGTGACTAGCAGTCATTGGCTGATCTGCTGGCCTCACCATTCCAATAATTGCAAAACCAACATTGTGAAGCCCATGCCCCCCATGGGGTCACAGGTCTGGCCCAGGGCTGGCATACACGGAACACCACCCAAGTCTCACTCACCGTGTGAACCTCTAAAACGTTACTACACAGGCAACGTTGTGATGCCAAGTCTAATAGGAAAAACCGGGTCTGACGGTTAATACGTACACTGTCAAAGCTTACGTAGCTGATACTAATCACAGATGGAACTTAGAGCCTAATCAGTCATTAAGTTAGCAAATTAACCTTTTTTTCTTTCTTAACACTGCATCCCACAGAAGACTCTTATTTCCTGGCAGTGAGTTCTACTTTTATCTACGCTTTGAACAAGGTCACCTCTGCATCTTCTGTTGTTTTGAAGCATTTTGCGAATAATAAGCCAACATTTTCAAAGACATCCAAAGTTTGTAACACAGACCTTCTGCTCCCCGCAAGCTAGAGAGTTAAATTCTGCATGTAGGAAATTCACAGCCTCACACTGAATAATTCACGTATGCAATCTGTCAAACTGCTAATTATTCCTTCAAAGAAAAACAATCAGATATTTGTATCATAATATTTTAGCTCATCCAGGTGAAACTGCCAAGGTGTCAGCATGATTAAGAAACCTACTTTCCTGCCTGTCAAGTGATGCTCGGGGAAATTTACATACGCATCCGTACACGAGAAGGGGAAACGTGCTCCTTCGTATGTTATGAAATTGTGAGTTCATTCGACAGACGCGGTGGGAGAGGCTAATGTGTCAGGACCTCTGGGCACCATGGGTACAAGACGGAAGTCTGTGTGGTGCTCATGGCCCAGTGCAGGGAGTGAGGCAGTGCTAGTAACACAGCCTGATCAGCATACAAGGAGAGAGTGGCCTGTCGTAGACCCCCAGGCTTTCTGCATGCTGCAGGACCACAGCCAAATTAGGAAGGAGGGGAAGGGCATTCCAAACCCGGGGAAGGGCAGGTGCGGAGACAGAGGTGAGGGAGAATCTAGCTGTTTTCCAGATGTCAGACTGTCTCTTATACACATCTCAAGGCCTGTGCCAGCCCAGGCTCTGGAGGAAGTTAATTTAAGACAGAAACGCTCTCCGCCTTACCCTTGTCTAGAGGAGCGAGAGCCCCCACCCCCACCCCCTACCTCTTTGCCCTCAATCCAGATCCATCATCTCCAAATTTAGATGAAAATCAAAAAGCCACAGAAACAGGAACACCACTGAATATCGCTCTCCCTGCGTATGGATTTCAGCCCTCCTGCTCCTCAGTTTAAAATAATGATAAAGGCTTGATGTAAAGATGGAAAGAAACCGTCTCCCTGACACATGGTGCAGAGCCAAGCCCTTTAAGTCCATCATCAGCACGTGGTCCACAGCCACCGGGTCCGGGGGTCCCCCCTGTGGGCAGCCTGCCACAGCCTTCCAATTCGGGTCCTTCAGAATACACGCAGGTGCAGGATGCCCGGACGGGAGACAGAGGGGCGGCCCTGAAAGAGGAGAGCCCCTGGGGAGGGGAAGGATCCTGAGAGAGGGCAGTGACCAGACGCATAAGGGTACCTGGGCTCTGTTGATCAGCTCCTTGTGGCACAGCCTTGGGTGACCCTCCAGGGTGGTCTGGGTCATGGGTGGGTGGCCGTGCCATGCCCGCTGCATCCCCAAGAGGTGAACACCACACATCAGAGTATGGTGCACAACTGCAGGACCCTTTCACTTTCCGGCTTCCCCATCCAACATGGTCCAGGGCGACGCAGGGCATTCAGCATCCCAAACAGATGCCTGTGGGATTTCTCCCTAGAGGCTGGCCCAGGCTGGTACCTGCTCCGAGAAGAGGGCTGTGGGAAGGGCTGTTCCATGAGCCTGTCTTTATCTCCTGTGTTCTGAGGCTTTGACTTCTGGTTGCTGTTGTTCAGCTGCTAAGTCGTATCCCACTGTTTGCGACCCCATGGACTGCAGTGCACCAGGCTTCCCTGTCCTTCATCCTCTCCCAGAGTTTGCTCAAACTCATGTTCACTGAGTCTGTGATGCCATCCAACCATCTCCTCCTGTTGTCCCCTTTTCCTCCTACCTTCAATCTTTCCCAGCATCAGAGTTTTTGACATCTGACATATGTGTATGTGTGTGTGTGTGTGTGTGTGTGTATCAGCTTCCCTGGTGACTCAGATGGTAAAGAATCCACCTGCAATTGCAGGAGACTTGAGTTTAATCCTTGGGTCAAGAAGATCCCCTGGATGAGGGCATGGCAACCCGCTCCAGGAGCCTTGCCTGGAGAATCTCATGGACAGAGGAGCCTGTCCGTAGAGTTGCAAAGAGTCAGACATGACTGGAGCGACGGAGCATGCAGGGACGTGCGTATACACACACGTGCACCCAGTCAGAGCCCTGCTCTACAGACCACCACTCAACACAACCGGCCCCTTGCCCTAATCCCCCCAGAACTGGGTGCCAGAAGTGTCAGTTGTAAGCCTTGCTCCTCCACAGGGGACCAGACAGCAGAATTACGCCTCTGGCCCACAGCTCCTGGTCCCTCGGCCCCCTGAGTAACCCCGGCACCGCCCTCTGTGGCACGCACGCTCCTTCCTCCTGGGAATCTATGTTTCGGGCTCTCTTGTGACTAGCAGTCATTGGCTGATCTGCTGGCCTCACCATTCCAATAATTGCAAAACCAACATTGTGAAGCCCATGCCCCCCATGGGGTCACAGGTCTGGCCCAGGGCTGGCATACACGGAACACCACCCAAGTCTCACTCACCGTGTGAACCTCTAAAACGTTACTACACAGGCAACGTTGTGATGCCAAGTCTAATAGGAAAAACCGGGTCTGACGGTTAATACGTACACTGTCAAAGCTTACGTAGCTGATACTAATCACAGATGGAACTTAGAGCCTAATCAGTCATTAAGTTAGCAAATTAACCTTTTTTTCTTTCTTAACACTGCATCCCACAGAAGACTCTTATTTCCTGGCAGTGAGTTCTACTTTTATCTACGCTTTGAACAAGGTCACCTCTGCATCTTCTGTTGTTTTGAAGCATTTTGCGAATAATAAGCCAACATTTTCAAAGACATCCAAAGTTTGTAACACAGACCTTCTGCTCCCCGCAAGCTAGAGAGTTAAATTCTGCATGTAGGAAATTCACAGCCTCACACTGAATAATTCACGTATGCAATCTGTCAAACTGCTAATTATTCCTTCAAAGAAAAACAATCAGATATTTGTATCATAATATTTTACCTCATCCAGGTGAAACTGCCAAGGTGTCAGCATGATTAAGAAACCTACTTTCCTGCCTGTCAAGTGATGCTCGGGGAAATTTACATACGCATCCGTACACGAGAAGGGGAAACGTGCTCCTTCGTATGTTATGAAATTGTGAGTTCATTCGACAGACGCGGTGGGAGAGGCTAATGTGTCAGGACCTCTGGGCACCATGGGTACAAGACGGAAGTCTGTGTGGTGCTCATGGCCCAGTGCAGGGAGTGAGGCAGTGCTAGTAACACAGCCTGATCAGCATACAAGGAGAGAGTGGCCTGTCGTAGACCCCCAGGCTTTCTGCATGCTGCAGGACCACAGCCAAATTAGGAAGGAGGGGAAGGGCATTCCAAACCCGGGGAAGGGCAGGTGCGGAGACAGAGGTGAGGGAGAATCTAGCTGTTTTCCAGATGTCAGAATATCCCCTGGGGAACAGGGAGGTGGAGCTCGAGCACAGAAGCAAGAAGCCCCCGGGCATGACTGTCCAGCTGAGCCTGCCCAAAGTAGGAGGGGCTTGTCATGGGCAGGGGTGAGGTCACGTCTCATCTTAGACGTGTGGGTCCTGTGGGTCCTGCGGCAGGTGAACAGGAAAGGGAGACGGGCGGTCAGAGCAATCGGGTTTGACAGGTGGAGAAGAGAGGAGAGATACAGAGACGTGGAAGAGGCAGGAAATTCAACAGGTGGGACTAACTGGATGAGGGGGCAGCTGTGGGTACCAGGAAGGAAAGGGAGAAAGTCCGTGAAGATTCTGGGTTTGGGCCAGAGGGGAGAGGGTTCCTGGTGCTCCCAGGGAAGCCCCGGCTGTGGTGGAGGATGGAGTTAGAGTCCTCTGAGGGCAGGTGTGCTAATCGCTCCACCTTTAAAGCAACTCAGAACCCCCAGTGTTCCATTTGGGAGTCTTGCTTCAATCCTAAGGCCCCGTTCTCTCTGCACCAGGGAAGAAGCCCATTGGGTGGGTGGGCTTTGCTACAGTGGAGTCAGCTGACTCAGACATGTGTCTGAAACCCTCCTGTAAATCCTTTCCTGGGCCATCTCTATACCGCATGACTCAATGAATTGTATGCTCGTTAATGAACGTAAACGTCTAAAAGAATGTGCCTGGAATGCAGGAGATGCAGGTTTGATCCCTGGGTTGGGAAGATTCCCCGGGAGAAGGAAATGGCAACCCACTCCAGCATTCTTGCCTGGAGACTCCCATGGACAGAGGAGCCTGGCGGGCTGCAGTCTATGGGGGGGTCACAAAGAGTGGAACACAACTTAGTAACTGAACAACACTAAAACCCCCCAGTAAGTGGAGATGTCAGCATTCTTCACTCCTGAGAAGATCACAACCTTTAGAAGCCAGGTTACAGGAGTGCAGGCCCGGCACACACCTCGATCCTTAGAAGCAGTCCTGCCCTTGAACCACTGCTCACCAAATCTCCCTGGGTCGGGACATACAGTTTATGAGGCAGGAGCCTGCTCTGTCCCCTTTGTTGGCAAAGCAACAGAGCTATTCTCTTCTATTTCACCCCAAACTCTGTCTCTAAGATTCGATTTGGCACCAGTGCAGAGGCTGAGATTTAGGTATCACTGCTACATGATTATTGGGTTATCTGTTTAAGGAAGGATCCTACAGACAAGACTGTCATGTCATGGGGGTGGCCTTTTCCAACATTAGTATCCTAACCCCTATTCTGTTCTCACATCAGCTCTAAACTTTTAGGGTTTTCCTTATATTGTTTAAACTACTGTATAGTTTAAACGGTCACACCTAGCAGGCATCCACTTAAAAATGAAAGTTACAGCACATTTGTTTTCCTTCTCACTCTAAGTGAGCTACAGTGGATGGGTCATATATTTTTAGATTTTTTTGTTTCCTGAATGATCTAGTCTCACATAAGCCATGGTGTTGCAACAGCCACTTTTTTCATTCATGTCTGTACACTAAACTTTAGCATGTATTTCTTGAGTGTAATGCTCACAACAGCACTTAAAAGGGGTTAAAAGGTTCTCCTCATGAGATCTGCACATTGTCTATGAAGCACGTGACATAAAATTCATATTTTATAGCCAGATAAGAAAAATGTAAATATAAACTTTTTTTCTGCCCTTTGGCCCCCTGTCTCCCCAGAAGTGTGCACTGTGTGTCTGCAATCATGCATCCACCAAAGTTCCCCACAGGCAGGAACACCTGCTTGAATGCACACAGCAGCATTCTCCAAGTGTCAGCAGGACAAGTGCTTGACACAACATTGCTTCTTGATCTTGTAAGGGGTCACGTGACCCACCATGATGATGCTTAGATCTGGATCGTGTGAACTGTCAATAATATGTAATTAGATGTTGAGCCCTCTGTCTCTAAAAGTTATATAACTGTATTCATACTTCTAATGGATGGAACAGCTCTCAGAACTTTCTGAGATGCTCTTCCTGGGCTATAATCCTCTAATTTGTCTCAAATAAAATTTTCCATGTCTTGGACTGACTAATTAATTTTCCTCAACAAGTAGAATGTGAAATTTGTTTGGTGATCGCTCAGAACCAATGAGAAAAGAGGCCCTGCACACAGGCTCAGAAACTGTAATAGGCGAACATGATCTCCTACAAAAAGGGGGCTCTCTGAAACATGTCTCCATAGACTGACACGTCGTCGGACACACGGACGAGAACAGTGAATGGGAAGAGGGATTAAAAGAAAAACAGACCTTTCTGAGACAGTCTGCACCACAGCCTTCTCAGGGAACCGTCGACTAAACCTGCCCATCTTGGCCAGGCATGATGATGACAGCTTGGCAGAGTTGTCTGACAACAGGAAGTCCCGATATGGAACACAGTGCTGATGGTAAGAACTAACTGGAAGTATTCAGGAGGGGCAGAAAGCAGGAGGAAACACTGCTTGAGCATGTTAGCCCATCATATGCCTGCCAACCCCCCAGAATCCTTTGCACTGGGATCCACCTTGGCTGAGAGATGCACATACCACCATTCCAGGAAGGACCCTGAGTTGGACTAAATATGGGCCAAATAGGATGACTGTCCAGAGACAGCCTGGAAACTAATCCCATCACCATGGAATCTGAGACTGTGGGCTACGTTGCAGAGCAGTTCTCCTGGGTTCCCTTCCCCTCCTTCTCTCCACCTGGGCACCCCTTCCCAATCAAGCCTCTTATTTCTCATCATGTGTGTCTCCTCAGACAATCCATTTCTGAGGTTAGAGCCCACACTCGGGTCCTGGAAGAGACCCCCTCTCCTGTGGGGCCAT
>SJYX01010268.1:0-44368 GCA_006410675.1 Oreotragus oreotragus
ATGAAATTAAAAGATGCTTACTCCTTGGAAGGAAAGTTATGACCAACGTAGACAGCATATTAAAAAGCAGAGACATTACTTTGTCAACAAAGATCTGTCTAGTCAAGGCTATGGTTTTTTCAGTGGTCATGTATGAATGTGAGAGTTGGACTGTGAAGAAGGCTGAGTGCTGAAGAATTGATGCTTTTGAACTGTGGTGTTGGAGAAGAGTCTTGAGAGTCCCTTGGACTGCAAGGAGATCCAACCAGTCCATCCTAAAGGAGATCAGTCCTGAGTGTTCATCGGAAGGACTGATATTGAAGTTGAAACTCCAATACTTTGGCCACCTGATGCAAAGAGCTGACTCATTTGAAAAGACCCTGATGGCAGGAAGAGAAGGGGATGACAGAGGATGAGATGGTTGGATGGCATTACTGACTCAATGTTCATGGGTTTTGGTGGACTCCAGGAGTTGGTGATGGACAGGGAGGCTTGGTGTGCTACAGTTCATGGGGTTGCAAAGAGTCAGACACAACTGAGTGACTGAACTGAACTGATGGTAACTCTGTGTTTAACCTTTTGAGGAACTGGCAAATTATCTTCCACAGTAGTTATACCATTTTTATTTTCCTACCAACACTACATAAGCATTTCATATTTTCCATAACCTTATAAATTCTTATTTCCCTTTAAAAAATTATTGTTATCTTAGGGGGTATGAAGTATTATCTCACTGTGGTTTTGATTTGCATTTTCCTAATGGCTAATGGTGTTATCTTTTCACATGCTTGCTAGTCATTTTTATATCTTCTTTGAAGAAGTGTCTATTCAACATTTTGCTCATTTTTAAATTGAGTTGTTTGTTGCTGAGTTATATGAGTTCTTTATACATTCTGAATACCAGATCCTTATCAGATATGTGATCACTAATATAATCTCTCATTCTGTCACATCTGTTTTCCCCACAGTTATATCCCCAGGACCTCTTACAATTCCTAGAAGAAAATATGTATTGAATGGATGAGGAGAAACATTTGGAGATATGAAGGGTCTGTAGAAGGTTTAAAAAACAAACTCAAAGTTATTATCAAGTGCAATATTCGTAGCACGACATTGTGTTTATCTGAAAGCTGTAATATTGAAACTGGGATTAATAGGCCACACATAGGTCTAATTTGTGCTTCCCTCATAGCTCAGTCAGTAAAGAATCTGCCTGTCAAAGCAGAAGACCCAGGTTCAAGTCCTGGGTGGGGAAGATCCCCTGGAGAAGAAAATGGAAACCCACTCCAGTACTCTTGCCTGGAAAATCCCATGGATGGAGGAGCCTGGTAAGCTACAGTCTATGGGGTCACAAAGAGTTGGATATGACTGAGTGTTTTCACTCACTTTCACTTTCACTCAGATCTAGTTTACGAGAATGTTTGGTTTAAAATGTTTTATTAACAAACTTTTGATAGTGTAGAATTTTAAACAGTGATATCTGAGCATGATAACACATCAAGAGTGAAGCTTCGGGTAGAGTTGACAAGGACCAGGATGCCATAGTGCTGTTTTGTGGGTTTCCTTTTGTTGTTGTGGTTGTTGTTTTGGTAGCATGGCAGTAGTAATATTGCCTTGTGCTTGTTTATAGAATGTTTTTTCATCTTCAAACTGCTTTTCAATCATTAGTTAATACTCATAATGCTACTTGTAGATCTTTTATTGCATTCCTACTTATTCTGGCATAAAACATTTAAGGCAGGAAACAGACATACACATACACACACATACCTATAGAATCGCTTCCTCTCTATAGTACTAAGATACAAACATATTTGATTTTATCACCAGTTAATATCTATTTTTCATCTTTTCATTTCCTAAAGAAATGTTCCCTCTAGATGCAAACTACTGAACTCAACAAGAGAATCTATAGAGGAAAGTGGAAATGGGGCAGAGGACCGAATGTTCTCTTCATTCTTCCTTGATCCAAACTCCATTTTTAGAAGACATGTGGATTTACAATACAACTGCTAATAGGAGGGAATGATGCAATAAACACTGATACTTAAGGAAAAGAAGCAACTTGAGGACATATCTCTAAGAGAAAGAGACCTGCTTAGGATCCTAGGAGATATCTGTACTTTTTAGGGTGGAAGCCAGATCTTTAGTGAGGACTGAGTTGTGTTCCCCCCAAATTCACATTTGAGTCCTAATCCCCAGTACCTCAAAATGTGACGGTATTTGGAGACAGAGCCTTTAAATTTGCAAATAAGGTAAAGTGAGCTCACATGGGTAAGCACTAATCATGACACAGGGAGAAGACAGCCAACTACTAACCAAGGAGAGAGGCCATGGAAGCTAGCCATGATGATACCTTGATTTTGGACTCCTAGACTCAAGAACTGTGAGGAAATAAATTTCTGTTGTTTAAGTCTGTGATGCTTTGTTATGGCAGCCCAGAAAACTTTTCATATAGTGTCAAAATTGCTTTATTATTACAAGACTCCTTTCCAGAGAAATTCTGGTTATATCTGAAGCAAGTCCTTTAAATACAAGGTTTTTTTTTGTTTTTTTGTTTTTTCCAGCTTGGCTGGTGTAATCAATCATTGATTTATTTTTCTAACTGTAGTGCACAGTCAAATTAGGTCCAAGCTAGGGTTTTCATTGAAAGAATAAATTAAGAGTTGGATTATTTTAAACCCATTGGATATTCAGGAATAATTTTCACTAATACTCAAATGTCTTAAAACAGAAAGTGTTTTTAACTTCTTTCATTCCAACATACGGGAGGTCTTATGTCTATGAGAAGCAGAGGGTCACAGCTGTATTCAATGAGCATTTCTATATACTCTTAAAAGAATATATGTATACACTGTCTTATAGCTTACAAAGTACTGATAGACCATTATCCCATTTGATCTCTAAAACAACACTGAGATAAATCAAGGCAGATGGTATATTCTTATTTTTTTTTAACTGATGAGAAAGCAAAAGCTCAGAGAGGATAAGTTACTTCCCAACAGTCACACAGCTAATAGGATCACTGTAGAAGAGACTCTGCAAAGGGCTGACCAAACCAATTATTTTTATCTCCTAGAACAATGGTTAGCAAACTGTAGCTCACTCACCAAATCCAGCTTCAATGTGAAGTGAAAGTGAAAGTCTCTCAGTGATATCCAATTCTTTGCGACCCCATAGACTATGGTGGCTCAGAGGTTAAAGCATCTGCCTCCAATGAGGGAGACCTGGGTTCGATCCCTGGGTTGGGAAGATCCCCTGGAGAAGGAAATGGCAACCCACTCCAGTATTCTTGCCTGGAGAATCCCATGGGTGGAGGAGCCTGGTAAGCTACAGTCCACAGGGTCGCAAAGAGTCGGACACGACTGAGCGACTCCACCTTCACCTTTACCTTCACCCATAGACTATATAGTCCATGGAATTCTCTAAGCCATAATACTGGAGTGGGTAGCCTTGTTCTTCTCTGAGGGATCTTCCCAACCCAGGGATCAAACCCAGGGGTCCCACATTACAGACAGATTCTTTACCAGCTGAGCCACCAGGGAAGCCCAAGAATACTGGAGAAGGGTAGCCTATCCCTACTCCAACAGATCTTCCAGAGTCAGGAATCAAACTGGGGTCTCCTGCATTGCAGGTGGATTCTGTAACAGCTGAACTACCTGGGAAGCACCAAATCCAGCTTATTTCCAAAATAAAGTTTTGTTGAAAAGCAGCCACACCTTTTCATTTACATATTGTTAGGGACTGCTTTTGTTCTACAGTAGCAGAGTTGAGTCGGGGAAGGCAATGGCACCCCACCCCAGTACTCTTGCCTGGAAATCCAATGGACGGAGTAGCCTGGTGGGCTGCAGTCCATGGGGTCGCTAACAGTCGGACAGACTGAGCGACTTCACTTTCACTTTTCTCTTTCATGCATTGGAGAAGGAAATGGCAACCCACTCCAGTGTTCTTGCCTGGAGAATCCCAGGGATGGGGGAGCCTGTTGGGCTGCCGTCTATGGGGTCACACAGAGTCGGACATGACTGAAGTGACTTAGCAGCAGCAGCAGCAGAGTTGAGTAGATGAAACAGAGTATAAGACCCACAAGCCTAAAATATTTACTATCTGGCCCTTTACAGGAAAAAGTATGCTGTCCCTGTACTAGACATAAACTAAACTACATTTCCCTGAAACTCCTCTCACAACCCAAGATTTCTCTCTTGCTTATCCTGGGGCTGAATGCAGAGGATGTTATGGAGGATTCCAAGGCTTCAGGGAAGGGCAGAACCCCTGGATGGAAGAGCTGGTAGAGAGGCATAGAGCACATCCATGCTGCAGTACACCGTTGATCTGCCCTACATGAGAAACGTTTGCTTCTTGCTTTTTGTATCAAGTCACTAAGATTTGGTGGTTTTTACATCGATTAATTTATCATGGCTAAGAAAAAAGAGTAACTCTGTTTTTTTTTTTTTTTTTTAATCTAAATCCAGAACTGTTCCCCTTCTTGAGAAGGAATAATGAGTCAAGAGCAAGGTCTGGAGCCAAGAGAGCGTCACCCTGACTTCCAGGCA
The DNA here is from genome assembly GCA_006410675.1 of Oreotragus oreotragus. NCBI lineage: Eukaryota > Metazoa > Chordata > Mammalia > Artiodactyla > Bovidae > Oreotragus > Oreotragus oreotragus. The sequence continues at coordinate 4,530 of SJYX01010268.1, forward strand.
GAGTAGCCTTAGTGCACAGGTGATGATGAGTTTCATCTCATGTGGGCAGTGCGGCCATTTCCAGTCTCCAAAGAAGTGGCAGCAGGCCAGTTATCAATACCTACCATGGGCTCAGGAATGGGGAGAGGTGAGACAATCAGGGATTTTTCCATGCTCACCTCAGAGACAAACTGAATGATGAGAATACCTGTTCTACCTTTAAGGATATGAAAGGGAGAGTTTTCAGTCTGAGCCACATACTTAAATATGTGGCTACTAATTAATACAGCCAGAAGCATATCTTAAATACTTCAAATGATTTGGAGTGGGGGCAGGGGAGGCAAGGGGAGCTGTTTAACTCAGAGAATTGAAAAATTAAAATTAAGAAAGAGGTTCATTTCTCCATCAGCCTGGGAGGACGTCGCGGTTGAGCCGTCGAGAAGAAAAACTGGCATGTCCACTGCTTTGGCGAAACCTCAGATCGTGGCCTCCTGGCCAAACGTCTGCGATTTCATATTGTTGGAGCATTCATGGTCTCCCTGGGGTTTGCGACTCTCTGTAAGTTTGCTGTGGCTGAAAAAAAGAAAGAAGGCATATGCAGAATTCTACAGAAATTATGACTCCATGAAAGATTTTGAGGAGATGAGGAAGGCTGGTATCTTTCAGAGTGCAAAGTGATTTGGAATATAAAGAATTTCTTTGGGTTGAGTTCCTTGGAAGTTTGTCACTTTTCTGCATTCCTGAACTATGAAACTATGACTATCTGGGGTGAGAAATAATCTCTCAATAAGTAAACAATTAACAAATACTGTGGAAAAATAATAATAAAATTAAATTAAATTTTAAAAGACCCCATAAACTGAATTTTACCACTTAAGATATACTAGGCTTCATACTAGAAATTTGATTGCATTTTTGTTTCATGAAAAATGACTGCTGCATTCCAAGCATTCACATGGTTTATTTACCCAAGCTACTTACTTGCTACATAGGCAGAGACTTCTCAATGGCCTTCCCTGGTAAGCAGGAAGGGTGTTTATCATTACTGTTCTTATTATTTACTTTCCTAAGCTTTTCAGTGTTTAGTTGGCAGAGTCTCAGAAGAAAGATTCTCATGAAAAAAATTGCATTTGATTGGGAAAAAGATGCAATTAAGAAAAAGAAAAAGAAATTATCTTTATGTCTCTTTCAACTTGAAGTTATTGCTCAAACAAACCATGGATCTCAAAACTCTGCTTGTGTCTTCAATGTTTTCTCATGGTTTCTCCCTGAGTGAATGCAGAGATCCTCATAAATATGGTCTATTCTGAAGTTTCATTATGTATCTTTCATGAGTGTTTATTTTTGAGGCAATTATAGTAAATAGAAATGTGGTGACAATAGGCTATTTTCCACCAACCCTCTTTTCCTTTATTTTGGTAACACTATTGTAGGTCATTCTCCCCTTGCTAAAAAATTTCCATCATGTTTTCCAGCATATCATTTTTATGTATTTGCCAGGTTTCTCACAGGCACCGCAGCACCAGTGAAAGGTTTCTGAACCATTCGGTAAGTGGTTCCTGCTCGAATGAATTACCTAGCTTTCACGAACAGCCATGCAGAAGCAAAGCAGGCAGAAAAATAATGAATACATTTGTACCTTGGCACTCTTCTCAGCTATGAGCTTCTTACAACCATACAATTTCCCCACGAGGAAAGATAAGATTGCACTGTCATTAGAATAGGTAATCATTAGATTTATCTTTTATATAATTTGTAGCATCTTAAACTATTCTACGTAGCCTCATTACTGCCAGGAGTCCTCTTTAAGTGAGATGATAAGTAAATAAAGTAGAAATTACACACCAACAAGAACCTGGAATATGTTGTTTTAGTGTATGTCTGAGAGCTCCCTTTAGCAAACCTAATCTGCACAGCAGTTACCATTATTTCTACCTCAATGAGCATCTCCTAATTGCTGTGCTATTGCTTGTGAAGAAAATATATTATTAAAGTCCACAACTCATGACTTGTTGCATATCTACCCATGAAAAAAACTTAAATTTCATCAGCTTTTAATCTGTTTCAAATGGGATGATATGGAGAAGGGGTATTTTCCCCCTCTCTTGAATATCTGTTCATTGCCATTTCCTAACATCAATGTATCCTTCTAACAGTCAAGATGCATTCATAATTTATTCAGAGACCTGAAGATATTATTAAACCAAATCTATTTAATTCTCCATGAATTGGCTAAGGATGATTTTGGTAGTTTTTGTAATGAACAACAATTAAAGGACTTTGAACCCCCTTTAGTTGTTAATGTTTTATACTCTGCTGTTGGTCTGCTGCCAGCTAATGATTCACAGAGCATTAAAATATTGTATTAGTGCTATCTTTACAAATGCAGTGCTGTTCAGCGGCGGACAGAGTTTCCAAAGGTTTCTTTTTGTATGTGTTAGGTAACTATTAGAAATTTAGGCAGTATTTGAAGCTGACATATTGGACTCTGGGTTAGGGATTTAAAATCTCAAGACCCATGTCCTTCATTTCCTATTGGATATTCTAGCACAGGTCGGTCATACCCACTGGCTTTCTGTCAAGGTGAAATCAGAAAGCCTTATGGTCTCTGAATGAATTTGAGCAGAGTAATAAATTTTAAAACTAGAATGGATTTCATTATTCAATAACCAATTACAAATTATTTAATGATTCAAAACAATATGGATCAAGGGCCATATGTAAGTATCAGTCAACAATACAGACAATTCAGGAATGCTAGGTTAGTACATTATTGTTCACTTGTGGCAGGAATTTGGAAGAGTTATCAACAGTCAGTATATTTCTCCCAATATATATTGAGCGACTAAGCACAGCATACATTCCAATAAGTATTTGATTTTTCTAGGACCGTTGAGATAATGTTTTGGTTAGAACTCAGATAAGTCTAAAATATTTATGAGAGTCAAAAACCAGAGGTAGAGTTCTCTTTCATTAAACACTCTGCTTTGGGAATGACACATCAGGTGCTAAAAGATTAGGTTGACATCAGCCTAGAGGAGCTAAATCAGCCTGTACAGTTATCCAAGCCAGTGATCCAATCTTGTCCCACAGGGCTCAAATGGATGGATCCATCCTATTATCCTTAAGGTTCAAGGTCAGTTTGATTTGAGAACAGGTGATGAAGAGGTTTCCTTACCACCACCACTCATAAACTCCCAAGCCCATCAAGAGCCTGGTGAATGAACCCTGTAGATACAAATGTCAGAGTAGCTTTACTCTAAAAAGTAAGCCTTTTTAAAAATAATACAAGCTTGTTGAGAAGAAAAGGACAGAAAGCAAAGGAAGGAGGTCCTGCAGTATTTCCTTCATTAACCTTTGCCTTCAGCTTTTTGCAAATGTTCCAGCGTAAAAGCTTTGCCTCTAAATTTCCCACAAAGAACATGAAAGATATTATACATGTTAGTAGAACATACAATTAAGAGACTGAAATCTGAGATCATATCACTCAACATTCAAATTCTGGCTCTACCATGTACTACCTAGATAAATGATCTCTTGCAATGTTTTGCTTCAGCTTTCTTTTCATATATATATAACTTTATTTATTTATTTTCAGCTATGCTGGGTCTTTGTTTCTGCATGCACGCTTTTCTCTAGTTGCAGCAAGCTGGGGTTACTCTTTGTTGTGGTTCGAGGGCTTCTCACTGTGGTAGCTTCTGTTGTTGTGGAGCATGGACTCTGGGGCACATGGGCTCAGAAGTTGTGATTCCCAGACTGCAGAGCATGGGGTCAACAGTTGTGGCACACAGGTTTAGTTGCTCTGTGGCATGTGGGATCTTCCCAGACCAGGGATAGAACTGGTCCCTCCTCAACTGACAGGTGAATTCTTTACCACTGTACCATCAGAGAGGCCCTGTGTTAGCTTTTTATCTATAATGGACATAATCATAGTTCCTACCCCATAGACTTCTTGGAAGAATTAAATGAATTACTGCATGTAAAACCCTTAGAACAGCAAGTAAGAAGTGTTCACTAAATGTTGGTCATTATTTATTCAGTGGACAGATACTTATTGAGTGCACACTATGTTTTAAACATTATATAGGCACTGGAGATTTAGCAGCGAATGAAACAGATGAAATTTTCTGCTTTCTTAGGGTCTATTTCAGACAATAGACCAATAAGTAAGACATAAAGTATTAAAATGATATACCAAATGGGTTAAGTGCTCTAGAAAAAAATTAAGATAGTAGAAACATAAAAAAATAAAACATTGACACTGTAATCTTGCGTGTAGAAAGAGGAGGCTTTACTAAGAAGGTGACATCTTAGAGCAGACCTCAAGGAGGTAAGGTGTTGGAGAAGACTCTTGAGAATCCCTTGGACTGCAAGGAGATCCAACCAATCCATTCTGAAGGAGATCAGCCCTGGGATTTCTTTGGAACGAATGATGCTAAAGCTGAAACTCCAGTACTTTGGCCACCTCATGCAAAGAGTTGACTCATTGGAAAAGACTCTGATGCTGGGAGGGATTGGGGGCAGGAGGAGAAGGGGATGACAGAGGATGAGATGGCTGGATGGCATCACTGCCTCGATGGGCGTGAGTTTGAGTGAACTCCGGAAGTTAGTGATGGACAGGGAGGCCTGGTGTGCTGCAATTCATGGGGTCGCAAAGAGTCGGACAGGACTGAGCAACTGAACTAACTAACTAAAGGAGATAAAGGACTTCCCTGGTGGCTCAGACGGTTAAGCGTCTGTCTACAATGCGGGAGACCTAGGTTCGATCCCTGGGTCAGGAAGATCTCCTGGAGAAGGAAAAGGCAATCCACTCCAGTACTATTGCCTGAAAAGTCCCATGGACAGAGGAGCCTGGTAGGCTACAGTCCATGGGGTCACAAAGAGTCAGACACGACTGGGTGACTTCACGTTCAAAGAAGATAATGGAGTGGGCCAAAAAATTTCTGGAGGAAGAGAGGTTTGTGCAGAGAAAAGAGAAAGTACAAAAGATCTGATGCAGAGCACATTTGATTTATGATGTGATTTAAAAACAGCACAATAAGTATTATCTGGCAACCCAGTTGGTAAAGGATCTGCCTGCAACGCAGGAGATCCAGGCTCAATCCTCAGGTTGAGATCTCCTGGAGAAGGAAATGGCAGCCAACTGCAATATTCTTGCCTGGGAAATTCCATGGACAGAGGAGTTAGTTCAAAGAAGATAATGGAGTGGGCCAAAAAATTTCTGGAGAAAGAGAGGTTTGTGCAGAGAAAAGAGAAAGTACAAAAGAGCTGATGCAGAGCACATTTGATTTATGATGTGATTTAAAAACAGCACAATAAGTATTATCTGGCAGCCCAGTTGGTAAAGGATCTGCCTGCAACGCAGGAGATCCAGGCTCAATCCTCGGGTTGAAATCTCCTGGAGAAGGAAATGGCAGCCAACTGCAATATTCTTGCCTGGGAAATTCCATGGACAGAGGAGTTTGGTAGACTGCTGTCCATGGAGTTATAAGAGTCGGACATGACTTAGCAACTAAACCATCACCACCATTAGCTACTAGTATTTTAGTTATATTTGCATTCCTAAATTCCATGATGACAAATGGATGGGGGAAAAGTGGAAACAGTGACAGGCTGTCTTTTCTCGGGCTCCAAACTCACTGCAGATAGTGACTGCAACCATAATTTTAAAAGACGCTTGCTCCTTGGAAGAAAAACTATGACAAATCTAGACAGTGTATTAAAAAGTAAAGACATCACTTTGCCAGCATAGGTCTGTCTAGTCAAAGCTATGGTTTTTCCAGTAGTCATGTATGGATGTAAGAGTGGGACCATAAAGAAGGCTGAATGATGAAGAACTGATGCTTTGAATTATGGTGTTGGAGAAGACTCTTGAGAGTCTCTTGGACAGCAAGCAATTCCAGTCAGTCAATCCTAAAAAAAAAAAAAAAAATCAACTCTGAATATCCTTTGGAAGGACTGATGCTAAAACTGAAGATCCAATATTTTGGCCACCTGATGAAAAGAGCCAACTCATTGGAGAAGACCCTGATGATGGGAAAAATTGAGGGCAAGAGAGCAGGCGACAGGGGATAAGATGACTGGATGGAATCACTGACTCTATGGACATGAGTTTGAGCAAACTCAGGGAGATAGCGAAGGACAGGGAAACCTGGCATGCTGCAGTCCTTGGGGTCACAAAGAGTCAGACGCAACTTAACCACTGAACAACAACAAGCTCCTTTAACAGTAGAGACCCACATCTATAACTTCTTTTCATCCATTATAAGGCTTGGTTCACTGCTAAGTGGAGAGTAGAGCTGGTGTTTCTTATAATAAATTATTGACTCTGTATCAGAATGACAACATTTGTTTATTTTTTTTAATTTTTTAATTTTTTTATATATATATATTTTTAATTTTTTTATTTTTTTACACAAACTCCCAAACATGAACCCCCCTCCCTATAGAATCATGAGGTCAGATCCCTGGAATCTGCACTCAGGTATTATTGGTAAACACACGCCAGGCTGATTGATTCCTTTTTATTTCTATACAGATCCATGGGTCTACATTGCTCCGGTCCTGCCTGGCAGACACCCTATAGATGGATGAACTTGGAATCTACTTTGGAGAGAGATGCAGTGTTTGATAAAAGTCAGAAAGCATGCTGGCATACATTTACATTGGATGAAATACCAATTCCATTTAGCTACAGTGTGAAATGCTTCTTTTATTTGCATGGGAGATCAACCACATAAGGCATAATAACTTCTTTCAAAAGTTCATTGCTAGTCCCATACTAGCTTCTCCCAGCAGGGATGGCTGGCAGCTCTTCTTGCAGTAAGTGAAAAGCCATAGTCTGTCAAAGCATCAAGCACTAATGAAATAAACAAAAACTTTCCTTACCTGAGGCAGGTGCCAAAGCCTGCTAGTCTAAGTGCCCCCACTGGACACAATTTAGACTTGCTTTCAAATGCTAAAAACAAATAGGTTCTCCTAAGTGCAATTAAAGCTAAGCCACACATTGAATCTGCTGATACTGATGGAGTTATTTTGACTCCAAGGCTCTTAAGAGTTTTTCCTGAAAATATCACATAATTTGGTAATTATTGTTTTATACTAATATATGACAGGGAATGTCAAAAACATTCATGAGCTTCCTAGTCTTTCTTTTTAATAATCTTGAATCAATACTGAGTATTTCTCCAAAGAACAAAGTAGTTATTGTGCCATTATTGTATAGTATGATTTAATTTAAATGATTAAATATACTGTTTTAAGAAGAAGTATTTCCATATTAAAAATACTTGCTATTCCCTCCTGTTCCATAGCTCCCCCTCTCTATCCCGGAAAAAAAGCCTAATTCCCAACCCATGCCAATTATTTTACTATTTCTTTTGACATAAGGGTTATATTGGAGAGGTTTTGTTCTTTTTCTGTTATTCAAGCCAATCTGAAAAAGCTCCCTACTCCCAAATATCTCTAATTATTACCATCAAAAATTTATACTGTGGCCAAATGAAACTTCTATGGCAGGATGAAAGAGGGTTCTATTAATCAGTATGTCAGGACTACAGGCTTAATTAAACCAGGACTGTCCTCAGCAAACCAGGAAATATAGTCATCCAGTCTAAAGGCTTCCAAAGTGGCACAGTGGTAAAGAATCAGCCTGCCAATGCAGGAGACACAAGATATGTGGGTTTGATCCCTGGGTCAGGAAGATGCCCTGGAGAAGGAAATGGCAACCCACTCCAGCATTCTTACTGGGAAAATCCCATGGACAGAGGAGCCTAGTGGGCTACAGTCCATGGGGTCACTCCTAAATCTAATAGAGGGTGTTGATGAAGATGCTTAGAAACAACTGCCCACAAAGAAGAGAGAAAAGGATACTGCCATCATCTTCCCTAACATGGGAGAATTCAGCCTGCTAAGCACACTCCTCGAGGCCCTGACATTGTCTGTACCAGTCCTTCCCTAACCTCATCTTTACTCCCCATCCAGTCTCCTCATCCCCTCTTAGGTATCCAAACCCTAAGCAATTGTAGCAGACACTTCCTTCAAGCCCAGGTATAATGAAATCCTTTACTCCCAGGGCCATAATAGACTCTAAGCATAATGTATTTCATAATCATTCTCCACACACACTCCAAGTAGACCCTAATAATTTATTATTATTGACCAATGGGATGGAAGTTACTAATTTGTGACTGTCACTCTGGTCCAATTTAGTGTCACACCAACTTCCATTGCCCATATTATCTAGTGGTAAAGACTGAAAATTATACTATCATAGGAATGGGTCATAATTAAGCTAATGAATTCTCTGTGAAATACACAATACCTCCTAGTTTTCTTACCCTCAAAAGCAACTTGGCAGTAAAAAATGTTGCTAAAATTTACAAGAATATAAACTGCATAACATTAAATGATGAGCTTGTTCTGCTTATCTAACACAAAGCCAGGCACTCAGTAAGTAGATGTTTATTAAGGATTTGGTGATTAACTAAATGATGGAGGGAAAGAAATAAAGAAATACTACACTGCAACATTATAAACGTAAAGAAGGACAGATGAGGGAAAATTAATTTACTTAGGAGGAATCAGAAAAAGATACAGACAAGAACTAACATTTGAGTGGACTTAAAAGGATAATTAGAAATTGAATAGAATAGGAAAATGTGGAGGCAAACATTTCAGATAGAAAGAACAGTAGGAAATAATTAAAATGTAAAAGTACATTGGCTTTTCAGAAAATGTGAGTCAAGGTAGTTTTCATTTTGGGGTAATGATGTAATTCTAGAAGAGGAATAGGCTAAGACTAGGTTTTGAAAAATCTTATAGATATGCAGGAAAAGGTCCCTTAGACACAGTTATACTTTTAAATGTTTATTTTTAATATTAGACAAGTGTATAAAGACATTTGTTTCGGAATGTTTATCACAAAATTTATTACAATATTTAAAAGTCTAAGTAACATAAATGACCATTAAAGGGATTTGAAAGTTAAATGAATGATGGTCCACCCATAAAATGTACCTGCTAAAAATGATGATAAAATCTTTATTTATTGATATGAGAAAATATCCACACTACATTAAGGGGGAAAAGAAGGCTACAAAATATGCAGAGCATGGTCTCATTTTTGTTTTGTTGTTTTGTTTTAGGTGATATATTCATGGAAAAGAATCTAGAAGGAGAAATACAAAAATGTTCAGTTCAGTTCAGTTGCTCAGTCATATCCAACTCTTTGCAACCCCATGGACTGCAGCACGCCAGGCCTCCCTGTCCATCACGAACTCCCAGAGTTTACTCAAACTCATGTCCATTGAGTCAGTGATGCCATTAAACCATCTCATCCTCTGTTGTCTCCTTCTCCTCCTGCCTTCAATCATTCCCAGCATCAGGGTCTTTTCCAAAGAGACAGTTCTCCATATAAGGTGGCCACAGTATTGGAGTTTCTGCTTCAGCATTAATTCTTCCAATGAACACTCAGGACTGATCTCCTTCAGGGTGGACTGGTTGGATCTCCTTGCAGTCCAAGGGACTCTCAAAAGTCTTCTCCAACACCACAGTTCAAAAGCATCAGTTCTTCAGCACTCAGTCTTCTTCACAGTCCAACTCTCACATCCATACATGATTATTGGGAAAACCATAGTTTTGACTAGATGGACCTTTCTTGGCAAAGTAATGTCTCTGCTTTTTAATATGCTGTCTAGGTTGGTCATAACTTTCCTTCAAAGGAGCAAGTATCTTTTAATTTCATGACTGCAATCACCATCCGCAGTGATTTTGGAACCAAAAAAATAAAGTCTGTCACTGTTTCCACTGCTTCCCCATTTATTTGCCATGCAGTGGTGGGACCAGATGCCATGATCTTCATTTTCTGAATGTTGAGCTTTAAGCCAAATTTTTAACTCTCCTCTTTCACTTTCATCAAGAGGCTCTTTAGTTCTTTGCTTTCTACCATAAGGGTAGTGTCATCTGCATATCTGAGGTTATTGATATTTCTCCTGGCAATCTTGATTCCAATTTGTGCTTCATCCAGCCTGGCACTTTGCATGATGTACTCTGCATATAAGTTAAATAAGCAGGATGACAACATACAGCCTTGACATACTCTTTTCCCTATTTAGAACCAGTCTGTTCTTCCAAGTCCAATTCTAACTGTTGCTTCTTGACCTGCATACAGATTTCTCAAGATGCGGGTCAGGTAGTCTAGTATTCCCATCTCTTTCAGAATTTTCCACAGTTTGTTGTGATCCACACAGTCAAAGGCTTTGACATAGTCAATGAAGCAGAAGTAGATATTTTTCTGGAACTCTCTTGCTTTTTTCAATAATCAAACAGATGTTGGGAATTTCATCTCTGATTGCTCTGCCTTTTCTAAATCCAGCTTGAACATCTGGAAGCTCACAGGTCACGTACTGCTAAAGCCTGGCTTAGAGAATTTTGAGCATTACTTTGCTAGTGTGTGAGATGAGTGCAATTGTATAGTAGTTTGAACACTCTTTGGCATTGCCTTTCTTTGGGATTAGAATGAAAACTGACCTTTTCCAGTCCTGTGGCCACTGTTGAGTTTTCTAAATTTGCTGGCATATTGAGTGCAGCACTTTCACAACATCATCTTTTAGGGTTTGAAACAGCTCAATTGGAATTCCATCACCTCCACTAGCTTTGCCCACAGTGATGCTTCCTAAGGCTCACTTTACACATTCCAGGATGTCTGGCTCTAGGTGAGTGATCACACCATCATGATTATCTGCCTGTCTCTTATACACATCTAGATGTGTATAAGAGACAGACATTATATAGGCACTGGAGATTTAGCAGCGAATGAAACAGATGANCCTTTCTTGGCAAAGTAATGTCTCTGCTTTTTAATATGCTGTCTAGGTTGGTCATAACTTTCCTTCAAAGGAGCAAGTATCTTTTAATTTCATGACTGCAATCACCATCCGCAGTGATTTTGGAACCAAAAAAATAAAGTCTGTCACTGTTTCCACTGCTTCCCCATTTATTTGCCATGCAGTGGTGGGACCAGATGCCATGATCTTCATTTTCTGAATGTTGAGCTTTAAGCCAAATTTTTAACTCTCCTCTTTCACTTTCATCAAGAGGCTCTTTAGTTCTTTGCTTTCTACCATAAGGGTAGTGTCATCTGCATATCTGAGGTTATTGATATTTCTCCTGGCAATCTTGATTCCAATTTGTGCTTCATCCAGCCTGGCACTTTGCATGATGTACTCTGCATATAAGTTAAATAAGCAGGATGACAACATACAGCCTTGACATACTCTTTTCCCTATTTAGAACCAGTCTGTTCTTCCAAGTCCAATTCTAACTGTTGCTTCTTGACCTGCATACAGATTTCTCAAGATGCGGGTCAGGTAGTCTAGTATTCCCATCTCTTTCAGAATTTTCCACAGTTTGTTGTGATCCACACAGTCAAAGGCTTTGACATAGTCAATGAAGCAGAAGTAGATATTTTTCTGGAACTCTCTTGCTTTTTTCAATAATCAAACAGATGTTGGGAATTTCATCTCTGATTGCTCTGCCTTTTCTAAATCCAGCTTGAACATCTGGAAGCTCACAGGTCACGTACTGCTAAAGCCTGGCTTAGAGAATTTTGAGCATTACTTTGCTAGTGTGTGAGATGAGTGCAATTGTATAGTAGTTTGAACACTCTTTGGCATTGCCTTTCTTTGGGATTAGAATGAAAACTGACCTTTTCCAGTCCTGTGGCCACTGTTGAGTTTTCTAAATTTGCTGGCATATTGAGTGCAGCACTTTCACAACATCATCTTTTAGGGTTTGAAACAGCTCAATTGGAATTCCATCACCTCCACTAGCTTTGCCCACAGTGATGCTTCCTAAGGCTCACTTTACACATTCCAGGATGTCTGGCTCTAGGTGAGTGATCACACCATCATGATTATCTGCGCCGTGAAGATCTTTTTTGTATAGTTCTTCTGTATATTCTTGCCACCTCTTCTTAATATCTTCTGCTTCTGTTAGGTCCATATCATTTCTGTTCTTTACTGTGCCCATCTTTGCATGAAATGTTCCCTTGGTATCTCTAATTTTCTTGACAAGATCTCTAGTCTTTCCCATTGTGTTGTTTTCCTCTATTTATTTGCATTGATCATTGAGGAAGGCTTTCTTCTATTTTAGGAATGGTTATTTCAGGATAGTGTGATCATAGAAAATGTTTACTTCCTTGTTTTATATATATAATATATACATATATAAAATAATGCAATTACACACATATGGTGTTTTTTACAATGTACATGTATTATTTTTACAATCAGAAAAAGCAAAAATTTTTAAGAAAGTTAATTTTATTGGATGGGGAAACAGTGGAAACAGTGTCAGACTTTATTTTTGGGGGCTCCAAAATCACTACAGATGGTGACTGCAGCCATGAAATTAAAAGACGCTTACTCCTTGGAAGAAAAGTTATGACCAACCTGGATAGTATATTCAAAAGCAGAGATATTACTTTGCCGACTAAGGTCCACCTAGTCAAAGCTATAGTTTTTCCTGTGGTCATGTATGGATGTGAGAGTCGGACTGTGAAGAAAGCTGAGCGCTGAAGAATTGATGCTTTTGAACTGTGGTGTTGGAGAAGACTCTTGAGAGCCCCTTGGACTGCAAGGAGATCCAACCAGTCCATTCTGAAGGAGATCAACCCTGGGATTTCTTTGGAAGGAATGATGCTAAAGCTGAAACTCCAGTACTTTGGCCACCTCATGAGAAGAGTTGACTCATTGGAAAAGACTCTGATGCTGGGAGGGATTGGGGGCAGGAGGAGAAGGGGACAACCGAGGATGAGATGGCTGGATGGCATCACAGACTTGATGGATGTGAGTCTGAGTGAACTCCGGGAGATGGTGATGAACAGGGAGGCCTGACGTGCTGCGATTCATGGGGTCGCAAAGAGTCGGACACGACTGAGCGACTGAACTGAACTGAACTTATTTACCAAGTGAGGCTTACTTCACCTTTCTTTTGTTTCTGTGTCTCTGACTCTCTCTTGAGACCATATATACGTATGTCTATCTTTCATGGTCATCTTCACCTTGGCTAGGAACACTTGAGGTCAATTTACTTAATTGTTCCTAAATGTCTGAATATCACTGCAAGAAGATTAGCAAGAAAATTGTATTCTACTTACAAGATAGTAGTCATGATTTTGGAATTACAGGTCCAACTGCAATCTGGTAAGAGAAGTGAATTTTTAAAAAGTAGTCATTAAAGGCACAGGCATTGTGAAGACTCAGAAAGGAAAAAGGACAGTCTGAATGAGGGAATGATCAAATTGACTGATCACATTAGGAAAGACACATTCATAACTCAACAATGGTTGTATAAAACTGTGGTAATTGTAGAAAGTCAGAAAATGAGATCAGATTTGTCAGACAGCATTAACATCAACTCTTCAGAGACCAATTAGAGTCTACAAAGACAAAAGTATATTCAAACCTTAAACTGGGTCTATCCCAGCTCTCTTACAGGTCATATACAAGACCCATCAGTTCTTAAGGCATAGCTATAGTATAACTGGGCTTCCCAGGTGCCACTAGCAGTAAAGGACCTGCCTGCCAATGTGGGCGACACAAAAGACACAGGTTTGATCCCTGGGTAGGGAAGATCCCCTGCAGTAGAAAATGGCAACTCATTCCATTCTTCTTGTCTGGAAAATTCCACAGAGAGAGGAGCCTAGTGAGTTACAGTCCAAATATAGATAGTGAGGGAAGACATAATACAAATACATATTTCTGAAATCTAAAAATACAAATGATAAACTGGAAAAAAGTGAATGAACAAAATTCTCACTCAGAAACAAAAATGAAAGCAAGATATTTAGGAAATTCCTACTTTTAATTATTGTAAAATGTGACATATATATAGCACTTGTTTTATTATTATTTATACAATAAAAAGGTACTTATACTTCACTACTGTATCTTCAGTGACTGGAATAGTGTTGGGAACATAATAGATGCTCAACAAATGCTTATATTATGAATTTTCTATTAATAACTTTAGAAGGAAATAAGCAACTGGTTTAATTTTCTCCAAATAATCAAATCAGAAAACTCAAAAATAATGATTTTAGTGAAGTATATTAAACTCCGGATAATGAAGACATGAAGTTTGAATAATTGAAAAGTCACTTATATTTGATGCTGAGACACAGAAGGGCCCTGCCACTTTAAGCATTCTATGATGCTGGACAGGATAGAGTGAGAAAATTTGGAATTGGAAATCAAGTGTATGAATTCTGGCTCAACACTTTACACTATGGCAGGAAAAAATGATTTACTTACTCTTGTTACTGACAGCTCCAACTACCTCATCTTTAAAAAGATAATAATAATATTTGCCCCACTCATGTGACTAGTTTTTATATTCAAACTTGATCATATATAGTGTAACATTAAAATTCTAAATAAGAGCTATTTTGGTATAGAAGGGGATTTGAGAAGCAACCTTGCCTCCGTTATATTTCGTTAAATAAAGACTTTGAAAATTGAGTAGTTAGAAAAAGATCAAGCTATTGTTTTCTATTAAGCACATTATGAACATTATTTCTTTATTCTGATATATAAACAGTATTCCTATTTTAGGGATGAAGAACTGATGTTTAGAGAAGTACAGAGAATAGGTCCACACTATACAAGTTGTAACTGACGGTATGGTTCAGTGAATATTAAAATGCATTTCTTTAGCAATTTTATAAGAAGAATCATAGGAAAACTATGTAGAGGTCCAAACTTCTATCAGAAGCCGTTGTTCATCAAAATAATCATTTAAAAGCCAATAGAGACAAGGTTAAGAAGAAAATAGGATTATTTTAAAAGGCACCCAGAACAGCTCCTAATTGTATTCACTCTATGTAAAAAACACCTATAAAAAAAAAATAAAAAAAACCTCTGTAAAGGTTATTAGACTTCAGTGTTAAATTTAAATAAGCAGTTTAATTACCATATGAGATAGGGATCTAACTCTATACATCTCCCCACATGCAAATCATCCTGAAGATTACTTTCCAGAGAATTGAAATCTGGAAGAGAGAAGCCCCCTCATTCTGTCATCAATGTCTGCTGATTTCAGTGAAGCATAAAGGCAACCAAGCACAGGAAGGGAAGTAGTAGGAGTAGAAGGCTTGTCATTGCCCAGCAGTATAGTCTGTGTTATTGTGTCTGACCCTGAGTTCTGCATGGTCACCCAACTCTGCATTGAATACCCAGAGGATAATTTATCATAAATGAAAATGCTCTTGGTAAAGGTAGGGGAGGAGTCAGTGGTCATGGCTAGAGCTGGGATTTATGACATTATAACAAGTTAATTAACTGTTGCACTCATTGCTTTTTAAAGGATGAGAATAACATCTGAAAGCACATACTTATTAGGAAAGATATCTTAAGGCATACCAAATGCTTGTTAGAGAAGGTATCTTAAGATGAATTAAAATATGGAGTTTTATGAGGTCTAGGCCTACACATTAGTCATAAGAATTAGAGGATTACAAGCTAATGGTGTCATAAAGATTTGATTGGGTTACATTTGTGGATATGTGGTGAGATTGTCAGTTAAGAAATACAAAGGGAGTACTAAAAGGAATGAGTTAATTTCATTCCAAAATAACCAGTATACCTGAATATTTGGGAAGATTCTGAAACTAGCAAATAAGATGTTAATAAATAGAAAAATATTGATGCATTATTCTGCTTTATGTAAACTAAAACAGAATGCTTTATGTGAACTAGAATATATCAAAATTATTAATAGTACAATTGATTAAAAATTAAAATAAACTGAAGAAGTCATCTGAAAGCCATATCTGAGCCCTAGAAAGGGAACTCTGTGTCATAACACATTTACATTGAAGTAAATTCCTTCAGACTTTCAAGGGACAAATCTTTGCCACATTATATAAGCTATTTCAGAGAAGAGAAAAAGATTGAAAGTATTTCCGATCATTTTAAGAAAAAACATACCCTAGTTTTTACAATCGAACAAATCCCAGAAAAAAATATAGCTGCATATCATTTAATGAAAATATTTTTAAACTTAAATAAAATGATAGCAACTGACTTCAGTAATATAGAAAAAGGAGTCTTTTACTTATAGCCAAATAGTATTTATTATTGGAATCCACAAATAGTCTGAAACTAGAAAACCTATTTATATACTGCATTAGTAGATTTAAATTCAAATCAAAAACATTTTAATAGTAGTATATCTTCTTAACATATCTTTAAGATGTCCAGTTCAAACCATCAGCCCACATTTTAGTTAATAGTGAAATAATAAAATAATTCTCATTAAAATACAGATAAATTAAATCATTGTTATTATTTGATATTATTATTATAAATAATATCATCTGACTCTTGGGTTCTTATATGTCAGACACTTGCTAAAGGATATACATACATGTTATTTATTTTAATATCATTTCAGACTTTCTTAAGATATAAAACAAACAACATTACAAACATTAGAGGGGAGAGACAAAATGTGGTTATTTATTGTGATGATTTTAGAACATAAAAATAGAAAGAAATCAAATGAAAATCTATTGGAATTAAATTAAAGATTGGCATAATACCCAGACAAGATAAAAATATTCTTGTATACCAAATGCAATTTTATAGAAAAAACATAAACTGAAAAGATCCCATTTATAATCACAAAACAAAATTTAAATTAACAGAAAATAATGTCTTATGTGACAATAAACTCAGTGTTTTATGAACAGATATAAAAGACAAAAAAGTTGAATAAAGGAAGAAGAAGGTCTAATGTGATTCTAAATAGGAAGACTAATTTTTACATAATAAAAGTTTAGTGGTGTTAGAAAGTGATCTAGTTTCATTCTTTTACAAGTGGTTGACCAGTTTTCCCAGCACCACTTAATTTTACATATATCCTTCATTCTCTTTGCTCCAACTTAAATCTGAAAATACATATCAAGTATCCAGAAGTATCCTAACTAAACTCAAGAAAATAGAGGCAATGTCTTCAGATTTACTGATTTTAAAATCAATGTATGACTTGATTAAGTTTGTTTACAGTTTTGTTGTTGTTGAGCAGGAAGTTTTAAGCATATTTAATGCTTTCATTGTGTAGCTTCACTTTTTCTTCACTGTAAATATGTAAAAATGTAAATTATATGCAGTAAATCTGTAAATGATTTGAGTCCTCTCAGTTCACTTAGCCTTCCCATAGATATGTATCTTTCCAGCACTAACCTTTGAATTATATTCAGAACAATGTTGATTAATATAGAAGTCCTAAAATTAACTACTTGGCTAGTGCAGAGTTAACAGAGGTGAATTCTAGGTGAAATTTCTAAATTATACATTGTTATCTTTGAAAATATTAAGTATAGGGCAATTTACCCTGTGTTGCCATACATTTCACAGAGCTGCTAAGTTATCAACACTGCAAAAATAACTAAAATGACAATTTTTAAAAAAAATTTCTAAACATCTGGAATATTTCAAATACACTAACAGGTACCTAGGGAAAAATTCATATATGTACCACATCATATCTTCACTTTGCCAAATTTGTTTCAAAACTGTTTTTAATGGATTAAATCTTCACAGATGTAGCTGAAGTTTTCTGTGACCTGCTCAATCTCCCACTTCCTCCAGTACAGCACTTACTGTACTGAATGATGTGATTATCACTACAGTCTCTATTATTTGTTTACAAAAACATTGCTCCCTAATGTTTTTACAAAAATGTTACAATATATTGCAATATTTTCCCTGTTACTTTAAACTTTACATAAATTACATTTATAATATGTTTGACATAGAACAAAACCAATAAATGTTGCTAGCTTTTTTGCCCTTTTGCCATGGCACATGCTTTTGTTTCCTCTTGACACTGCATTTGAGATTTAGTAAATTGAGACATGTAGTTAGGATTAATTTCCTTTAGCTGTGTCATCTGTTCTATGAAGAGACGACCAGACCTCTCCTATCTGCTGCTGCTAAGTCACTTCAGTCGTGTCCGACTCTGTGTGACCCCATAGACGGCAGCCCACCAGCCTCCCCCATCCCTGGGATTCTCCAGGCAAGAACACTGGAGTGGGTTGCCATTTCCTTCTCCAATGCATGAAAGTGAAAAGTGAAAGTGAAGTCGTTCAGTCATATCCGACTGTTCGCGACCCTATGGACTGCAGCCTACCAGGCTCCCCCGTCCATGGGATTTTCCAGGTAAGAGTACTGGAGTGGGGTGCCATTGCCTTCTCTGTCTCCTATCTGAGAACATCTTTTTTTCTTTCTTTCTGCCAGCAACTCCTGGGCTTTAGATACCAGTTTAAGAATGTCCCTCCCCCAAGAATACAGTCTCTTTGACAAGCTTATTGTTTTTTTAAAACACTGGGTTGGCATATAGCAATTTTTTTCCTTGTAATGTAAGTAATTTCTAGATGTAGAATTATTGGTCCCATTTAATAAACATGAGATAATTTAGGGCTTTTAAAGTGATTATTGTATATTGACGATGTAAACTAAATAAATACATGAAGGAACAAGTAATAAAAAGACCTTCTAATAAACATATGCATTGTATTTAATTTTTTAATGCAAATAATTCCATAATTAAGTCTGGGGGACTTCCCTGACTTAGCACTAGCAGTCCAGTGGCTAAGAATCTTCACTTTCAATGAAGTCATCCCTGGCCCAGAAACTAGATCCCATATGCCAAAACTAAGAGCTCGAATGTCACAACCAAAGTTTCTGCATGACACAGTGAAGATAGGAAATCCCACATTCTACAGTTAAGACCCGGCACAGCCAAATAAAATAACTAAATATATATGTATATTTATTTATTTAAATCTGTATAAGTTTCCCTGCTCATATACTAGGGAGTTTTTCTTAACTCATCGCTATTAACAGAACCACTAGGGTAAAAATGGGTACAATTTTACTTATCAGATACTACACAATTGCTCTTCAAGTTGGGTTTATCAAGTTACATTAAAGACAATAGGGTCTAAAATTCCCCTTTCTAGACACACTTATCAACTCCTGGTACTGCAAACATTTAAAATAGTTTACTAATTTCCTAGATGTGATACATTATCTCATTATTTCTCATATATTTCACCAATTTCTTGTGAAGCTGAAATCTTATCAGTTATTCATCTGTCAGTCTAGTATGGTCTCTTCTATAAACTGCCACTTCAATTCATGCTTGTCCATTTTCCTATCAATTCTCCTGCAAATTTATAGAATTTCTTTATAAATATGAAATATTGATCCTATATTGCTTATATGTGTTATAAACATCTACTTCTAGTTTGTAACTTGGCTATATATAGGGATTTTTATTTAACAGGATATTTTTACATGGATCAATATGTCAACTCTTATATTGAAGGTTTGAATTTTTCATTTTTTTAAAGAAACATCCCTATTTTAAGCTTATAAAGATTATCTTACATTTTATTTTTAAAATTTTAACATTTTATTTACATAATTAGGTATTTGTGTACATGCATGCTAAATTGCTTCAGTCATGTCCAACTCTTTACAACCCTATGCACTATAATCCACCAGGCTCCTCTGTCCCTGGGATTCTCCAGGCAAGAATACTGAAGTGGGTTACCATGCCCTCTTTCAGGGGATCTTCTTGACCCAGGGACTGAACCCATGTCTCTTATGTCTCCTGCATTAGCAGGCAGGTTCTTTACTACTAATGCCACCTGGGAAGCCCCAATTAGGTATTTAAGTGAAGTGAAGTCGCTCAGTTGTGTCCAACTCTTCGCGACTACTATTTTAGGGATGAAGAACTGATGTTTAGAGAAGTACAGAGAATAGGTCCACACTATACAAGTTGTAACTGACGGTATGGTTCAGTGAATATTAAAATGCATTTCTTTAGCAATTTTATAAGAAGAATCATAGGAAAACTATGTAGAGGTCCAAACTTCTATCAGAAGCCGTTGTTCATCAAAATAATCATTTAAAAGCCAATAGAGACAAGGTTAAGAAGAAAATAGGATTATTTTAAAAGGCACCCAGAACAGCTCCTAATTGTATTCACTCTATGTAAAAAACACCTATAAAAAAAAAATAAAAAAAACCTCTGTAAAGGTTATTAGACTTCAGTGTTAAATTTAAATAAGCAGTTTAATTACCATATGAGATAGGGATCTAACTCTATACATCTCCCCACATGCAAATCATCCTGAAGATTACTTTCCAGAGAATTGAAATCTGGAAGAGAGAAGCCCCCTCATTCTGTCATCAATGTCTGCTGATTTCAGTGAAGCATAAAGGCAACCAAGCACAGGAAGGGAAGTAGTAGGAGTAGAAGGCTTGTCATTGCCCAGCAGTATAGTCTGTGTTATTGTGTCTGACCCTGAGTTCTGCATGGTCACCCAACTCTGCATTGAATACCCAGAGGATAATTTATCATAAATGAAAATGCTCTTGGTAAAGGTAGGGGAGGAGTCAGTGGTCATGGCTAGAGCTGGGATTTATGACATTATAACAAGTTAATTAACTGTTGCACTCATTGCTTTTTAAAGGATGAGAATAACATCTGAAAGCACATACTTATTAGGAAAGATATCTTAAGGCATACCAAATGCTTGTTAGAGAAGGTATCTTAAGATGAATTAAAATATGGAGTTTTATGAGGTCTAGGCCTACACATTAGTCATAAGAATTAGAGGATTACAAGCTAATGGTGTCATAAAGATTTGATTGGGTTACATTTGTGGATATGTGGTGAGATTGTCAGTTAAGAAATACAAAGGGAGTACTAAAAGGAATGAGTTAATTTCATTCCAAAATAACCAGTATACCTGAATATTTGGGAAGATTCTGAAACTAGCAAATAAGATGTTAATAAATAGAAAAATATTGATGCATTATTCTGCTTTATGTAAACTAAAACAGAATGCTTTATGTGAACTAGAATATATCAAAATTATTAATAGTACAATTCATTAAAAATTAAAATAAACTGAAGAAGTCATCTGAAAGCCATATCTGAGCCCTAGAAAGGGAACTCTGTGTCATAACACATTTACATTGAAGTAAATTCCTTCAGACTTTCAAGGGACAAATCTTTGCCACATTATATAAGCTATTTCAGAGAAGAGAAAAAGATTGAAAGTATTTCCAATCATTTTAAGAAAAAACATACCCTAGTTTTTACAATCGAACAAATCCCAGAAAAAAATATAGCTGCATATCATTTAATGAAAATATTTTTAAACTTAAATAAAATGATAGCAACTGACTTCAGTAATATAGAAAAAGGAGTCTTTTACTTATAGCCAAATAGTATTTATTATTGGAATCCACAAATAGTCTGAAACTAGAAAACCTATTTATATACTGCATTAGTAGATTTAAATTCAAATCAAAAACATTTTAATAGTAGTATATCTTCTTAACATATCTTTAAGATGTCCAGTTCAAACCATCAGCCCACATTTTAGTTAATAGTGAAATAATAAAATAATTCTCATTAAAATACAGATAAATTAAATCATTGTTATTATTTGATATTATTATTATAAATAATATCATCTGACTCTTGGGTTCTTATATGTCAGACACTTGCTAAAGGATATACATACATGTTATTTATTTTAATATCATTTCAGACTTTCTTAAGATATAAAACAAACAACATTACAAACATTAGAGGGGAGAGACAAAATGTGGTTATTTATTGTGATGATTTTAGAACATAAAAATAGAAAGAAATCAAATGAAAATCTATTGGAATTAAATTAAAGATTGGCATAATACCCAGACAAGATAAAAATATTCTTGTATACCAAATGCAATTTTATAGAAAAAACATAAACTGAAAAGATCCCATTTATAATCACAAAACAAAATTTAAATTAACAGAAAATAATGTCTTATGTGACAATAAACTCAGTGTTTTATGAACAGATATAAAAGACAAAAAAGTTGAATAAAGGAAGAAGAAGGTCTAATGTGATTCTAAATAGGAAGACTAATTTTTACATAATAAAAGTTTGTATTAAAATGTTTAGTGCATTCATTAAAACTCTACATCACATCCCAATAGGATTTTTCTGGAATTTCACCAAATAATTCTAAAATTGATTTGAAAGTATAAACAGACTTGTGGATTCAGAGGGTGGGGGGAGGAGAGGGTGGGACAAATTGAGTAGCATCGAAACATACGTGTTACCATATGTAAAATTAGATAGCCAGTAGAAGTTTGCTGTATGACATAGAGAGCTCAAATCTGGTGCCCTGTGACAACCTAGAGGAATGGGATGAGATGCGGGAGGTTCAAGAAGGAGGGGACATACGTATACTTATGGCTGATTCATGATATATGGCAGAAACCAACACAATATTGTAAAATAAATAAATAAATTTAAAGTATAAACAGAAGAGGAACAATTTCTTTAAAGAGGGAGGGATTACTTTTAACAAAATATTAAAACACATAAAACTAACTACAACTTAATGGCAAGTATAAGAAAAAGGCAAATGAGTAGAAAAGAATAGACCACTCAAAATATACTGTATTACCCATATGTACTCAGTATTTGCATAGACCTATATGACAAAACAGAAAAGAGATAAGATTTCAACCAAAAATAATCATAATTTGTCTATAAGTTTATAATTTAGTCTATTTTAAGCCTCTCAGGAGAGATGAATTCCTAACCCAAAATCAATTAGAAGAGAGAAAAGGAACAGAACGGAGAGGAAAAAAGAAACAGAAAGTTTTCTAAACTAAAATAATTATTTAAAAAGAAGGAGGAGGAGAAAGAAAGAAAAATTAAAGCAAAGTAAAAGAAAAGGTTTGACTATAGAAAAAGTAAAAATAGTACCAGAAAATTTAGAAGCAGGATTAAGATATAAGCAATATGTTGCTGCTGCTAAGTCGCTTCAGTCGTGTCTGTGCAACCCCATAGACGGCAGCCCACCAGTCTCCCCCATCCCTGGGATTCTCCAGGCAAGAACACTGGAGTGGGTTGCCATTTCCTTCTCCAATGCATGAAAGTGAAAAGTGAAAGTGAAGTCGTTCAGTCATGTCCGACCCCATGAACTGCAGCCTTCCAGGCCCCTCCGCTCATGGGATTTTCCAGGCAAGAGTACTGGAGTGGGTTGCCATTGCCTTCTCTGAAGCAATATGTTAGGAGAAAATATTTGTAGAGAATGCATCAATTCAAAGGGATACCATCTTTATTTCATATAAAGTTCATATGAAGTGATACACATCCCTTAAGCTAGATAGGTGCCACACTGCTGAGGCTAAATTCAAATGCTGAAAGGGTCCCAGGTGAATAGAGGAGGCAAGTGAAGAGGGCAGACAGCCATGAAGAGCACATGAGCAACGAATGAGAGATTGGAGGTGATGGGGACATTCTAAGCAGTGTTCTCATGCTGGAGTGGATTGTGAACCTGTATCCCCAGATCTGCTTTTTTTCAGGAGAAACCAAAAATTTAGATCTTTTTTAATGCTGGCAAAAATTATCAACAATATGCTGACAAAACAGAGCATGTATAGTTAGCTACATGCCATGTAATCCACCAGTTCACAGTTACTAACTGGCATGAATAGACATTAATGAGAAAATACTATTAGTAAACAAACACTATTAGTATTGATTGTGAGTTAGTCATATGGCTCTCATCTATATAGGGACTCTTCAGTATATAAGAAATTTCCAAAAAGCAAGCAGCAGTTAAAGCAGCGTCGTACTGTTTATTTCTAATACTCACTGGCTCAGCATCTCACTGTGGGGTCTACCCTGTGCCCAGCCATCAGCAGTCCTACACTGTAGCTATCCTGAATTACATGCAGTTATCCAAACACTTGCATTCTTTTGTTCCTGCTGTTGCTTCCTCCTGGAACGTTCTCTATTGTTGATAAAGAAAATCTTACTTACTCTTTAAAGCTTAGTTCAAACATTGCTCCTTTGTAAAACCCAAGGCAGAATTAAGCATAAAATCAGCACATCTGTTGAGTACCTGCACAGTGTCAGGCAGTGGGAACTATAGCACCAAAAAAGAAAGAATCATTTCTGCCTTCATGGAACTTACACTCTGCCTTCCCACAGCACTTAGCTCCTGCCACAGCTCTTAATGTGTTCATATTTATAATTATTAGAGTAATGGGAGGTTGTTTACTTCCCTTGCCAGACTCAAAGTCCCTAGAAAGAATGACTGTGTCTCCCCATAAAAGCAGCTGTCTAGTAGTGCATACCTTTTTCTCCCTACAATTTCAGGGTTTGTAAATTGGGTATAAAATAGACATTTGGGCTTTCCAGGTGGTGCTAGTGATAAAGAACCCACCTGCCAGTGCAGGCGACATAAGAGACACAGGTTCGATCCCTAGGTTGAGAAGATCCCTTGGAGGAGGAAATGGCAACCCCATCCAGTATTCTTGCCTGAAGAATCCATGGACAGAGGAGCCTGGTGGTCTATGGTCTATGGGGTCGCAAAGAGTCAGCCACTACTGAAGTGACTTAGCATGCATGCACATATAATAGACATTCAGTATATTCTATCCTGAGAGGTGAACTATCTTATTATAAAAGATCACCATGACAATGAAGTCTTAAACTTTCTGTGGGTAAATTTTTAAAGTTACTTAGAAGTCAAACTATTCATCACAATTCCCAGTACTTAGTGCCACATTGCTGCATTCTGCTTTTCCTAAAAATGTGACAAAACACTGAAACATTAATCAATCCAGATATCTGCTAATCACTATTACAGTTAATTTGAGCAACAGAAAAAGGAGTCGGTATTCTTAAATTATCAGAGACGTATTAGCACAGAAACACAACACAAATTCGTGTCAACATCTGGATTTCTGTGCAGTAACTATACCTAAAACACAAGTATATTGGTCACGTCCTCTTAAAAAAAACTGCAAATTCATTTCTTCTTGGTATCAGGTCACAAGAGATTTCTATCGCAGGGTTATCCTGAGTTGCCATGTCTAAAGTCTACAGTTTTGGTTAGAAAAAAAGGGAAGTGTTCATTATCAAGACAGGAAATAAGAGGCAGAATTTAGAATATATTTAGTGCCACTCTGGCTTGGGGCTCCCTAGCATATTTTGTAAGGGGGAGTTATGTGACTCTCCCTGGGTCTACCTTCCTCTATGGACCAAAAGTTCTCTGAAAGTGAGAAAACATAGAACATGTATCTTTTAGGACAATGACTTGCATTTGATGGGTGTGCAGTGAAGGGTCTATCACTGTTTGAATATGTATTATATTTCATCATATAAAGTGTAATATGAACACTTCACATTTGAGATTATGCAATGCCAACATCTGGTCTTCCCAGGTGGCACAGTGGTAAAGAAACCTGCAAGAGGCTCAAAAGATGTGGGTTCAATCCCTGGGTCAGGAAGATCCCCTGAAGAAGGAAATGGCAACCCACTCCAGGGTTGTTGCTTGTGACCCCATGGAATGCAACACACCAGGCTTCCTTGTCCTTCACCATCTCCCAGAGCTTGCTCAAACTCATGTCCATTGAGTTGGGGATGCCATCAAACCATCTCATCCTCTGTCGAGCTCTTCTCCTGTTGTCAATCTTTCCCAACATCAGGGTCTTTTCTAACAAGTCAGTTCTTCACATCAGGTGGCTGAAGTATTGGAGCTTCAGTTTCATCATCAGTCCTTCCAATGAATATTCAGGATTACTTTCCTTTAGGATTGACTGGTTTGATCTCCTTGAAGTCCAAGGGACTCTCAAGAGACTTCTCCAACACCACACTTCAAAGGCATCAGTTTTTCAGCGTTCAACCTTCTTTACAGTCCAACTCTCACATCTATACAGGAATACTAGAAAAACCACAGCTTTGACTAGATGGACCTTTGTCAGCAAAGTAATGTCTCTGCTTTTTAATATGCTGTCTAGGTTTGTCATAGCTTTTCTTCCAAGAAGCAAGCGTCTTTTAATTTCATGGCTACAGTCACCAACTGCTATGATTTTGGAGCCCAAGAAAATAAAATCTCTCACTGTTTCCATTGTTTCCCCATCTCAGATCATGAACTCCAGTATTCGTGACTGGAAAATTACATGGACAGAGGAGCCTGGCAGGCTCCAGTCCTTGGGATTGCAAAGAATAGGACATGACTGAGTGCACAGCACAATGCCAACATTACCACGTTTTCATTGTTTGACTTTTAAATCATCTGCATTCTATTTATAACCCCCAGTATAAAATATAGAAAATGAGTGGAAAAGAGAAGACAGAGGACCTAATCAAACAGTGAGAAAGCCAGTAAATGGGTCCGTCTCTCAGGCTAGAGTCTATTTACAGATCATCAGTGAAAGATTAGAACTGATACGCCGCAGATATCTCATAGTGAATACTAGAATCACCCAGGGCCACAAAAATATCCAAGTTATTTATGCTAAGATATTGACTGTATGCAATAAATCATCCTTAAATGCAATCATTCAAAGGTAGGAATTGGCTCATTGTTGGGAGTGATAATCATTTGTATAGACATTGTTCAATCATTCATTTATAAAATGTTTTTGAGAGTCGATAGTATAGAAAGGTGAGTCATCACTGAAAACATCAGATGTGGTTGCTGTCCCCAAAAGCTTACAGTCTGAAGGAGGAGAAAAGATAGACATAACTGGAGTATCAGATCCTCATGTTAGCCAGAGTTACATAAAGAGTTGTTGACGTGGAGGTATTTACAAAGTACTATCCACATTTGTTTCTCTACATCTCTGTGTTAGAAGGTCATGTCAGAAAAACAACAAATGCTTCATACAGTCATAAAGTGTTATGGTTTGAAGAATCCATAGAAGTCATGTGCATGCATGCTCAGTCACTAAGTTGTGCCCAGCTCTTTGTGATACCATGGCCTGTAGCACACTGGGGTCCTCTGATCATGAAATTCTCCAAGCAAGAATACTGGAGTGGGTTACCATTTCCTCCTCTAGGAGATCTTCCTGACCCAGGGATCGAACCTGCATCTCCTGCATTAGCAAGTAGACTCTTTACCACTGAGCCACGTGGGAAGCAGAAGTCATGTAGTTACTCTCTTTTTTTACATATTAAAAAAGAAATTCTGTAACAGCTAAGTGCATTGTTTGAAATTATCCATAACAAAGCAACAAATTTTAGACAAAAACATAAGTTTTTAGCCCCTTTGTTTTTCTACTAACACCACACTGAGCTGTCTTTAAGAGTAGTAAGGTATTACGTTTATACTGGAAAATACAGATTGCTTCTAATATTAACATGCCCAACTATGTACGCTCTTGTCTTTCAATTGACTTTTAGCAATTCTAGCTCAGCTATAGTCTAGTGACCCCCTACAACAAAATGCACATCTCTTTATACATATTTTATAATTTGTTTTAAGTTGTACTTTATAAGATATCTAAGTTTTTCTTTGGTATCCTGATTTTAGTTAATAGCAGAAAACAACAACAAGAGCAAAAATATAAAATAACAGTCCTTGATCTAGACCTGTTTAGTGTACCAAAGAAAAAATGCATCAGGGCTGCAGGCACATGAAAACATGTCAATCAGATGTAATTGCTCTCCAAGAGAGACACTTTTCAGGCAAGTAAAAAGAACTCATCCTGAACACAAGGCTTTGTAGCAGCAACTAATCTACTAATGACAAGCTCAGTTTGTTATTCCCAAACTCGTTGTTCAAGATTCAACATTTGAATCATGACAGAAAAGGACAACCTGACCAAGTCAAAGCTCTTTAACAATTACAAAAATGATATGTGCAGACATTTATAGATTATGTATTTATATACTATATAGAAAGATTATATATGTGTGCATATATATTACAATGATATTTTATTGTATCATTAATAGTTGCTGAGGATCAAAGTAGCTTTTAAGTACTTGATGGTTACTTATACCAGTACCAACAAATATCTGAACTGTAGCACATTTGAAAAAAAAAACAAGCTTTTGCTTTTTTGCACAATTACTCTTAAGGACACTCAATAGGCCAGATTCTGCCTGAAGACAGTAAAGCCCACATCCCAGGGGGTAGTATTTGAAGGCTATATTTGGCTGGATGCATATAAAGATACCTTTAAAATTCTTTCAATATCTTTTTTCATTATTGCAGAGTCTGCTTAAATGGAAACTTAATAATCCTTGTAACAAAGGACGACTGCTAACTCCAAAAAGAAGGTGGTGGCCTCTATTTTTGCTGCTTGTATTCATTACTCAAAAACTGAGATGTCATATTTTTTTTAGCGCCAGAGTTGGGATATTCACTAACTAAAAGACATAAAAGTTAGAAAAAATTAAACAAATAATGGAAAACAACAACAAATCTTATAGTAAGCCTGAGCCGAGAACTCCATTGTAATCCCAATCTAAATTTACTAAAATTGGATGCCACCCATTAATATACTGTCATTCTCTGGATGCCATATTCAGGACAACCCACAAACTATTTGTGTACAAAACCCATCTGAAGTTTCAAAATAACAGATTTTCAGTCAGGTGGGCAGGCAGGATTGTAGGATAGGGTATTTTCTTCTCTCTGCCCATCAGATGCCTCAGTTTGTAAGAGAAGAAACCTGAAGCTGAACACCTGTGGCTAATCTGTTCAGTCTCTACAAGCTCTTTCCGACAGTGCAAAAATGGCTATCACATTGTTTCTGATTTGGGGTAAAGATCAGCCGCAGTTCGTTAGTGGTTATGATTGTGGTGGCATTTACAGGTAGAGTTAGACTCCACCTCTCTCTTTCCTCTTCATGTACTCAGGCCATAGGATGTCTCTGCAGGTAACTTCCAGGTTGTAAGTGCAGTTTCTAAGGGGAAGAGCAGCAGCTTTGCCATGTGGACTGTTGGTAAGAGCATTTGGTTGGTATGGTAGACACTGTGATGAGTCACCCAGATGCTTCTTGCAGGAAGGACTTGCTACATCAACTTCTGGGATCACTGTTAGCTCCTCTGGAGCCTACTTAGTCTTAGAGAGCTACCACCCTCACCCTGCAAGGTCACTCATCTTCCCAGGGCAGCCCACATCAGACAACTTATTAATGGAGCAGTGTAAAAGCCTGGTCATTTCAGCCCACCTCAGGAAAACTCTGAAGGTTCATTCTAGTTCCAGAACCCCCAAGGAGTCAGCCTAGACTGTCCTTGTACCTGCATCACTGCTCAACTTTGTCCTCTCTGCATGCCTGCTTCCTAGATTTCCCCTCCACAGGTGTGGATTCACAGGCATTTGTTAATAAACATTTCTGTACACTGAATCTTGACTGAGATGCTGCTTCCTGGGGAACACAGTCTGAGACAGCAGGGCTGTGATCTTCCATCCTAGATTCCACAAAGTGGGACTCTTTGTTCAGTTTTCAGCTCTAAAAGTCCTGCTGCAGCTTCATTTACCAGAGAAGTTCTGCCCGTGGATGTGACTGAGCACACTCTAGCTATTAATAAAAATGTATCTCATTTCCCTACTGGGTGCTGCCATCATGTCAGAACCTACTTGTCATCGGAGCAGATTAGAAGTGAGTGATAAAATTTAAGTATCAAAATCCCACTCAATATCCCTAATAAGGCCTACTCCTGAAGTCAACTGGAAAGAAACACCATGAGAATCCAGCAATGTCAAGCCTTCATCTTGAAATCATTTAAATTTGCCCTCTTGAGATTCATCATTTCCATGACATCTATAAAGGAGAAAAGTTACCTAAAGTTTGCAAAATGCAGAAAAGCTGTGAAGACTGAGAAATTTAATAAATTTAATTAAATTAAATTAAGGTAAACTTTGTTATTTAATAAATGGAAATAATATAGATTTGAAAGAATGTCTTTCATTCCCAATCCCAACAAAGAAGCAAAAGGACCAATCCTCAGGGAAATCTTCATTTGACTAGTTGGAATGTCATGAGAACTTTCAAATTTCAATGCATATTCCATGGCCAGCATTTGTCAGTAGGGGAGAATGATACAAAATAAATGCACATTTCAAATGCATATATCCATAGTCTGATATTTAAGTACCCTATTACTTTTGTGTTGCTGAAGAAAGTTTAACCATTAGATTTATGAATTCTACCTACATGAAAATATTCCCTTTACTTTGCTGTTGTTGCTCAGTACCTAAGTCATAAGCGACTCTTTGTGACCCCATGGACTGCAGCACACCAGGCTTCCCTGTCCTTCATACTCTCCCTGAATTTGCTCAACCACATGTCCACTGAGTCGGTGATGCCATCCAAGCATCTTGTCCTCTGTCCCCGCTTTCTTCTTTTGCCTTCAACCTTTCCCAGAATCAGGGTCTTGTTCAACGAGTCAGCTCTTCACATCAGGTGGCCTAAGTATTGGAGCTTCAGCTTCAGCATCCCTTCTTCCAATGAATATTAAGGATTTATTTCCTTTAGGATTGACTATTTTGATCTTCTTGCAGTACAAGGGACTCTCTAGAGTCTTCTCTAGCACCAGAATTCAAAAGCATCAATTCTTCAGCACTCAGCCTTCTTTATGGTCCAACCCTCATATCCATACATGATTACTGGAAAAACCATAACTTTGACTATACAGATCTTTGTCAGCAAAGTGATGTCTTTGCTTTTTAAAACACTGTCTGTATGCCTGAAACAAAAATAATACTGTAACTCAACTATACCTCAATTAAAAAATAAGTAAATAACTGATTGTAAAATAAAAAAAAAAAAAACACTGTCTAGGTTTGTCACAGCTTTCCTTCTAAAGAGCAAAGTGTCTTTTAATTTCATGGCTGCAGTTCCTGTTCACAGTGATTTTAGAGCTCAAGAAAATAAAATATGTCAGTTTCCCCTTTTTCCCCTCCTATTTGCTGTGAAATTGATGGGGCCAGATGCCATGATCTTAGTTTTCTGAATGTTGAGTTTTAAACGAGTTTTTTTCACTGTCCTCTTATATCTGCTATTTTGATCTGGTTGATATGAAATTTCAATGTAGAGCATTCTTATGCTTGTATTAAATATAACTTATAGGATTACTTATATAAACATTAACTTGACATTCTTGCTAAAACTTTAAACTGAAAGTGTTTGCTGAACAAACTTAAACACAAAGGGCTTATACTGCTATTAAAGTAAATTATTTTTAATTTCTTTTAGGTCATAAAGCTTCTTTTAGTTTATAATACTAGAATTGAAGAAAAATGTCTTCAGATTGAAAAAGCCCCCTAAATAGGTATAAAAAACAAATTCTGGGGAAAATGTTTTCAATTTTAAATTCTATAACTCAAGTAAGCTATTATCAAATTTGAAAGAAGAATAAAGACACTTCTCAATGTATAAGCATTCAGAAATTTTCTCTGTCTCATATGTTCCTTTTCAAGAAAATTACTTAAGGATATATCCAAGAAAAATGAAGAAATATACAAAAAATAGGAAATACAGAAAAAAACAGTTCCAACCAAGGAAAGCAGGCAAAATAAGTCTTGAGAATGATGCCTACACATGAACCCATCCAGCCTAAAAAAAAGACAGAAAACTCTGTAAAGTATCTTAGAAAAAGAAGGAGGCTTGACAGAAGAAAGAGAGATTAATTTAAGGGGAATGGAGGAGAAAAAGCAAACAAAGAAGGAAAAGAAATAATATGACAATTCAGGATATGTGCCGACTAGTAGCCTTCCAAACATGAAACAAGGTTAAGATGACAATCTACAGTACTAAAAAAAAAAAAGATTCAGTTTATAACTAATGCAAAGAAGAACTCTATTCTTGTGGCCCAGGTACTTCTCATATTCATTTGGTATTCTAGAAAAGGAAATTTAACACCTTAATTGAACCAAAATTAAGCAATGGGCATAGTCATGCAAATACTATTCACTCTTTTTCAACAAAGAGTGGAATATTTGTTTGTAAATGTAGGACAGAATATGTCATTAACAGTCTTAATGTAAAAATAAAAGTGAAGCTGACAGAGAATGTTGTGTGGAAGGAGGAAGAAGGGGACAAGGATAGGAATAATAATATTTTCTTGTTAGAAATTTGGAAGTCGAGAGATAATAAAGGAAATTGATGAAACAAGAAATAATGTTTAAGGATATTATTTAAAGTTATAAACGATGTAAGAACTAAAAAATATATAAACGTCATGCATTTGGAGGAAGAGAGGTGGCATAAATGAACCAGATCTTCATCTTTCATTTCAAAGAGCTAATAGATATTGTCAAGCATATGGATTCTGAAACAGAAGCAAAAATACACTGTCTAGTCATTTGGAGAAATATTTGTATTATTTACTGTCACATGTATATATTTGATACAAGTAATTTAAAATGAATACAAGTATTAAATTCCAGAGGAATAGAGGTGTGCATTTTTTAAATTAATTTTTCTTGCTGCTGCTTTATGATGTGTTAGTCACTGCTGTACAGCAAAACGACTGAGCTATACATATACATATATCCCCTCTTTTCTGGATTTCCTTCCAATTAGGTCACCACAGAGCACTGAGTACTTCCCTGTGCTGTACAGTAGGTTCTCATTAGTTATCTATTATATACACACTAGTGTATACGTGTCAATCCCAATCACCCAATTCATCTCAGCCCCCCTCCCCCACCCCCTTAGTGTCCACATCTTTGTTCTCTATGTCTGTGTCTCCATTTCTGCTTTTGGAGAGGTGTGTGTTTTGAGGAGTAGAACTCTCACTCTCTCCCAAGACAGCCCATCTTTGTTTCTACCCTTCCCTTGGTCCGTGTACACCAGTTAGCTCCACAGCTCTTTAGTGCCTACTCTCAACTCTCTTTTTTGACTCAGAAATCACTTCTAATTGGGAAACTTGTAATGTCACTGCAACTTCCCTGACTTTTTCTAACATTCTGCGCCTCACTTCACACTTAATAGAATGTGATTATGAATGTGATAGCATGACACACACAATTTTTAAACAGGCAAAGTGTCTTGGTGATTTAAATGATGATAGCATATTCTTTTCACTAGCATAAATCGGTCCAAACTCTTTTGATTGCAAGTAACAGAAACTACATTCAAACTGGCTCAGGAGAAATACTGCCTCCAGGACTCCAGGAATAGTTAAATGACCAAACCGCAGGAGTAAGGCTTCAAAAAAGATGGAACAGGGGACTTCTCTGGGGATCCAGTGATTAAGACTCTGCACTCCCAATGCAGAGGGCTGGGTTCGAGCCTTGGCCAGGGAACTAAGATCCATGCAAACCACATGGCACAACCTAAAAAAATTTTTAATGGGACCTGGAAATTCAGCACTGCCAGAATTACCTATCTCCATTGTCATATGATTTTTCTGCATACCAACTTTATCTCCCTCACTGAAGACTAGAGTCAACTGCAAACAGGGGCAAGCGTGACAGCAGGCAGCTCTGTCCTCACAGCATCCAACTTTACCATCGGAGAGAGACTTTGCCAGCTCAAGTTCTAAAGCTCCTAGGGAAGAACTTATTGGTTGACCTTGGGTAAGGTGTCCAACTCTGGATGAATTAGTTATGATCAGGAAATACTACAAATGGACAGGTTGAGCTGTATGACCCCTACTCCCACTGACCAATCAATTATTGTAAGGAACACAAATTCATGCGAGAACAGCCAGCTCCTACTGGAACTGTGTGATTAGAATAGAGGAAAGAAACTCTTAAATGAAGACAAGTGTGGGGTTCCTTGGTGATCCAGTGGTTAAGAATCTACTACTAATGCAGGAGACACAGGTTTGATCCCTGGTCCAAAAGGATCCCACATGCCACAGAGCAACTAAGCTCATGAGCCCCAACTACTGAACTTGTGCTCTAGATCCTGCCAGTCGTAACTACTGAGCCCATGTGCCGTAACTATGAAAGCCCTCGTGCCCTAGAGCAGGTGCTCTACAACAAGAAAAGCCACTGCAATGAGAAGCTTGCGCACTGCAATGAAGAGTAGCCCCCACTCGCCGCAACGAGAGAAAGCCTGTGCTCTGCAACAAAGACCCAGCAAAGCCAATAAATAGACAAGTCTTTAAAAAAAAAAAAAAANAAGGGAAATGAATCTTAAAAAAGAGAGGATGTGAGTATGTATAAATTATTCACTTTGTTGTGTACCTGAAACTAACCCCTTGCAAATCAATTAAACTCCAATGAAAATTTTAAAACTAAATAGGTAAATAAATCTTTAAAACAATACAAGACTACATGATGCAACCAGTTTTCCTGTGTGACTCTACAGATAATTCCAAAGAAGGATTACAGAAGTCATATTTGGAACAAGAGATGTATTTTTTAAACAAGTATGTATCATATGTCTATCATCAGTCTTGCTCCTCTATGCTGATATTGATAAACTTTCCTCTATAAAGAGCCAAACAATTAGTTTAGGCTTAACAGACTGTCCTGTCTCTATAAGGGCTAAGCAACACTGATGTTGCTGCTTAGAGACAGCCATAGTCAGTAAGTATATTAACTGATATGTTTGTGTTGTAATAAAACTTTATTTACAAAACCATACTGTTGGATTTGGCCTATAAGCCATCATTTGCTGACCCATGCTCTATACTAAGCAAATATTTGTTATCTCCATTCTCTCACTCTTCTTCCACATATCCTACCTTACACTTTTATTCTGTTTCAAAGCACAACTATGATCATATCACAATATTGCTTAAAAACGTCTAATACAAATTCCAGTTCTCACTTTATTTGAGGTGTTGGCTGAATCCTAAGTTACAAAGGACTGAGAGGCTCAGCAAACAACTTTTGAGCTGAATACAGTAGCTTACTCTGTGCTTTGTACACCATGAATATTGACAAAACAAATATTTACTCAAGAACCAAAAGACATGGCCTTCAACTTTCACATGCTTACTATTATTGGAAAGTATCTAGTATTAGCAAATTAAATGGCATTAAAGCAATCAGTCACAAAATAGTGAATCAAAAAATAGTGAAACACAGGCACTAATGAAATATCAACATCTTTAGGGTTCTTCAGCCTATTATTCCCTAAGCCTTTATGATTTTAGTTCCATCAGCCCCACTGTCAGTTACAAAATAGATTCAATCAATCTTACTAAATTATTTTCCTATGGATCAAGTTCAACTTCCTTGCCTTGTTCCAGAAAGCACTTTAGGACTAGTCTTATCTTTAAACTCCTCAAAACAATGATAGTCATTTATGAACTGAGGTAACAAGCTCTATGCAATATTCATATTTGTGTTTGTAATCTCACACACAAAAACCCATTAAGGTATTTTTTACTTTGTAGATATCAATCCTTTTAAAACTATCTCTAGTCTGCTGCTCTCGTCACTTGATTTAAATATCTTCTCAAATAACATATTTAAAGAATATTAAATGTATTATTTCTGCAGAAGTAATACAAACTCATTATGTAAAATTGTAAGCAATACTGAACTTTTAAAAATTTTAAGACTCACTTGATATCTACCACTTAGTAATAATTATCCTTAACATTCCTAAAATATATGGATTGATCGATAGTGTGATAGGCAAAATAATGACTCCTGAAACATGTCCACATATTGATCCTCACTGCCATGTTACCTTACATAGCAAAGGGACTTATAATTAAGGTTATGGACCTTGATATGGGGGAGATTGGGCTTCCAAGGTGGTGCAGTGGTAAAGAACCTGCCCGTCAATTCAGGAGATGCAGGGTACATAGCTTCTACCCCGGGTCTGGAAGATCCCCTGGAGGAGGAAATGGCAACCTGATCCAGTATTCTTGCCTGAAAAATTCCATGGACAGA
Source organism: Oreotragus oreotragus (assembly GCA_006410675.1). Classification (NCBI taxonomy): domain Eukaryota; kingdom Metazoa; phylum Chordata; class Mammalia; order Artiodactyla; family Bovidae; genus Oreotragus; species Oreotragus oreotragus. The sequence goes on from SJYX01010268.1 coordinate 40,211, forward strand.
GGAGCCTGGTGGGCTACAGTCCGTGGCATCATAAAGGGTCAGATATGTCTGAACAACTGAGCACACACACACACACACATACATACACACATATGAGGAGACTATTCTACTACCTGAGAAACCCACATTTAATTACAAGTCTTTAAAAGCAGAGAACTTTTTCAGGTTTTAATCAGAAGAAGAATCAAAGAGTTGAAGCATGAGAATCCAGTTTGCCATTTCCAGCACTGACAATGAAGAAAGCAGGGCATGAGTCAAGGAATGGAGTGGCCTCTGAAAGCTGAGAATGGCCAGATTATAGCCAGCAAGAAAACAAGAACCTCAGTCCTATAAATTCCAAAACCTTTATTCTATCAACAACTCAAAAGAGCAGGAAAAAGATTCTCCGCTAGAACATATAGAAAGAATCGCCTTGATTTTAGCCCAGTGAGGTCCATGTTAGACTTCTGACACATAGAACTATAGTTCTGGTGACAAAGAAATTAAACAGAGTTAATACATACAGGTAGATAGAGCAGTACTTTCCAAAAATGAATCATTCTATATATCCCATTTTAGAATAAAAAACTTTATTAATTATATGCGCATTTAAAGAAGAGCAAAAATTAAAATAGAAACATTTTCTTACCATAAGATATGTTTCTAAAAAATAAATTCATCTAATATTTAAAATTATGAAAAACTGTGAAAATTTGGAAATGGAATCAGCTTTTAAAAAACTATGTTTCTGATTTAGGCAATATCTATCAACTTTGCTACAAAAATAAGTTAGTCTATTCCCATTTCTTCCCATTCCTCTCCCATATCACCAAATTTTATTGCTTATAGTATTATTTTACTATATCAAAGTTAATAATATTTACACTTTGTTATCTAATCAATAATTCCAATAATTTTGAGTTATTATTTCTAGTTTCAGTGCTTAAAACCAGTCCTTTTATCATGGATTATTTGTTCAGGAGTTTTTAATTTTTATTCAGCTTTTGGTTGGCTGAAATTGCCTAATATGCTTTCAAGAATGATTCATGAGTACTGTGTTCTGAGTTCTTGCATATGAGGAATACTTTAAACTTGAAGGATAATGTAGCTGGGTATAAAAAACTTTGATTAAATTTATTTCTTTCAGAAATTTTTAGCTATTGCCCCACTCTTCTCTGGCATTGGATGTTGTTATAGAAAGACTGAGGCTAGCCTAATATTACACTCATGTATATTCTTGTTTTTTTAATTTTTCTTCTCCTGATAGAAAAATAATCTTTCTTTACCCATGCAATCCTCTAGGAAATATATTTTTGTGGATAGTTTTTTTTTTTTTTTTGTGGATAGTTTTATATCAATTGTTTTCTAGGACAGGATAAACCTTGTTTATATATTGATTTTTTTTTCAGAGAATTTATTTGCTAGTACATCATTTTCCTGTTTTTCTCCCTGTTAAATTTTTAAATAGGCTTTCCTTCAATAACTACAGTCATATTTTCAGTTATGCTTACTCATTTACTCATCCCTGCAGTATATTCATTTTATTTTCTATTTCTTTTCCAATGACTGCAAATTCTCCCTTTACTTCCTTCAGTTTATTATTTTTTCTTTGAAGATTAGCATATTTTCCTTGAACCTCCACTGATCTTCCTTTTAAAGAGAGATCAGTGACCTGAATTTTCTTAAGCCTGAAAATTTTGCCTTTTCCTACTTAATTATTCCTGCAATATTTTTTCATTTGTCTTTGGGTTATATTATTGTTCTCTTTTATTTTACAGTTTATGCTTATAGGCCTCATGCTAATTCTGCCATGATTATTACTTATCTTGAAATGTATCCAGCTATTTATGGAAGTATGAAAAGATGAAAAGAGGGTTAAGTCAAAGCAGTCAATAACTTCTATGGGATATGTGTTTTAAACACTCGCTTAAGAAATCTATTATCATCTGGGGAAAATGGTATGGCTAGAGATAAGTAAAGGAAATCCTTGCTGCTCCTGAACACATTTTCAAAAAATAAAGCACATTTTCAACAATATTTTAAGGAATATGTTGAAATGATGCCTATAATGAAAAGATATTACAGGTGGTCTGTTCATTGTACAATTAAATGTCAATGTTAAAAATGTGCTGACCCTTTAAACTTCAAAACATCCCCTTTCATACCATAACATACCATATCACCTCTCCTTCATACCATATTACCTCTCCTTCACCTACAGCAATCTTTCCTTAGGATAGATGATTTTAAAATAAAAGAGTAAGATAATTTGTTGACATGTTGCCTCCTTCAGTACCAACTTACAGTTCTATAGTATTTAAGTTTCTACAAAGCTACTTCTTACTGCTTTCTGGGCCCACTCACATCCCTAGATTTTACCTTTAATGAAAAGACTATTAGATAATATCTTTTTAGATCGAAGATATTTTTAGGGAAGAATAGGTTCTTCTCTGGTTTCAAGATGGCATTTATGGGCAGCTTCCTTGTCAACTCCCATTCAGATGTCACACTAGGTAAGTATTTATAAAAGTGCTCCATTGTAGCTAATAATTTTTTTATGGAGTGTTTCTTTTTCTAGTTAAGATTTTTACTGTTTTGATCTGTTAATTTTGAGGGAAAGAAGCAGAAAACAATGCTTTTATTTATCATTTTTAAGCACGGATCTCAGATGATTTTTCCTAAAACAAAATTAATAAAACCCTAGCCAATGGGTTGTAGAATTGAGGTAGAATTTGGATATAGGTAAACAATTCATGGACCACAGCCTTGTCTAACTCAACGAAACTAAGCCATGCCATGTGGGGCTACCCAACAGAGGAGGGTCATGGTAGAGAGGTCTGACAGAATGTGGTCCACTGGGGAAGGAAATGGCAAACCACTTCAGTATTCTTGCCTTGAGAACCCCATGAACAGTACGAAAAGGCAAAATGATAGGATACTGAAAGGGAAACTCCCCGGGTCGGTAGGTGCCCAATATGATAGTGGAGTGGAGAAATAACTCCAGAAAGAATGAAGGGATGGAGCCAAAGCAAAAACAATACCCAGTTGTGGATGTGACTGGTGATAGAAGCAAGGTCCAATGCTATAAAGAGCAATATAGTATAGGAACTTGGAATGTCAGGTCCATGAATCAAGGCAAATTGGAAGTGGTCAAACAGGAGATGGCAAGAGTGAACATTGACATTCTGGGAATCAGCAAACCAAAATGGACTTGAATGGGTGAATTTAACTCAGATGACCCTTATATCTACTACTGCGCACAGGAATCCCTTAGAAAAAATGGAGTAGCCATCATGGTCAACAAGAGTCCGAAATGCAGTACTTGAATGCAGTCTCAAAAATGACAAAATGATCTCTGTTCATTTCCAGGAAAAACCATTCAATATCATGGTAATCCACGTCAATGCCCAAACCAGTAATGCTGAAGAAGCTGAAGCTGAACGGTTCTATGAAGACCTACAAGACCTTTTAGAATTAACAAATACCCAAAAAAGATGTCCTTTTCATTATAGGGGACTGGAATGCAAAAGTAGGAAGTCAAGAAACACCTAGAATAACAGGCAAACTTAGCCTTGGAGTATAGAGTGAAGCAGGGCAGAGGCTAATAGAGTTTTGCCAAGAGAATGCACTGGTCATAACAAACACTCTCTTCCAACAACACAAAAGAAGACTCTACACATGGACATCACCAGATGGTCAACACTGAAATCAGATTGATTATATTCTTTGCAGCCAAAGATGGAGAAGCTCTATACAGTCAGCAAAAACAAGACTGGGAGCTGACTGTGGCTCAGATCATGAACTCCTTATTGACAAATTCAGATTTAATCTGAAGAAAGTGGGGAAAGCCACTAGACCATTCAGATATGACCTAAATCAAATCCCTTATGATTATACAGTGGAAGTGAGAAATAGATTTAAGGGCCTATATCTGATAGAGTGACTGATGAACTATGGAATGAGGTTCGTGACATTGTACAGGAGACAGGGATCAAGACCATCCCTAAGAAAAAGAAATGCAAAAAAGCAAAATGGCTGTCTGGGGAGGCCTTACAAATAGCTGTGAAAAGAAGAGTGAAAAACAAAGGAGAAAAGGAAAAATATTCCCATCCAAATGCAGAGTTGCAAAGAATAGCAAGGAGAGATAAAAAAAACCCTTCCTCAGTGATCATTGCAAAG